>CAJJDP010000008.1:673686-868266 GCA_905182995.1 Paramecium octaurelia
ATCTACAGGGAAATGAATTCTGAGTCTAGTTTATTGGACTAGTGTTCAAGAGAATTTTAATAATTAAGCTCTATCTTATGCAAAACTTATAATTTAATATCTCCGATTGATTTGATAAGGTCATCGAATTATAATTCTATAAGAGATTTTAAACAATTTTATTATTAATTAAGTCCAAGAATCAGTAATTGTTTAAACTACTCTTAACTATTTCTTTCAGTTTGTATTTGTTTGTAAACATTGGATATTTATTGAACTGCTGACTCTATTTATTTGAGATACTATTCGATGGGAAGATAATTATGAAATTTATGCGGACCAAATAATGCACAATTTACACATATATACTAACCATCTTCCTTACACACTAATTCTAGTTCCTTCTGATGCAATTTACAAAGACTAGCTTTAGGCAATGCTTCCATTGATTAAGATTAAGAAAGTCCTTTTTCACTTGAGAAATCGCTAACATCCTTGGTCTAATTGTGAATTGATTGTTGTTGTTCATCAGGAGTTTGAATGGTAGTTATACATCTAGCTGATGATCGACGTTTCTTTAATAATGTAATAATGCTTTAATTATGGGGGAAACATTTGATGTCTCTTTGGACATTGCATTATATTCTTAAATAAATCTAATAGATGTGTACCCGTCTTCTTTGCAAACCAAGGATTACTCCCCAGATGTATATTAATTGACACAAGACAAACAAATGGAATGACCACAGCTTGGCAAGACAAGAGGCGAATGATCAGTCTGATTGAACTCTATCGAACATTAACAACACTAAAATTCCATTAATATTTTATATTTTTTAATGTACTATGATATAAAATTTTCATCTGTAACTCTTTTATCTTCTGGCTCTAGCACCCTTACCACCGAATTTTCTTGGCTCACATCTTCTTGGATCAGCAACCAAAAGTGTTCTATCATATTATAATAAGAGATCTTTGATTTCTCTCTTTTAAGTTTCATCAATGTATTTTTGATAGTAAGCAACGATACCTTTGCTGATGGCCTAAGTAATATTTAAGATTGCTAATTCTACCTATCTAATGGCATAAATTTAAGCAGTGCTTCCTCCACCTCTAACTGTGACTCTGATATCCAATCTGCCTGTTCTGACTTAACCAAGAAGTAATAATGGTTCGAGAGCCTTTTATCTCAATGGGGCTGGATTGACTAATTCAATTGGAGCTCCATTCACTCTAACCAAACCTTATTTTATTGTATTACAGTACCCTTTCCTTCTCTAACACTTGCACTTGCGACAGCATTCTTCTTTCTTCCAAAGGTTTGAACCAATTTTGATTTTATTTGAGGAGTTGACATATCCAAGAATTAAATAATTTAATTTAATCAATTTTTCATTATTTTATCAACCTATGCGAATTCCAATTAAAAGCAGCTTCAAACACTTATATGCTCATCTAATTAAAAAATACTACTCTAAATACATTAATAAAGAGATTATTTTAAATAATATTTGAATTGATTCTAATAATTCAATAGGGTCGTTGTTTTCTAAGTTCATCGAGCAAAGCACGACCTTTGGCCTTTTCAAGTTCTATTTTTTTATCATATTCCTCTTTCTATTTTCGAAGTGCCTCTTCCTCCTATTATTTCTTATCTCTTAACAATTATTATCTCTGTTTTTTCTCATCCATTTAATTTATTAAATTGTGTTTTGTTTACATTATTTTCTAAACAATTTATTTTTGTATAATTTACTTCCTATTCTAATCTCTGCTTTTCCTCTAATTCCTTTTGATACAATTCCATTTGACGTTGAAGTTCAATTTTATCCAATTGCTTCACATTCTTCTCATCTTCAATTATCTTCTTTTTTATTTCCACATTCTCTGCTCTTTGAGCATAAACCTCGTACATTAATTTGACTCTTGCATCCTAAAAATATATATAAGTATTACATCTTCAGCCTTCCACTTAGCCTCTTTGGTCTCCCATTGTCTATTGTTCTCCTCATTAATTAATCTTTCCTTTAATTGATCATTTACACTATATTCATTTGTTCTATTCTTGAAATTAAGCAAAAATTGTCTGGTTTCTTCTTTCTATCTTTATTTCTCTGCCTATTCCATCTTACTAATGGCCTCTTCTCTTGCAAGGACTTAAGAAATCATTTCCTTGTCTTCAATCTTCTCTTGCTGTTTAATTTACTTTTTATATTCCTTTTGCTTTTCATTATTTTATGCAATTTCTGAATTAATTTCCTTTTTATAATTCATATATTGATTTTCTCTATGTTTATGTCTTTCCTCTTCTCTTTTCCATTCTTCTTTCTAAAATTGTGAACAATTTATTTTACCAGCATTTATTTTTCCTATTCAATTTCCTCCTTTGTCTTTTAATGTTTGACTTCATTCATTTTAGTCTGCACAGCCAACACTTTATTTCGTTCATCTACTTTAGCCTTTTGTTCCAATTCCTTCACCTTCTCCAATCTCTCCTTTTTTAGTATCTCCCTTCTATACAATTCTGCATATATCATTTCCTCTATAAAGTTAATTCTTCAATTGTATACCCTCATATTGATCCTCCAACATTTTTTATTTCTCCATCATCTGCATATTTCTATATGCCACTGCTTATAGTTCATTAAACTGCTAATTGACCATTCTAAGTTCATCAGCATTATCTCTAAATCTACGATCATATGCTGCATCTGCTTATCTAGCTCTTTCAGCCTCCTTCCTTTGTTTTAATTCAGCAACTTCTTTCATCATTCTCTCCTTGACCTATTCTGGAGTTTCAACCATTGCTTTTATTTCCTATTGATATTGCTCATGCTCAGCATTAAGTAAAATAGCTAGTTTTTCTCTTCTTTAATTCTTATTAGCTTCAGCTTCTGCACGAATTTATTGAAGTCTAAGATATGCTACTTCAGAACCTATTCTTTGTATATTATATGTTGGCAACATCCTTTCCTTTGTTTTCCCAGGCAGCAAATGTTCTCTCGTAATGCTCTTGTCGAAGCTTTGTGTTCAATTTGCCTACATACTACTCCTATGATCTTCTTTGGTAGATTAACTGTTCAGAACGGTTACGAGTAGAACTTTATATCATATTTAATTTAATAATTTTCATCAAGACAAGAACTATCCACTCTGTTTGAGCAATTCATCCAATGATAGTCTAGTATATTATGACTCCATTCTCTCCTATCATGTATAAAATTGGTCTTAAGAGATTTTAATTTCTGCATATAATTGAATATTAGAACAACATTTCCAATTTATCGATTTCTCTAACCACTTCTTCTTTAATACTTTCACCATCTGAATGCTATAAAGATCCTTTTATTCACTTCATCTAAATCTGAGACCCATCACTTTAATTGCACTCCCTTTTCCAATCGCTCTTCATTAGTTAGAATATTCTATTATGAATTCTGTCTCCCACATACACTTGTGCTCGATGATTAATTATATCAATTTAGATGCATTAAACTTAATATAAGCTATAGAAAAGAACTTCACTTATTTTACTTATTTCTTTTAAATTGCTACAAATTATTAATTACTATTTACATTAATGAATTAAGACTTGGATCAGAAGTCAATAGTATAAAAAGATTATCATAATAATAGGATTAAATTATAGACAAAAAATTAGCTATGATGGAGGCTGAATATGAGATGTTTAAGAAATACGACAATCCAAATTACAAAGGAGCTGAATATCCAATCGATTAGATTAATAATTAAAGCAATGATAATCAATAAAAAGAAAATGATGATGGTGAAGAAAAAGACTTAGAAAAAGAAAAGGATGAAAACTTGAATTTAGATGAAGATGATGAATTTTAAGAATATCAAGGCTATGAAAAAATGGAAGAGAATTCTGACAAAGAAGAAGAAGATATCAACTATGATCAAGTAGAACATGTTGACCCATTTTCTAAACCTTTAGATGTAGATTTAATTAAGAAATGCATGGCTGAAATCCATCTACCTACTCCTGCATGGGCTTAAAATTTATAAGGATGGGAATAAAGATTGAGTTAAATGAAATAGTTATGATAAGTTTTTAGAAATAAAAAAATCAGTAACCAATAGTTGCTAATGTTACTAGCAATGTAGCACATGTTTCAGCCTTATTTTCATCCAAATCAAGATTATCCAATATAGCCATTTTTATATGCTACTTTCCTAAATCTTCTTGATGAGAACACAATTTCGCTAGTTTATATAATTATTCAAAATGCTATCCTAATTTTATTTCTAGTTTATCTCTCAAAATTCTAGAACCACTTTGGTTTCCTCTCTGAGGTTCTGGTTAGGATTTTGAAGTATTGGCAATTTAGATTTATTCTGAGTTGCCTTACATCCAAGTATTTACTTGAGTTTTGGGAGGTAAGGTATCAGCATTTTCTCTAAAATCTTCACTTAAATCTTCTGAGTATATTCTGGATCCTTCGGAATCATTATCTCCTTATATTGGAGGATCCTCTATTTTTTTAGGTTGTTCTGACTAAATATAATAATATCTATATTATTTACAAGCACATTTTTCAATTCATTAATCATCTCTTTCATATCCTCTTCACTGTTTCTTTTTTTAATTATTTATGCTTTTTTTTAGAATGGATCTTTATATATAATTTTATAGATTTTCTTTTTATTCTTCTCTTCATCAGTTTTGGAAGTCGATGTCTTACTTGGTTGTTTGGTAGGTTTTTTCTAAGTGACATCAAATACTTAGAGCTAATTTTAAAAGTCAAAAGCAGCAGTATCAACAGTTTGTTTATTATTTTAAATTTATTATTATTCTTCTGAAGTTTAAAAGTCACTAATGGTAGTTTTGTCTAGTAATTTCTATTCTGGAGTTTCCGATATTTTTTCCAATTATTATTATTAATATACTTCTTAATGCTATTATTAAGTTGTAATTATTTCTTCAGATATCTTCCTCTCTCTCTGTTTCTTAATAAACTATTCCAATAATTTTGGCTAGGCGTGAACTCTATATGTAGGTTTGATAACTTCATCTTCAGATCTTTATCCTAATTTTATTTTTTAGATCTAATCCAATTTAGATAATCCCTTAATATTTTTAATATGAGGCTTGTCTAATACATTTTAAAAAAACTTAGGGCTTTCTTATTCGCTAACTTTAGTTCCCTCTTCCAATATCTGATCAGAACCTTAAAAAGAATCAGGACTTTCTCTAGTTACAAATCTAGAGTTCTTTTATTTATGTGCAATTCCCAAATCCGGTGTTGATGGTTGAATGCGCTAACTAGGTAACTAATATAATTATTATCGACTCGTTTATTGTCTTGTAATTGGAGGTCTCTCAGGCTTTGATAGTTTAATTTCTGGCAATTTTCTAAGGTCAGTATTCTTTCTTTATTTTTATTAACAGAAGGGAGGACTTTTGAGGCCTGGTAATTATTATTATTATTATTATTATTATTTTTAGTTTTTACTCTTTGGAGTCTATTCCGTTTGATCTACTTTAGGATCTTAATCATCTATTAATGGGATAGTAGTATCCGTTAATTGAATCTATTGATTATGTAAGATGGTATGATCAAACTCGCTCCTCTTGATGGTTTCAGATAGAAAGTTCTTTATTCTATTTGTAATGATTGGCATTTTTAATATCTAATGGACATCTGGTCTTTTCTCAGGATTCACTGTTAGAAGCTAATTCACAAGGCTACCTTTGATTAATAATGAGTGTAGATATACGTTCTCAATTATGCTGAATAGTTGTTTGAAATAGCTTAATACTACCCACGAACTATTTTCAATGCTAGTGATGCCAGCGAGTCCGCATTGAATGGGGGAGTTTTAGCACACATCTAAGATATAACTCTCATGAATACTTCGTATAATATCACTCCCAATGACCAAACATCACCTTTAAAACTATAAGGTTTGTTTTCTAGCAATTCTGGAGCCAAATAATATGGTGTACCAACCATTGTATGTGCTTTGTCACGAGTGTTATCTAGCAATCTTGCAATTCCGAAATCTCCCAATCTAATTCTCATATCCTTAGTAAGGAACATATTTTATGTTTTAATATCTCTGTGAATGACTTTGCGATCATGACAATGTTTGATTGCTAAACACATTTAAGTAAACCAATCTAAAATTCTGGATTCTGGGATAGATCCTTCATAATTTTTAATCAATTGTGCCAGATCACCTCCTATTATGAATCAATTAATTATTATTTATACCCTCGGCATAATCCATTACAATACATAATTTCCCTTTGACAGTTTTGTAAACCTCTCTAAAGTTGATGATGTTGGGATGCTTTAGTTGAGCCATGATTCTAAACTCTTAATAGGTTTCCTAATCGTTTTAAATTCTCTTTACTTTTTTTTCTTCCTCACTTAAATATCTCATATCCATCTGCTTAATTACGCAAAGAGAATGATCCTTCAACGACTCACACAAGTAGGCCTTCCCAAACGATCCTTATCCCAGCAATCGAATTCTCTTGTAAACATCTGATTCTTTAGGTCTCATTTAATAAATTAACTTAATATTTTATCGATAAGTTACACGAAAATAATATGTAGCGAACAAAAAGCACATATAAAACTATTCGATTGCTATATTATTACAAAATTATTAATACAATCATTATTTTTTATGTCTGGCTCTATTACAAAATTTGATTCGATCATAAGATAAGAGTCTATAGAGAGTTTGTTTAGTAACTATTCAGGCCACCAAAATGAAGAATAGGAATAAAAAATCACTGAATAACTAACTTCTTAACCTATTTATGTTAACAATTAATTTGTAAGGGATTGGATCGCGTTCACAAATGATTTACTGAAAAAATAACAGGAAACACAGACAGAATTATCAAACTTACAGAAATTGTATATCTAGGCTGAGTGTAGGCTAAAGGTAATAATATATTTAATAATCAAGAGGTATGGAATAGTGGGTTCTGGAACAACAGGCGCATTGATAACACATCCACAAAGTGAAGATTTCAACAGATTTGTAATCAAGAAGAAACTCACCATCATATAGGAGTAACTCAAATAGAAAAAAGATTAGATTCCTAATTTGACATCCTAAAATATCGATTCAGCTAAAATTGAGAGTTAAGACATCTTAAGATAAACTCAAGAATTACTTTAATAGTTGGAATAATATAATGCAGAATTGTTAATTCGATCAGAAAATAATGCACCCAGTTTTCAATTACTATCAACCGGCTCCGTGAACATTTCAGATGAATAAACTTGGAGAATGAATTAGCAACCCCTATAAACTTAAAGAGAGAACACGAACCCAGAAAATTTTGAATCATATCATGATGCTAATATTCAATCATGAATTTAATTATCAATCTAATATATAAAATTATCTCACACACCTCCTTTACTTTAGATAGCTCCATGCAATTCACAAAGATAATCAGCATATGATTTTTCAAGTTGTTATTCATCCTCAACCAATTTCGATTGTACTAAAGAAGCCTATGGAGAACTACCCATATATTATATTACAATACTTCTAGCGAACAACTCTTACAGGAACATAAGTACCACCTCTGATCTGCTGTAATGATTCGATGATATTTTAGACTTTGGTGCTGTAATCAGTCTCAACTTTTGTAAATAATTCTATCGAGCTTAGTTCTGCAAAAGAATTCACTCCAAATAGCTAATTTTAAATGATTAAATTACATTCTATAATAATTATTAATCTGCATTCTATCCTACATAAATATATATAAATTAGCTTGTATCTAAGAGGTAAATTCCATCCGATTTAATTTTATCAATTGTGGTGGCAACATTGTGTGGCAAGACTGTCTTTTCCTCGTCAGTCATGGTACCCACATAATATTTATCAGCCACGAGTTAATTATTAATATCATGAATTGGGAATAGCTTTGGATAAAAGAAATTGTTCAGAAAATGCATTGATTGAGTCAGAACTAAATGAATTTCAAAGATTCTATTATCAATTCTCACATTCCCGTATTTAAGTAAATCACGCTTTGATAGAGTTTATAAATAAAGAGGTAAGATTTTTATGGCTTCTGGTAAAATCAACTAGCCTGCAGGACTATTACTCGAGCACTAAATTAAATATACATAATACATATTTTCGATATGCATGTAAGATATTTACAACTGACTCAAATAGACTTTGTCTAATTTATTTAATTTATTGAACCATTATGTTTGGTAGATTCTTCCTGCTAAGTAAGGTAGCAATGCAATCGACATCTCCAGTTTTGAAAATGTTGTGCCATGCATTGTTTCCACTGTTCTTATTAACAACTTATAATTGTAAATTGAACACTCTGATCACTCTCTAACCTTATTAATTAGTAAACAATAATGCATATTAAATATAGGCTTCAGGATCCAATATCTTTTCCTCTTACTTCAACATTATAGCAATTGATTGATCTGAATTTAGACTGGACAATTCCAAGTCTCTTACAGATATTTTCCCACCTCCAGTGTAATAATCAAACAATATAATTCCAGGAGAAGTTCTGACAGTCATGATGAGATCATAAGCATAAGACCTTGTAAGATTCCTATACAATGCGTAATGCAATTCTGTTCCATTAATTTATTAGTTATAATGAGGGTAAAAATAAATGCTGCCTCCAGTTAGATTTGAAACTGGAGAAACAGTAGCTAATTCAAAATTTTCATCGTTTGCTATAAATAAATCAACTGAGATGTGGTTCTTAAGACATGTTTGTCCTAATTTGACATAAGCTTGATCGTTAGGTTGATAAAACAACTTCTCTTAATCAGTACCAAATAATTTAGTATCAGTTGGCTTTTATGGTAGTTTGCCTATACCATATCTTGGTGCTGAACATCCAAAATACAATATACGTCCGCTTCTGGGTTACATCAATTAGACTGCATTTGATAACACTGTTCCAACAGAAACAAGTTGATTTGCCTATTGAGTTATAGTTTCCCCAAACTTACTGAGTTTCTCTAACATATAATCTATTTTATCTCTGTCATTCTCTATGTTTAAGAATAGCTTCTCTGGTGGAAGTGGCACATTAGCTTCATCAATTTCACTAACAACTATTATTTAAGGTTCTCCTGTTAAGGTTTGTGGAATGTTATAAAATTAAATTTTTGAATCAAACGTTATGAATGCAATGTCTGTTTTATCTGGATAAGGAATTGTGTCCAATATTGATTGAAGAGAGGAAATCACTTAAGAGTACAAACCCTTTGCCACTGATATTTGTGTCAACTCTATACAGAACAATATCAAAGTGTTCTGTATTTCCTTTTTTATATAACTAGTAGGAGCTATTATCTCATAACAACCTTTATGTAATTCATCTCTTTAGAATTTATCACCTCTTTAGTTTCCCTAACCCAACACACAATAATAATCAGGTGGCACCTAATTCTTCATTTTACAAATGTTGCACACATAGATATTACCTCCTTAACCAAATTAAAAGTAAGGACTAACATATGCCTTACATCTCTAGCAACGCAATGGTTCATTTGTAAATTCTACTTAAGGCAATTCTGATTCAAAAAGAGATGGTTCCATTAGTGGCTAAACAACAATACCAAAAGGAATCTCTGTTTACTGTAGAATAGATGGCTCATTTCCTATTGCGTATACTGAACTTCTCATATATCTAGGTCCACAATTTCCTTCATCAAGAGTCTAATAAAATTAATGCACAGAAGGAGGGTGATATAAAGGGGCAGGAGCTGTTGAGAACCTCTTATAAATATTAAGAATTACTATTAATACAGAATAGATTCTTCTGACTTTACATATGGTCTAGGAATCTAATCAACATCAATTTTTGATGGTTTTCGCTGCTACTCTACCTATTATTGAGGAAATAGTTATTAAGGTTGATATGGTTGTTATTGTTGGTATTATTATTGACCTACATGTTATTATTATGCATTGTATTATTATTAATGATTATCATGTTATGGCTATTAGTATGCATTCGCTTATCTTTATTGCACAGGAGGTTATTATATAGGCTATTCAGGTTCTCGATTGATTGGCTATTACTATTGAGTTCTTCTTAAATGAGGTGGCAATCTACGTTCTTCCATTATTGAACACGTAAAATTATTAATTAAATTTAATTATTTTATAAGTTATTTATAAGCTCATTCTTTGAATTCTTCTGATTTCTACTTTGAAACTTTAGCAGAATTAATAGCTAAAATAACTACAACATTTATACATAATGTCTTTTAGCCTTACTTATCATAGTCTCGATGTTATTTTGGATCGTAGGGCCATTTCTCTATTAGTTCCAATGGATTTTCTAGGTAACTTCCTTATCCAAAATTGACTTTCAATCCATAAATTTTACCCTAAATCATAAATTCTATATAATACCCAAAATGAAGGGTGACCGATGTCATTGATGATATGTAAATAGAATTCATTAGGTATGATATGTTGTACCGAAAGCTCTTTTTCTTGAGGTCCTTCAGGCAATAAAATATAGGCTCTTGCATGACCTTTTTCATATCCAAAGTAAACAAATGTCCATTAGTTTTTTATTAATTCAAATGAATGGGAAACTGGTTCAAATGAAGGATCCTTTATAGTGTATGTACTGGCCAACAATTCATCAGTTTTTGTAAAAACAGCAAGTGTGCGATCTCCTATGAATTTCTCATCTCCCGCTATATCTTGACTATTGGTAGTTAATCTCACTAATCCTCTAAAATCATTTTCCATTTCAGGCAATAAAACAGCTGTTTGATACCAAAAACCAAAGCTATATGAATGAACCTAAGACCTATCTGCAAATTCGTAATTGAGTTTATCCTTTTTAGTATCCATATCCTCCCAATTGGTTGTATCCATCATAGAAACAGGCCATATGAAATCATCAGCTTGTAGTGGAAAGACAGGTAGTGAGCGATGTAATTTATGTATCATCTCAACCACTTTTTGTGAGTCATTGATGAAGCTACCAGAACCTAAGAAAATCCTGGGATCGAAATACCAGCCATGAAATGCCTTGTAACCAAACTCACTTGCTCCCAATACGAAATGTGCATATCCAGTCAACACCTAGTGAGTAACATCTAAAGTTAGATGAGCTGCCTTCTGTTGTTCTTTAAACAATACCATTCCATAGAACTATTTATTTTTATAGGCAGCATAAACATAAGTCCATTCTCCTTCAATATTTTCATATGGCAATTAACCATCAACGGCATTTGCTGGTTTGGATGCATCATAAGTACTGAACTCATAATTTCCATATGTGAGGAATGCTGATAAAACTCTATTTCCTAATTCACTCTTATCTTAGTATTATCTTTTATTTGAGAACCTAAAAATTGTATGCACATCTGATCTATCAATTAAAGTAGTAGGGAATGCAATCAGCCACCTTGTCCAAACACCTACGGCATATTCATCAACAGATTCTGTCTCTTCTGTAAAGGTTACTTCCAGTTTTTCAGGAGTTTGGATTATGCGATTCTCTTTTTCAAACCACAGATGTTTTTGATTGATCTAAATGTGTCTAAAGTTAGGTAAATTGTCTTAATATCCTTTCTTCAAAACATCAACAAATGCCCCTTATCCATATTGAGCAACCCATTTTTAAAGATCACCTTAGAATTTTCTGGAATGTGGATCCCTTCCAACATAAATACCAATAAAATGAGGCACAAAATGCTAGACTCCATTGAAAATGACTGGTTTGTCTTCTGCAAATAGGTGCAACAATGTGTGAATCTGACCTGCATCTTCATTATAAGCCATATAAATATACGACCATGCCTTTTTTGATTCAATAAGTTCAACCTTTTCCTCCAGGAATTTAGCCTCATTCCAATCTTTTAGTCCTTTAAGAGTGTAGGTACTCAATTTAATTGTATCACCTGCGCATATCTAAGCATGCAATGCTCTATCTCCTTATAATTTACGATCATTCAAATGCTCTTTATCATTATTAGTGATTCTAAACAATAATTAACAATTAGAATTAATCTCTCCTTCTTTTTTTACTTAAGTCTCTGAGATCTTAAACCAACCAGATATAGCATATTCACCTACTCCACTCCAAGTGTCTCCAGTGCTTTCACTACCATCATTGTTGTCCCCTTCTCCAATCAACTATTATTAACCATGTTTCTGCTTGTGAATGTATTCAACTGTCAATTCTTAAGGTAAGGCAAAACTAGAGTCTATTGATTTCAATAATTCATCCCCATCATTTATAAATGATCCGACTCCAAAATGAGCAGCTACTTACGTCAATAATCCTTAGAATGGAGATATGTCATTTTCTCCTCCCAAAATCAAATTTACATAATCACCGAGAGGTTTATGCAACAATTTCTCATTTGTAGCATATTTAATCTCCTCTCCATTGAACACAAAATAATTTGCTTACTACAATTACCTCTTATAACCAACATAAATGTAGTGCCATTAACCTTCTAAGTGTGAATAGGGTATAGTGCTGATTTCATTCGGAGCATCATCATTTAAATCATAAGTACCAAATAGATAATTATCCAATATAACATAAGCACTCAAAACCCTGTCTCCAATTGCTATTCTACCACTATCTCTTTCATCATTATATGTGAGTCTGAAAATTTGCATTTCTGTTGGTGTATGCCACTACCTCTCTGGCCAAGCTTATAAATATCTAGCCCATAAACCAACCGAATATTCTTAAACGCTCTCTATTTATCTGTCTGGTTCAGCAAATGTAATCTTCTATCCCAATTTCTCAGGATCACTTGATACCAATGTTATTGTATCCTCCGCTTCCCAATCAAATTTGTTATCAGAGCTAAATAATTTTGATGCCGCCAAATAAACTTAAAGAGTATGAAAATTGTCTTCTCTATAACTGCCATCACCTATATTTAAAATAACTTAGGCTAGTCTACTATCAAAGGGTTTGATCAAAGCATCCTTTGTTAAAAATAACCAATAGTTTGATGAAACTGCGTGCAAAGCAACCTCTAATCCTTTATGTTCATCTTCATCAGCCTATAAATAATAACTGACTTTCTAATGATGCTTTGAATATCCAAAGTAGACAAAAGTCCATACTTCCAATTACTATGATGGAATCTAAACTTCATATGAATTTGATAAAGAAAATGGATTTAAACTGTAAGTACCGAACTCTATGCCATCTGTATGAAACAGAGCCAAAGTCCTATCTCCTATTTTTTATGCATCTGCTAAGCTGTCAGGATTTGTGGATGTGAATCTATATATCAATTATTGTGTTTTGACTGACTATTTGAACCATCTAAACCACAATTAGATGCTGTACTCTCTAGCCTCTTCATTTATATGGGTGATATGGTGTTCTTCTTCTATTGTAGCCACATCATGCTTTCCTATTAAAACATCATAATTCTTAGTTGGTGATAGAGTATCTGGAATAGTGTCCTTATTTTTTATCCTTTGTAACAAACCTAATTTTGAGTCAACATAAGATCCTGGTCCCAAATTGAAACGAATTGTTGTGATCTGACCGTTGAATGTTGAATAATATTTTCCTGCATTACCAATAATTAATTACAAATAATCATTCAATAATGAATGCATAACATCCATCTAAATTCCTGAAGTAATTTGTTTAAAATTGGAGAATGCCATTGCATGTCCTTGTGTTTATGAGATACGTTTATAACTGAAATAGAGATAGGTCCATTCACTTTCGGATTCGATTTCATAGGGAATATCTCCAGCAACATTATTTGATTTTGTAATGACATCATATGTTGCAAAATGATATGAGGACTTTCCTAATAATATTAAAAGCACTCTGTCTCCTGGGGCATCAAAGTCTTTGTACTCTCTATTAGTTGTTAATCTGCTCAATCCCATTAATTGTGGTCTGCTGTATATTGTGTTTTTATTTGAGAAGTATTAAAATTTAACCCAATAACCATAACCATATTCACTAACACCATGTAAATGTAACTTATCACTTTGTTCAAATTCAATTTTTAAGGGAACTTCTTTATTTTGAGATGAACACTCTAAAATAGTCTCTTCGTTATGGGCTTCTTAACCAGCCTATTATAATTTGATATGATCAGTTCCACTAATGAATCCGAAATGAACTTTGATGTTTTCATTTTCATCAAAGCCACCTTCCCTAAAAGCACCATCTCCAACATTAATCACCCATGTCTTAATTTAACCTATAAACTAAGAAAATTATTATTTCTCTTAAATTAATACTGAAAACACAGCCAAGTAAAAATGATTGACTTCTTCTTATCTGAATTCACTTTCTGTAAATGTGTACTTCAAATATCCATACGTTTTTCTTAATTATTGAGAGAATCCATAATAAATATAAGTCCATTGATCTGCATATTCACCATATTATTCATCATGACTAGCCAATTTATACTCTTCTTCATTTTGATCGTAAGTAATGAAAGTAAAGGCTTGGTCTCCCCTAGTAATTTGCAAAGTTTCCTCATTTTTGCCATCTAAATCATCTAATCTCTTTTAAGCCATAGTAATAAGATGAGCAATTTTTCCAGTTTTTAAAGGCCCACTCCATTTAACCCATCCTGATAATGCATATTCTTCAGCTCCTTGATACTTTTCGAATTAGAATTAGATTGGTTCTTCTTCAATTTATTGAGGAGCACCAACTAATTGCAATGTTTGTCTAGAAATAGGATGGATATACGCACTTTCTGGAAGAGAATTTTGAGTATATAATTTCAAAATATCAGTTGTTGAAATAAACGACCCTGGTCCAAAGGAGAAAGTAATCCTAGCCATTTCACCATTGAATAATGGAGCAGCTGTTTTGCCAATAACGAATTCTACATATTCAAGTAAAAAATCATGATATGTATCAAAACTGATTTCTTCTACTTCCCCATCAACTCCATATTGAACATACCCCTTGGCTAATCCTTTATCTGCATGTCTCTTGTATCCAAAATAAACATAATGCCACCGACCTTCCAATACTGTAAACGGAAGTTCATCTTTCTATTCTAAGGTTTTAAATTCATAAGAATTAGTCGTTAGTGCTATAGATAAAGTTGTATCCTTTGGTGTAGTTGGCCTGTTAGCATTTAATCTCACAAGTTTTCCATTGATTGAATCAATCACATACCCTTAAGTTCCCAATCTGGCTATATTGTGGATTGGAGCTCTTTTATTCAAATATTTAGGTAGTGTGCTTAACCATCTTGTCCACATTCCAAATGCATATTCACTTTGCCCATTAATCTTCATACCTTCATCATTGTGAATTATAATCTTATCAACAACATTTTCGGCAGAATCATATTGAACATACCTCGCAGAAGTTATGTCTCCACCAACATATGTCACAGGCTTACCCACTTAATAAACTGCCATAACTCCATCTCCATAGTTAAATGTCATTCCAAAGTCTAGTCCTTCTCTGTATGCTCCAGTTCCCAAATATATACCAACATATCCAATCTTACCATTAAATGGAGATATCACGTCATCGCCACCAAGGGTTACCATTAAATTGTTTACTAATTTATGTTAGATCCCTTCAAATTGAATTTCTCCTACTTGTCCTGGTTTGATAAGAGCACCATAAGCTCTACCACCATCATTATCATAACCAAAGTATACGTAAGTCCAAATAAACTCTTAACTTTCTACTGTCTTTGATAAATATGATTATCCTTTTGCTTTATTCCCTTTAATTGTGTAAGTGTTAAAATAAATTGCACTTTTTGCTCCTCCTCCAAAAGTATGATGCAATTCTAATGCTCTATCTCCTAAAACTCCTTTTCCTGGAGTCTTATTTTTATTTGATCTTAAATTAACAATTTAAAATGTATTAGGTTCATCTACTCTTAGATCATCGATCCATCTAAACCATAGTCCGATAGCATATTCTTCAATAATTAATTATGATTCTTGTGGATCAAAATGGAATGACTCACCCTTCTCATTTCCATTGAAAGACTTTGGTTTCGTCAATATATTCTCATCAATAACTGCAGGAACATTCTAAGGGGGATTACTCAATGTTTTGAGCACTTCATCTAAAGCATCATCACCATCAATAAATGCTGGAGCATCGATATCATAAAATATATTAGCAAATTAACCATTTAATCCATAATAATCCAAATGTTTGCCCCCAAATATCATTTTTATGTAAGAAGGAGGAATGTGAGTTGCATCAATTTCAACTCTGTAAATTCCATTCCCTTCTCCATAGCTAGCAACATATCCTACAGCCTTTCTTAAAGGACTGCTATACGAGAACATCACAAAATACCACATTCCATCCATGTTCTCGTTTAGTACTATAGCCTTATCCTTAGTTTTTACCTTGTCACTTGTATCATAGGTACTAAACACAAAAGAATTATCAAATAGAAAAATAGCTAAGGCTCTATCCCCATAAAATGAAAAATCTTCAAACTCCTCATTTGTAGTCATTCTAGAAAGGAAATAATACTCTCCCTCTTCTCTAGCATGCTCTTTAGTGCCATGTTCACAATATCTCACCCAATAACCATAACCATACTCAGATGAATCTTATAATAATGCTCTATCATTAAATTCAAACTATTCTGTAGCTTCTCCATCGAATTCAGAATCCTAATATTTTGTATTTACAGCCACAATTTTTCTTTCTTAAACCCTTCCGATATTAGCTTTATGTTTTGGTGGTTGGAAGGCAGTTGGTTCATTTACATCAATGTCTTCTCTGAATGATTATATTTTGAATGATCTCTCATCCTCAATTTATTATTATCTTATTTTCTTAGGGTCTTCTGGTTCTGATTGTTCTTCTAATGGCTTTTTATTACTTTCAGAAGTTCTCTAAACCTTTGTCGATTAAATTGAATCAACTTTTTCTTCAACCTCAGCTTCTCCTTAATCTGATTGACTATTGTCAGTTCTCTAAACCTTTGTCGATTAAATTGTATCAAATTTTTCTTCAACCTCGGTTTCTCCTTCATCTGATTGACTACTGTCAGAGGTTCTCTACACTTTTGTAGATTAAATTGTATCGACTTTTTCTTCAACTTGAGTTTCTCCTTCATCTGATTGATTTTCTTCTTATATTGAGTTATCACTACTTTCAGAGGTTCTCTGCACTTTTGTCGATTAAATTGAATTAAAATTTTCTTCAACTTAAATGTCTCCATCATCTGATTAATTTTATGCTTCTATTTGTTTATTACCACTTTCAGAGGATCTTTACACTTTTGAGGATTAAATTGTATTAAATTTTTCTTCAATCTAGGTTTCTCCTTCTCCTTAATTATTATTATCATTTGAAATAATGGTATCAGATGAATGATATTCCTAATTATCTAAATCTTCGACTTTGACAACTTTTACAGCTTATATGACATTTTCAATTTCAGTTTCAGTTTCGGTTTTTTAAGACTCAGAATTTTAAATTTCATTATTATTCAAATTATCATCACCAGAGTTCTTCTATTTTCCATCAATCTCATGCCCCAAAGCAATATATCTTTAATTACTTTTAATTTCCTAATTTATATCATTTGACTCATCCTTATTCAATTGATCACTTTATTTTTTATAAATCTAATGATATGGTTCATTATCAAAATCATCAATTAGTGATTCTAAATCCTCTTCTTCAAAATAATAATATATTATTTCTCCTGGTATTTCATCATAGTAAATAATATCCTCTTCTGAATCCTGTTCATTTTCAAAAATTCTTCTTACCTTTTTGATATCCTATTAGCATAATCTCCTTAACGTGTTAAGTTATGTAACTTTTTATCTCAAATTTAATGTTCTCTAAACATATTAACACTGATTCAAATATTGATATATTTGCTCTTAAGTCTTTCTCAAATGAGCAATAATTTAATTTGCCAATTATATTTTCTCCTAATTTGCTACTATATATTTTCATTTTACTTTATGTAGCATTCAATTAGCCAACATATTCAAGAGCATCTTCGACTCTGCAGGCAGCCCACTTATTTTGAATAAAAATATTCTAAAGAGACTATTCAATTTTTTATTATATTTCCACCAACATAGTTGAATGAATTGCAGACATCGTGCCTTTTGCTTTCTCAACTATATTTATGATTGTATTGATTATCGCTAAATCTTTTATCAATTACTCTCGATTATCAATGATATCAATCCATCTCTCTAATTCAGCAATGATGAAATCGAAATTAGCATGGCAACTCAAGCGAGAAACATCTATATTATATGCTTCATTGTATGTCAGCCCTATCTATTTGTGCAACAATACCTCGAGTTCGGAGCTCTGATGCTTCTAATTTCGAAGAAATGGCTACAACGATCAATAGAATGAAAGTTATAAAGGTTTTCTTCATTTTAGAAAAAATATAAAATATATACCGTTTTTATAGGTATTAAAATTCATACTACTCGAGCCTTTAAATTCAGTTTCACTTTCTTCTATAAAAATTGCTAGTTTTAGATTGAAATCTGATCACTTACTGTTTGATTATATTAACGTCTTATGAATTACAAACTTAAATATCAGCATCATCATTAAACTATAATGCTAAACTTTATCAAAACTAATTTCTTATTGAAATAAAGAAGAATTCTAATCAATCAAATATTTGCATTAGTTATGGTTTAATTATAATAAATCTATTAAATATCTTATTTGAATAATCCAAAGGTTAATTTTTCTTATAGATCTAATGATTAAATTTATTTTGATTGGGAAAAATGTTAAAAATCAGAGTCTCAAATACTTTAAACAACTAAAATTATATGATCTTACTATTAAATTATGATCATCATCCAAAGATTTATAATAAGAATGTAAACTAATTTTTTCTCATTTTTTAACTGCTATTAATATGAGCATCAGCTTTGCGTTTAATTAATAATTTATTACTTTTAAGTATTTTATCGAGTACTACCCTAATTCTAAAATAAAGCTAAATAAAGCTTTAGGAAAATATAATCCATTGAATAGAATTAGTATTTGAAATACTGTAAGTTTGATCCTAAAATTGTTGAACAATTTTAATTAACTTAAAATTTTAATATTTCATTAAAGAATACTGAAGGGAGCTTGAGAATAATCTACACAGATCCCTCATTTTTGATGATTAATTTTTTGATTTTTTATTTATGCTCAAGCATTAAACTTTTCTAACTTAATTAATTTTCATATTAAAGATAAGAACTCTTAAAATTCTATGAATTTGGCTGGGCTTCTTTATTTTATTTTGATTTATGTTTATAATGAGTAAAATTAAAATAGTAAATAATATTTATAATTCTAATTAATTATGTCATTCAAGAACACGTAGTAGTATAAAGATTAAAAGTTTACTAACCACCTAAACGATTGTGAAGCAATTTCAGAAATAAAGGTGAAATTAGAGAATGTACCTGAAAATCCAGCTTAATTAGATGATTAAGCAGCTGAACTTATAGAATCATAATCTTAAATAAAATTTTTTCTAGAAGAGCTTGATAATAAGCAATAGGATGAGTTCTAATAGGATATAAAAGATGACGAAGTTGAAGAATATGAGCCGATTCTTAATACTTAAACTTAGGTTGATTAGAAATTGATATATTAATAATAACAACAACAAAAATAAAAGCAAATCGAGACATTTCAATAAGTCAAAGAAAAATTATAAAGTAAACAGATAGAGCCTCTCCCATCGGACAATAAATTAAATCAAGATATAATTTAAGATGATATTGACATTTCTCAGAGTAAATTATGCAAAAGTTTGTTAAAGAACATAAATGACTAAGGAAATAATGAGGATACTGAGTTAATAGCCTAGCTTTATAGTGAAATAAACGAAATGAGACAAAGAAATAAAGAAATGCAGATATAAAAAGACTTCTATCAATCAGAATTGAAAAGAGTGTAAGAGCAATATCAAAAAGATCTAAATAAATAGAAATAGATTTTTGAAAATGAAATAGCTTCTTTGAAAGCATAAATAAGTTTAGCTAAAAAATTAACAAAGCAGGAGACATAAAATTTAACTACAGTAACATTTTAAGAAAGATAAGTAATTTTGAAGGATTTGATGAATAAAATAAAAGAATAATAAGATAAAGTATAATAAGATAAAGTATAAGAGGGACATTTGAATTTTAATGAGAAGCCTGTTAATCACATAAAGCAAAATAATGAACTAACTTTAAATCCATAAATATAAAATTAAAAACTACTTTAAGTTGTGGATTTGGAGCATGAAAAATTATAAGACGCGGATAAGGCTTCGTAAAAGGAAGAACCATAGCAAGTAGACAAGAAAAAAAAAAATGCCAAATAACAGGAATCACCATAAAAATAAAAAATTGCTGTGGAAAAATAAGTCAACCCACCTCCTCCTAAAAAGTCGACAAAACAAGTTAGAAATACTAATCCTGAAATCAAATAAGATCAATAAAAATAAGCCCCATAAGTGAAAGCAGAAAACTAAAATGAATCAAATAGAGATGCATTACTTAATAAATAAGCTGCAGAAAACCCTGACGATTTTTTCAATCGTTTATCAAATCAAAGTTAATAAATTGGATAAGATTCATAGGTTGTTTTTTAAGGTTAAAAAAATCAAGTAAAATAAACTAAAGAAGATCATAAAGAAGAAAATTTGAATTAAGCAGAACTTGAAACTTCTGAGAAGTAAAAAAAACAAGAGACTTTATAAAATCCTATTGATGATAATTTATTAAGTAATGAAAAGAAGTCCTAAATGGCTCAATAAGATCCATTCTCTCAAAATCATAGCTAAATACAGAATTAAAATTCTGTAAAGGCATAAAAACAGATTCCCAAATAAAGGAGAATAAATCAGGGAGGCAATAGCATATAAAATGTTCCAAGTTCCTTGTTTGATTGAATCAAACATTATGAGTTTAATTATATATTAAAATATGATAAATAATATAAATCATACAATCTGTAATATTAAATTGAATCGCATTTTTCTCTAAGCATCATATTTCTTAAAACATAATTTAAATAAAGCAATAAAGCTGGACATTAAAATTTTGAAAAAAATATATGTAAATTTTTATTTTCAGGTATTTTGTCTTATTATTTCCAAAATGATTCTTCGGTAAATTTTTAAGACAATTTATTTGGAGACAGTTTAATTTAAATTATACTGATTAATTTCAAACGAATCCAAAGCCAAAATATCAAAAAACTGACTCATTAATAATAATCAATTTATCTGTATCAATATTAGATGAGGTTATCTAAAATTTAAAGAAAAAAATTGTTTGAAATAACGTAGAAATTGACATTAACGTAAAAAAATATTAATCACTTTTTTGATTTTTGAGAATATGATCCCATTTTTTTAAATTACTATTATATTTTGTCTTTTTTTTAGGCAGCTAATTAATTGCTTGAATTTTAAATAGAACTTTATGATGCATTTTAACTTTAATTAACCTTAAATATTAAATTATTTTTACTGAAGGAACTTCTTATTATCTATTACTCTTTTGAGTGCTTTAGTTGGTGTTTTAACCACTTTTTTTTTTATCTTCACTTTGGTAGGAAAATTTTTGTTATGCAACACTAAATTATTATTTTTATTTTTACTATTTTGTTTATTAAGGTTAAGGACTGACTACAGTTTTGATGGTTGAGCTACGGGAATTCGATCCCCTGGCTAATTATTAAGATTGAGGAAGTGAAGAAATAATAATTGAAGTAGATGGAGCTTATGCAGCTCTAACTGGTTAACCAGATTTGATTTAATTTTAAGATAATTACTATTATTCTTTTTGTGGAGTACTAGTGAATGAGTTTCTAAAATTGAGTTATTTTGGTAATATTTATGATTGAGATTTAACTAATGTCCTTGATCCTTTTTCATCAGGGCTTAATTCTATAGGCTCAGCTTGTTAACCTTATTCAGGAATATGTTCCATTGCTTAAATTTTATTTTCAGTGAGCATCTAATTATATTTTATGATGTCATCCTCATTGAATTCTATAAAAGTTTTTAGCCTATGTTCATTGAGAGAGGCAAATCCACATCTCGTTCCAAATTTTTTTATTAA
This sequence comes from Paramecium octaurelia, assembly GCA_905182995.1. Classification (NCBI taxonomy): domain Eukaryota; phylum Ciliophora; class Oligohymenophorea; order Peniculida; family Parameciidae; genus Paramecium; species Paramecium octaurelia. Next base: position 695,743 of record CAJJDP010000008.1, read on the forward strand.
TCTAATCGCTTTTGAGAATCTCTCATATTATTAACTAGTAGATATATGTATTTTTTACTTTTTATGGCAAATTTCATCAAATCCAATTTTAACTTTAACTAAAATCATTTTTTAAAGAAGTCTTTTTATGATTTTGATGCCTATTACAGAGTTAGAACTCATATTGTAATCTTGGTCTGAAAAGGGACTGGATGAGCTTCTATTGTTTTTGTCAGATCCAACTCTATTTCGCAGGATATCTTATTGGGATTATTTTTTGCTATGATCCTTTCTCTCTAATTATTTTAAAAACATTTTATCTGTTTCGGATATATCTGAAATATTTGTTCTATTAATTATTGCTTGATCATCCATAAATTATTCATGTAATTATTGTTAACCTTTATTTGTTCCTTGAGTTTTATTATATTAGTCGCTAACATTTATTAAAGATTTAGATTTAGTTATTTATGTTTACTCTATAGCTTAAATTAGTGATAGTTAAGAGGAGCTCGATTTACTCTTCTTAAGATTTGGTTCTTAATATTTTGGGATTTTTAATTAAACATTTGGGTTATCATTTGCTTAGATTATTTTTACATAATTTCCTTCTCTATTTTTGCTAAAATCACAATTTTTATAGAACGCCAAAGATCGATTAGAGACTTTAATTCTACGAACTAAAGTTTGATCTTAACCGAGCTGCTCCTTCAAATCTTCCCCAAAAACTAATTCCTCGTCTTTATAGTTTTTTCTTGTAATGATGATTTTTTATTTGTTTCCTTTTCCTTCTTTTACTACCTCCTCAATCATTTAGAAAGATTCATTCTTGCTTAAAATTCGTTGCCAAATGTTGCTACTCTTTTCACACCAGCCTTTTTTCATTAAATCTGATGGGGAATTTGACTCAACAAATTGTCTACTTAAAATTACAATATCCTCTTCCTACTCATATAAATCATCTCCGATCTCTGGATTTTATTCTGCTTCATTTGTTTTTCTTTGTAAGCGACGCTCCACTTTTTTTGTTTAAGGGTTCAATATTAAAATTTCTTCTTCTATAGTTTTTAATTATTGTTGGTTTCTTTTTTCACTAGAACTTGCAAGAAACTTATCTGTTCTGGATCCATCAAAATCTGGAACCCTTATTCCTTAGCTATTCAGCTCTTCATTAGATCGATATTATGAGTCTCTTTACTCCTAGCTGTCCTCATCAATTTAATACATTTATCTCTTTATATTTATGTTTGCATGCTATTTAAAATATTCCTTTGGAGCATCAGTAACCTTTTTCCAGCTTGATAAACTATCTATTTAAAATTAATTTATAACTTTTCTTTATCTGATAATAAAACCATTAGGTTATTTTTCATTTAAGTTTCTTCCAATCTATACTTCTGTAATGTTGACCTATTTTTATATAGCAAATAATTCTGTCTAACCTGATTTTTGATTTGTAATTTCAACAATTTCTTCTACAAATTAGTATGGATTATAATCTAAATCAAGATTTGTAACAATCCTTCGACTTATTATTTGATTACCTTCAGAATCCTATTCTTTTAATCTTTTTCCAATTTATCTCTTTACATTGTAAGGAAACTTTAATTAAATTATTTCCATTTCATTAGTTTTTGGATTTAATATTTAATGTTCTTCTTCAAAATATTAAGAATCTTAATTAATTAATTATTGGGCTAATGCTGAATTGCCAGTAGATTAATCACCAACTTTTTTTAAAATTCCTTAATTATCTTTAACCCATCCTTCTTATTTTAGAGCAGTTAAGGTTTAGTTATTTTAAATAACTTTTCTTGATAAAACAAAACCTCCATCAGTTCTATTAATTTTGCCTTCTCCATTTATAAAGGGTCTTCTTTCAACTATTAGTTTTTATTATCCGTCCTTGTCAGTTAAAAGCACTTCCTCCTCTATATATTACTCAGGCTCCTATACTGATAGTTATTTTACTAAAGTTCCGTTTTTTTATTTAATCCATCCTGTAGTAGAATTATTATCAACTATTTTTCTTGACAAAATTGTATTTCCTAAAGGATCTACTTCTTATATGGAGTCTCCCATAACAAGATTATCTTAGATTTACCTTCTTATAAGCTTTCTTTCTAATTAACCAGTTTCCTTATTAAAACTTAAAATTTCTTCTTCTATATACTTGGAAGGCTCAGATGAAGCTATCACTTTTTCCATCAATCCTTCTTTATTAGTTATCCACCCTTCTTTTTTTTTGGTTTCTGAAGAGATATTATTTGGAACAATTTTTCTAGAAACTACTTTATAGCCTTATTATTATTCATCTAGTTCATCTCCAAATAGGGTTTTGTTATCCTCAATATAGGGTTTTCTTATTAGCTTTCTCTCCTGCTTTCCAGTAGTTTAGTTAATAATTAGAATTTCCTCTTCAATGAACTATTTTGGCTCAGAAAAGCTTACTAATCTAGTCAACTTACCTTATTCAAATTTCCATCCATCTTTTTATTATTATTTAATTGGAGATATATTATCAATTATTTTTCTAGATAAAATGTATTTTCCTTCCTTATCAATTTCAGTTAGATTATCTCCAGTTTTTAGATTTTATGAATTTGGTGACAATGGCCTTCTTATTAATTTTCTTTCAAGTTGTTAAGTTTATGGATTCATAACTAAAATTTCTTCCTCTATATATTTGGTTGGTTCAGCTTCACTTATTATTTACTCTAAATTTCCATCCTTTTTCTGTTACCACCCTTATTAATTTAAATTATCAGATGAAAATTAATTTTATATAATCCTTCTAGAAATAACTATTTCACCATCCTTTCCTTACTCGTTTAAACGATCTCCATAAGTAATTTATTCATTAATTTAATATACTGGTTATCTTATTAATTTGCGCTCTTGTTTTCCTGTTTAAGGATTAATTATTAATATCTCTTCTTCAACGAATTATTCAGGTTCCTCTTATGAAATAATTTTCTCAAGAGTACCATTTTATCCTTTTTACCAATCTTTTTGAACTTAAGAAAGGGATTAAGTATTATCAACAATTTTTCTCGATAAAATTCGGTTTCCGTCCTTATCTACTTCATTTAAATTACTTCCTATCTCAGAATTTTCCTTCGTTAAAGGTCTCCTTATTAATTTTCTCTGCAATCCATTTTCCCCATAACAAAGTACTTCTTCCTCAACATACTTAGTTGGCTCACTTTAGGCTAATTAAATTTCCAATTGTCCCTATTTTTGTTACCAATCTTTCATTTAATCCATAGGTTATTCATTAGAGATTATTCTTCTTGCAACCACTTTTCTAGTGCCGTCACCTTCTTGAAGATTCTCTCCTATCTCGCCAATTTCTGATTCAGTCAAAGGTCTTCTAATTAATTTTCTTTCTTATTTCTAAGTTCTGGGATTTATTACAATGATCTCTTCCTCAATGAATGCTTCTGGTTCTTACACCGAGATCACTTTCTCTTATTAACCATTACTTAATTAAACCCAGTTGGAGTCAATTGGCTAATTATTTTATACAATCTTTCTTGAAACTACTTTATTTCCTTTTTAATCTTTTTCTATTACTGCTCCAGTTTGTAATTTGTTGTCTTAGGGTAGGTATGGTCTTCTTATTAGTTTTCTTTAAACGACTCCATCTTCGCCTTAAACTAATATTTCTTCTTCAACATATTTTACAGGCTCAGGCTGAAATCTGATTTCCATATTTCCATCACTATTCTTTACCCAACCTTACTATTTCAAAGCTTAATTTGATTGATCATTTTACACAATTTTTCTTGAAATTACTTGTTTTCCATTTCCTAAATCTTCTTGTAAATTCTACCCCATTTACAAATTATCTAATTCTTCATTATTCATAGGTTTTCTGACAATTTTTCTCTCTATTTTTCCTGTTTTTGGGTTGATTTGAATAATTTCTTCTTCAATATATTGCTCAGGTTCTTTGGAATTTATGATAATCTCTTCTTATTTACCAACATTTTACCATTATTATTTGGCTGCTTTAGGTTGAAGATTGGATTCTATTTTACGGGAAAGCACTTTATTTCCATTCTTATCCACTTCATTTAATTAATCACCTTCTTGGATTTTTCCTCCCAAATAAGGTTTCCTCACTAGTTTTCTTTCCATCATACCTGTTTCATTATTTAATGATAAAACTTCCTCAGTAATATATTGAGAAGGTTCAACGCCCAAAGATTATTCATAATTTCCATCACTATTTTTTTTCCACTTCGAAGAAGTGAGAGATAAATCATTATCAACAATCTTTCTAGAAACTACATAGCAACCATCACCTAAATCTTCCAAAATTTCTTCTCCCTCTAGAATGTTCCCATCATTATCCAAAGGTCTTCTAATAATTTTTCTCTCTTATTTTCCACCTTATCTCATGATAATAATTTCTTCTTCAATGAATTAAGTTGGTTCTTGAATGGATAAGGTTATTTCATAATTTCCTTAATTATTTTTCCATCCTTCCTTCTCAACTTACTATGTTGATGATGTATTTTCAATAACCCTTCTTGCTAGAATTTTATTTCCATTTGAATCTGTTTCTTATAAATTATTTCCAACGTTCTAACCAGGCTAATATTATTTTCTTACTAATTTTCTTTCCATCTTTCCTGTCTTTTCATTCATTACTAAAACTTCTTCCTCAATAAATTTAGCTGGTTCATTCTGAATGATTAATTTTTCCAATTATCCAGTTTTCTAATTTTTCTTCCATTCACTTAAAGAACTGTCATTTTAAACAATTCTGCGAGATACTACTTTTTGGTTATTGCCAATTGATTCGTTCAATTAATCTCCAATTTCCTCCTCATTTTCATAAGGACGTCTTATTAATTTGCGCTCTTGTTTGCCTGTTTTAGGATTGATGATTATTATCTCTTCTTCAACAAATTGTTCAGGTTCCCCTTATGAAATAATTTTTTCAAGAGTACCATTTTATCCTTTTTACCAATCTTTTTGAACTTAAGAAAGGGATTAAGAATTATCGACAATTTTTCTCGATAAAATTCGGTTTCCGTCTTTATCTACTTCATTTAAGTTACTTCCCATCTCAGAATTTTCCTTCGTTAACGGTCTCCTTATTAATTTTCTCTGCAATCCATTTTCCCCATAACAAAGTACTTCTTCCTCAACATACTTAGTTGGCTCACTTTAGGCTAATTAAATTTCCATTTGTCCCTATTTTTGTTACCAATCTTTCATTTAATCCATAGGTTATTCATTAGAGATTATTCTTCTTGCAACCACTTTTCTAGTGCCATCACCTTCTTGAAGATTCTCTCCTATTTCGCCAATTTCTGATTCAGTCAAAGGTCTTCTAATTAATTTTCTTTCTTATTTCTAAGTTCTGGGATTTATTACAATGATCTCTTCCTCAACGTATGCTTCTGGTTCTTACACCGAGATCACTTTCTCCTATTAGCCGTTACTTAATTAAACCCAGTTGGAGTCAATTGGCTAATTATTTTATACAATCTTTCTTGAAACTACTTTATTTCCTTTTTAATCTTTTTCTATTACTGCTCCAATTTGTAATTTGTTATCTTAGGGTAGGTATGGTCTTCTTATTAGTTTTCTTTAAACGACTCCATCTTCGCCTTAAACTAATATTTCTTCTTCAACATATTTTACAGGTTCAGGCTGAAATCTGATTTCCATATTCCCATCACTATTCTTTACCCAACCTTACTATTTCAAAGCTTAATTTGATTGATCATTTTACACAATTTTTCTTGAAATTACTTGTTTACCATTTCCTAAATCTTCTTGTAAATTCTAACCCATTTACAAATTATCTAATTCTTCATTATTCATAGGTTTTCTGACAATTTTTCTCTCTATTTTTCCTGTTTTTGGGTTGATTTGAATAATTTCTTCTTCAATATATTGCTCAGGTTCTTTGGAATTTATGATAATCTCTTCTTATTTACCAACATTTTACCATTATTATTTGGCTGCTTTAGGTTGAAGATTGGATTCTATTTTACGGGAAAGCACTTTATTTCCATTCTTATCTACTTCATTTAATTAATCACCTTCTTGGATTTTTCCTCCCGAATACGGTTTCCTCACTAGTTTTCTTTCCATCATACCTGTTTCATTATTTAATGATAAAACTTCCTCAGTAATATATTGAGAAGGTTCAACGCCCAAAGATTATTCATAATTTCCATCACTATTTTTTTTCCACTTCGAAGAAGTGAGAGACAAATCATTATCAACAATCTTTCTAGAAACTACATAGCAACCATCACCTAAATCTTCCAAAATTTCTTCTCCCTCTAGAATGTTCCCATCATTATCCAAAGGTCTTCTTATAATTTTTCTCTCTTATTTTCCACCTTATCTCATGATAATAATTTCTTCTTCAATGAATTAAGTTGGTTCTTGAATGGATAAGGTTATTTCATAATTTCCTTAATTATTTTTCCATCCTTCCTTCTCAACTTACTATGTTGATGATGTATTTTCAATAACCCTTCTTGCTAGAATTTTATTTCCATTTGAATCTGTTTCTTATAAATTATTTCCAACGTTCTAACCAGGCTAATATTATTTTCTTACTAATTTTCTTTCCATCTTTCCTGTCTTTTCATTCATTACTAAAACTTCTTCCTCAATAAATTTAGCTGGTTCATTCTGAATGATTAATTTTTCCAATTATCCAGTTTTCTAATTTTTCTTCCATTCACTTAAAGAACTGTCATTTTAAACAATTCTGCGAGATACTACTTTTTGGTTATTGCCAATTGATTCGTTCAATTAATCTCCAATTTCCTCTTCATTTTCATAAGGACGTCTTATTAATTTGCGCTCTTGTTTGCCTGTTTTAGGATTGATGATTATTATCTCTTCTTCAACAAATTGTTCAGGTTCCCCTTATGATATAATTTTTTCAAGAGTACCATTTTATCCTTTTTACCAATCTTTTTGAACTTAAGAAAGGGATTAAGAATTATCGACAATTTTTCTCGATAAAATTCGGTTTCCGTCTTTATCTACTTCATTTAAGTTACTTCCCATCTCAGAATTTTCCTTCGTTAACGGTCTCCTTATTAATTTTCTCTGCAATCCATTTTCCCCATAACAAAGTACTTCTTCCTCAACATACTTAGTTGGCTCACTTTAGGCTAATTAAATTTCCATTTGTCCCTATTTTTGTTACCAATCTTTCATTTAATCCATAGGTTATTCATTAGAGATTATTCTTCTTGCAACCACTTTTCTAGTGCCATCACCTTCTTGAAGATTCTCTCCTATTTCGCCAATTTCTGATTCAGTCAAAGGTCTTCTAATTAATTTTCTTTCTTATTTCTAAGTTCTGGGATTTATTACAATGATCTCTTCCTCAACGTATGCTTCTGGTTCTTACACCGAGATCACTTTCTCCTATTAGCCGTTACTTAATTAAACCCAGTTGGAGTCAATTGGCTAATTATTTTATACAATCTTTCTTGAAACTACTTTATTTCCTTTTTAATCTTTTTCTATTACTGCTCCAGTTTGTAATTTGTTGTCTTAGGGTAGGTATGGTCTTCTTATTAGTTTTCTTTAAACGACTCCATCTTCGCCTTAAACTAATATTTCTTCTTCAACATATTTTACAGGTTCAGGCTGAAATCTGATTTCCATATTCCCATCACTATTCTTTACCCAACCTTACTATTTCAAAGCTTAATTTGATTGATCATTTTACACAATTTTTCTTGAAATTACTTGTTTACCATTTCCTAAATCTTCTTGTAAATTCTAACCCATTTATAAATTATCGAATTCTTCATTATTCAATGGTTTTCTGACAATTTTTCTCTCTATTTTTCCTGTTTTTGGGTTGATTTGAATAATTTCTTCTTCAATATATTGCTCAGGTTCTTCGGAATTTATGATAATCTCTTCTTATTTACCAACATTTTACCATTATTATTTGGCTGCTTTAGGTTGAAGATTGGATTCTATTTTACGGGAAAGCACTTTATTTCCATTCTTATCTACTTCATTTAATTAATCACCTTCTTGGATTTTTCCTCCCGAATACGGTTTCCTCACTAGTTTTCTTTCCATCATACCTGTTTCATTATTTAATGATAAAACTTCCTCAGTAATATATTGAGAAGGTTCAACGCCCAAAGATTATTCATAATTTCCATCACTATTTTTTTTCCACTTCGAAGAAGTGAGAGACAAATCATTATCAACAATCTTTCTAGAAACTACATAGCAACCATCACCTAAATCTTCCAAAATTTCTTCTCCCTCTAGAATGTTCCCATCATTATCCAAAGGTCTTCTTATAATTTTTCTCTCTTATTTCCCACCTTATCTCATGATAATAATTTCTTCTTCAATAAATTAAGTTGGTTCTTGAATGGATAAGGTTATTTCATAATTTCCTTAATTATTTTTCCATCCTTCCTTCTCAACTTACTATGTTGATGATGTATTTTCAATAACCCTTCTTGCTAGAATTTTATTTCCATTTGAATCTGTTTCTTATAAATTATTTCCAACGTTCTAACCAGGCTAATATTATTTTCTTACTAATTTTCTTTCCATCTTTCCTGTCTTTTCATTCATTACTAAAACTTCTTCCTCAATAAATTTAGCTGGTTCATTCTGAATGATTAATTTTTCCAATTATCCAGTTTTCTAATTTTTCTTCCATTCACTTAAAGAACTGTCATTTTAAACAATTCTGCGAGATACTACTTTTTGGTTATTGCCAATTGATTCGTTCAATTAATCTCCAATTTCCTCTTCATTTTCATAAGGACGTCTTATTAATTTGCGCTCTTGTTTGCCTGTTTTAGGATTGATGATTATTATCTCTTCTTCAACAAATTGTTCAGGTTCCCCTTATGATATAATTTTTTCAAGAGTACCATTTTATCCTTTTTACCAATCTTTTTGAACTTAAGAAAGGGATTAAGAATTATCGACAATTTTTCTCGATAAAATTCGGTTTCCGTCTTTATCTACTTCATTTAAGTTACTTCCCATCTCAGAATTTTCCTTCGTTAACGGTCTCCTTATTAATTTTCTCTGCAATCCATTTTCCCCATAACAAAGTACTTCTTCCTCAACATACTTAGTTGGCTCACTTTAGGCTAATTAAATTTCCATTTGTCCCTATTTTTGTTACCAATCTTTCATTTAATCCATAGGTTATTCATTAGAGATTATTCTTCTTGCAACCACTTTTCTAGTGCCATCACCTTCTTGAAGATTCTCTCCTATTTCGCCAATTTCTGATTCAGTCAAAGGTCTTCTAATTAATTTTCTTTCTTATTTCTAAGTTCTGGGATTTATTACAATGATCTCTTCCTCAACGTATGCTTCTGGTTCTTACACCGAGATCACTTTCTCCTATTAGCCGTTACTTAATTAAACCCAGTTGGAGTCAATTGGCTAATTATTTTATACAATCTTTCTTGAAACTACTTTATTTCCTTTTTAATCTTTTTCTATTACTGCTCCAATTTGTAATTTGTTATCTTAGGGTAGGTATGGTCTTCTTATTAGTTTTCTTTAAACGACTCCATCTTCGCCTTAAACTAATATTTCTTCTTCAACATATTTTACAGGTTCAGGCTGAAATCTGATTTCCATATTCCCATCACTATTCTTTACCCAACCTTACTATTTCAAAGCTTAATTTGATTGATCATTTTACACAATTTTTCTTGAAATTACTTGTTTACCATTTCCTAAATCTTCTTGTAAATTCTAACCCATTTACAAATTATCTAATTCTTCATTATTCATAGGTTTTCTGACAATTTTTCTCTCTATTTTTCCTGTTTTTGGGTTGATTTGAATAATTTCTTCTTCAATATATTGCTCAGGTTCTTTGGAATTTATGATAATCTCTTCTTATTTACCAACATTTTACCATTATTATTTGGCTGCTTTAGGTTGAAGATTGGATTCTATTTTACGGGAAAGCACTTTATTTCCATTCTTATCTACTTCATTTAATTAATCACCTTCTTGGATTTTTCCTCCCGAATACGGTTTCCTCACTAGTTTTCTTTCCATCATACCTGTTTCATTATTTAATGATAAAACTTCCTCAGTAATATATTGAGAAGGTTCAACGCCCAAAGATTATTCATAATTTCCATCACTATTTTTTTTCCACTTCGAAGAAGTGAGAGACAAATCATTATCAACAATCTTTCTAGAAACTACATAGCAACCATCACCTAAATCTTCCAAAATTTCTTCTCCCTCTAGAATGTTCCCATCATTATCCAAAGGTCTTCTTATAATTTTTCTCTCTTATTTTCCACCTTATCTCATGATAATAATTTCTTCTTCAATGAATTAAGTTGGTTCTTGAATGGATAAGGTTATTTCATAATTTCCTTAATTATTTTTCCATCCTTCCTTCTCAACTTACTATGTTGATGATGTATTTTCAATAACCCTTCTTGCTAGAATTTTATTTCCATTTGAATCTGTTTCTTATAAATTATTTCCAACGTTCTAACCAGGCTAATATTATTTTCTTACTAATTTTCTTTCCATCTTTCCTGTCTTTTCATTCATTACTAAAACTTCTTCCTCAATAAATTTAGCTGGTTCATTCTGAATGATTAATTTTTCCAATTATCCAGTTTTCTAATTTTTCTTCCATTCACTTAAAGAACTGTCATTTTAAACAATTCTGCGAGATACTACTTTTTGGTTATTGCCAATTGATTCGTTCAATTAATCTCCAATTTCCTCTTCATTTTCATAAGGACGTCTTATTAATTTGCGCTCTTGTTTGCCTGTTTTAGGATTAATTATTAATATCTCTTCTTCAATGAATTATTCAGGTTCCTCTTATGAAATAATTTTCTCAAGAGTACCATTTTATCCTTTTTACCAATCTTTTTGAACTTAAGAAAGGGATTAAGTATTATCAACAATTTTTCTCGATAAAATTCGGTTTCCGTCCTTATCTACTTCATTTAAGTTACTTCCCATCTCAGAATTTTCCTTCGTTAACGGTCTCCTTATTAATTTTCTCTGCAATCCATTTTCCCCATAACAAAGTACTTCTTCCTCAACATACTTAGTTGGCTCACTTTAGGCTAATTAAATTTCCATTTGTCCCTATTTTTGTTACCAATCTTTCATTTAATCCATAGGTTATTCATTAGAGATTATTCTTCTTGCAACCACTTTTCTAGTGCCATCACCTTCTTGAAGATTCTCTCCTATCTCGCCAATTTCTGATTCAGTCAAAGGTCTTCTAATTAATTTTCTTTCTTATTTCTAAGTTCTGGGATTTATTACAATGATCTCTTCCTCAATGTATGCTTCTGGTTCTTACACCGAGATCACTTTCTCTTATTAACCATTACTTAATTAAACCCAGTTGGAGTCAATTGGCTAATTATTTTATACAATCTTTCTTGAAACTACTTTATTTCCTTTTTAATCTTTTTCTATTACTGCTCCAATTTGTAATTTGTTATCTTAGGGTAGGTATGGTCTTCTTATTAGTTTTCTTTAAACGACTCCATCTTCGCCTTAAACTAATATTTCTTCTTCAACATATTTTACAGGTTCAGGCTGAAATCTGATTTCCATATTCCCATCACTATTCTTTACCCAACCTTACTATTTCAAAGCTTAATTTGATTGATCATTTTACACAATTTTTCTTGAAATTACTTGTTTACCATTTCCTAAATCTTCTTGTAAATTCTAACCCAATTACAAATTATCTAATTCTTCATTATTCATAGGTTTTCTGACAATTTTTCTCTCTATTTTTCCTGTTTTCGGGTTGATTTGAATAATTTCTTCTTCAATATATTGCTCAGGTTCTTCGGAATTTATGATAATCTCTTCTTATTTACCAACATTTTACCATTATTATTTGGCTGCTTTAGGTTGAAGATTGGATTCTATTTTACGGGAAAGCACTTTATTTCCATTCTTATCTACTTCATTTAATTAATCACCTTCTTGGATTTTTCCTCCCGAATACGGTTTCCTCACTAGTTTTCTTTCCATCATACCTGTTTCATTATTTAATGATAAAACTTCCTCAGTAATATATTGAGAAGGTTCAACGCCCAAAGATTATTCATAATTTCCATCACTATTTTTTTTCCACTTCGAAGAAGTGAGAGACAAATCATTATCAACAATCTTTCTAGAAACTACATAGCAACCATCACCTAAATCTTCCAAAAGCTCTTCTCCCTCCTCTATATTTCCATCATTATCCAAAGGTCTTCTAATAATTTTTCTCTCTTATTTTCCACCTTATCTCATGATAATAATTTCTTCTTCAATAAATTAAGTTGGTTCTTGAATGGATAAGGTTATTTCATAATTTCCTTAATTATTTTTCCATCCTTCCTTCTCAACTTACTAGGTTGATGATGTATTTTCAATAACCCTTCTTGCTAGAATTTTATTTCCATTTGAATCTGTTTCTTATAAATTATTTCCAACGTTCTAACCAGGCTGATATTATTTTCTGACTAATTTTCTTTCCATCTTTCCTGTCTTTTCATTCATTACTAAAACTTCTTCCTCAATAAATTTAGCTGGTTCATTCTGAACAATTAATTTTTCCAATTATCCAGTTTTCTAATTTTTCTTCCATTCACTTAAAGAACTGTCATTTTAAACAATTCTACGAGATACTACTTTTTGGTTATTGCCAATTGATTCGTTCAATTAATCTCCAATTTCCTCTTCATTTTCATAAGGACGTCTTATTAATTTGCGCTCTTGTTTGCCTGTTTTAGGATTAATTATTAATATCTCTTCTTCAATGAATTATTCAGGTTCCTCTTATGAAATAATTTTCTCAAGAGTACCATTTTATCCTTTTTACCAATCTTTTTGAACTTAAGAAAAGGATTAAGTATTATCGACAATTTTTCTCGATAAAATTCGGTTTCCGTCTTTATCTACTTCATTTAAGTTACTTCCTATCTCAGAATTTTCCTTCGTTAACGGTCTCCTTATTAATTTTCTTTGCAATCCATTTTCCCCATAACAAAGTACTTCTTCCTCAACATACTTAGTTGGCTCACTTTAGGCTAATTAAATTTCCAATTGTCCCTATTTTTTTTACCAATCTTTCATTTAATCCATAGGTTATTCATTAGAGATTATTCTTCTTGCAACCACTTTTCTAGTGCCATCACCTTCTTGAAGATTCTCTCCTATCTCGCCAATTTCTGATTCAGTCAAAGGTCTTCTAATTAATTTTCTTTCTTATTTCTAAGTTTTGGGATTTATTACTATGATCTCTTCCTCAATGTATGCTTCTGGTTCTTACACCGAGATCACTTTCTCTTATTAACCATTACTTAATTAAACCCAGTTGGAGTCAATTGGCTAATTATTTTATACAATCTTTCTTGAAACTACTTTATTTCCTTTTTAATCTTTTTCTATTACTGCTCCAGTTTGTAATTTGTTATCTTAGGGTAGGTATGGTCTTCTTATTAGTTTTCTTTAAACGACTCCATCTTCGCCTTAAACTAATATTTCTTCTTCAACATATTTTACAGGTTCAGGCTGAAATCTGATTTCCATATTCCCATCACTATTTTTTACCCAACCTTACTATTTCAAAGCTTAATTTGATTGATCATTTTACACAATTTTTCTTGAAATTACTTGTTTACCATTTCCTAAATCTTCTTGTAAATTCTAACCCAATTACAAATTATCTAATTCTTCATTATTCATAGGTTTTCTGACAATTTTTCTCTCTATTTTTCCTGTTTTTGGGTTGATTTGAATAATTTCTTCTTCAATATATTGCTCAGGTTCTTTGGAATTTATGATAATCTCTTCTTATTTACCAACATTTTACCATTATTATTTGGCTGCTTTAGGTTGAAGATTGGATTCTATTTTACGGGAAAGCACTTTATTTCCATTCTTATCTACTTCATTTAATTAATCACCTTCTTGGATTTTTCCTCCCGAATACGGTTTCCTCACTAGTTTTCTTTCCATCATACCTGTTTCATTATTTAATGATAAAACTTCCTCAGTAATATATTGAGAAGGTTCAACGCCCAAAGATTATTCATAATTTCCATCACTATTTTTTTTCCACTTCGAAGAAGTGAGAGACAAATCATTATCAACAATCTTTCTAGAAACTACATAGCAACCATCACCTAAATCTTCCAAAAGCTCTTCTCCCTCCTCTATATTTCCATCATTATCCAAAGGTCTTCTAATAATTTTTCTCTCTTATTTTCCACCTTATCTCATGATAATAATTTCTTCTTCAATAAATTAAGTTGGTTCTTGAATGGATAAGGTTATTTCATAATTTCCTTAATTATTTTTCCATCCTTCCTTCTCAACTTACTAGGTTGATGATGTATTTTCAATAACCCTTCTTGCTAGAATTTTATTTCCATTTGAATCTGTTTCTTATAAATTATTTCCAACGTTCTAACCAGGCTGATATTATTTTCTGACTAATTTTCTTTCCATCTTTCCTGTCTTTTCATTCATTACTAAAACTTCTTCCTCAATAAATTTAGCTGGTTCATTCTGAACAATTAATTTTTCCAATTATCCAGTTTTCTAATTTTTCTTCCATTCACTTAAAGAACTGTCATTTTAAACAATTCTACGAGATACTACTTTTTGGTTATTGCCAATTGATTCGTTCAATTAATCTCCAATTTCCTCTTCATTTTCATAAGGACGTCTTATTAATTTGCGCTCTTGTTTGCCTGTTTTAGGATTAATTATTAATATCTCTTCTTCAATGAATTATTCAGGTTCCTCTTATGAAATAATTTTCTCAAGAGTACCATTTTATCCTTTTTACCAATCTTTTTGAACTTAAGAAAAGGATTAAGTATTATCGACAATTTTTCTCGATAAAATTCGGTTTCCGTCTTTATCTACTTCATTTAAGTTACTTCCTATCTCAGAATTTTCCTTCGTTAACGGTCTCCTTATTAATTTTCTTTGCAATCCATTTTCCCCATAACAAAGTACTTCTTCCTCAACATACTTAGTTGGCTCACTTTAGGCTAATTAAATTTCCAATTGTCCCTATTTTTTTTACCAATCTTTCATTTAATCCATAGGTTATTCATTAGAGATTATTCTTCTTGCAACCACTTTTCTAGTGCCATCACCTTCTTGAAGATTCTCTCCTATCTCGCCAATTTCTGATTCAGTCAAAGGTCTTCTAATTAATTTTCTTTCTTATTTCTAAGTTTTGGGATTTATTACAATGATCTCTTCCTCAATGTATGCTTCTGGTTCTTACACCGAGATCACTTTCTCTTATTAACCATTACTTAATTAAACCCAGTTGGAGTCAATTGGCTAATTATTTTATACAATCTTTCTTGAAACTACTTTATTTCCTTTTTAATCTTTTTCTATTACTGCTCCAATTTGTAATTTGTTATCTTAGGGTAGGTATGGTCTTCTTATTAGTTTTCTTTAAACGACTCCATCTTCGCCTTAAACTAATATTTCTTCTTCAACATATTTTACAGGTTCAGGCTGAAATCTGATTTCCATATTCCCATCACTATTTTTTACCCAACCTTACTATTTCAAAGCTTAATTTGATTGATCATTTTACACAATTTTTCTTGAAATTACTTGTTTACCATTTCCTAAATCTTCTTGTAAATTCTAACCCAATTACAAATTATCTAATTCTTCATTATTCATAGGTTTTCTGACAATTTTTCTCTCTATTTTTCCTGTTTTCGGGTTGATTTGAATAATTTCTTCTTCAATATATTGCTCAGGTTCTTCGGAATTTATGATAATCTCTTCTTATTTACCAACATTTTACCATTATTATTTGGCTGCTTTAGGTTGAAGATTGGATTCTATTTTACGGGAAAGCACTTTATTTCCATTCTTATCTACTTCATTTAATTAATCACCTTCTTGGATTTTTCCTCCCGAATACGGTTTCCTCACTAGTTTTCTTTCCATCATACCTGTTTCATTATTTAATGATAAAACTTCCTCAGTAATATATTGAGAAGGTTCAACGCCCAAAGATTATTCATAATTTCCATCACTATTTTTTTTCCACTTCGAAGAAGTGAGAGACAAATCATTATCAACAATCTTTCTAGAAACTACATAGCAACCATCACCTAAATCTTCCAAAAGCTCTTCTCCCTCCTCTATATTTCCATCTTCATCCAAAGGTCTTCTAATAATTTTTCTCTCTTATTTTCCACCTTATCTCATGATAATAATTTCTTCTTCAATAAATTAAGTTGGTTCTTGAATGGATAAGGTTATTTCATAATTTCCTTAATTATTTTTCCATCCTTCCTTCTCAACTTACTAGGTTGATGATGTATTTTCAATAACCCTTCTTGCTAGAATTTTATTTCCATTTGAATCTGTTTCTTATAAATTATTTCCAACATTCTAACCAGGCTGATATTATTTTCTGACTAATTTTCTTTCCATCTTTCCTGTCTTTTCATTCATTACTAAAACTTCTTCCTCAATAAATTTAGCTGGTTCATTCTGAACAATTAATTTTTCCAATTATCCAGTTTTCTAATTTTTCTTCCATTCACTTAAAGAACTGTCATTTTAAACAATTCTACGAGATACTACTTTTTGGTTATTGCCAATTGATTCGTTCAATTAATCTCCAATTTCCTCTTCATTTTCATAAGGACGTCTTATTAATTTGCGCTCTTGTTTGCCTGTTTTAGGATTGATGATTATTATCTCTTCTTCAACAAATTGTTCAGGTTCCTCTTATGAAATAATTTTTTCATATATTTTACCATTTTTTTTCCAATCTTATATAGAAAACTTATTATCTATGATCTTCCTGGACAATACAACGTTGCCATTTTTATCTTTTTCTCTTAAATTATTCCCAACTTTTCCTTTGCATTATTCAATCGGCCTTCTTACTAGTTTTCTAATCATCCTTCCATTTTTATCCTTAATTAGTATTTCCTCTTCAACATATTAAGTTGATTCAGCTTAAGAAATTTATAATTCATAATTCCCCTCTAAATTCTTCTGCCATTCTTTACCTTATTACTTTTATTCATTCTTTTCTATTATTCTTCTTGCAACGACTTTTACACCAAAATTACTATCTTCATCTAAATTTTCACTTATCTCTTGTAATTCACCATCAAAGAATGGCCTTCTCACTAATTTTCTATCCTACTTTTTTGTTACTTGATTATAAATTATGATTTCCTCTTCTACGAATTATTCTGGTTCTGATTCTGATATTATTTTTTATAAAAATCCTTCCTAGGTCAATTACCATCCACCCTGTAACATTATTTTTTAAGATGGAGAATTATCTAATATTTTTCTAGAGAGTACTTTTACTCCTTTCTAACTGTAGTCTTTATCCAACTCATCATCTTTTTCTGTGTAGGGTTTTCGTATTAAAATTTTTTCTATTTTGCCCGTATCCTTATTAAATCTTAATATTTCTTCTTATACTTACTTCCCATGAATTTCACTTTAATCATTAGAAAACTCTACCTACTTTTATATTTTTTAAAACGAACCATTTTTTTCTAGGATTTGTTAACTGCATTCCATTTAATGAATTTATATTTATTCTATTCCAAGATTTCTTTCCAGTCTTTGCATGTTTTCAAAGGACCAGCCATCTGCTTTCATTTAAGTTAGAGATTCATTGTTTTCAACAAGTCTTCTGCTTTCAACAATATCACCATTCTGTTATTCTTCATTAATGCCTTCTCCCATAATAAGGATTTCTGGTGTTTTTCTTATTTATTTTCGTAAAATGCAATTTCCCTAATAAATCTTTATGTCTTCTTCTAAATATTAAATAGGTTCGTTTACAGAAATAGTTTTTTTATATCTATTGTTACTTGTTAGTTCCCAACTTTAATCAATTATCCCATTAATGACTCGACTTGCAATTAATATTTAATTTTTGCTTCTTACTGTATATAAATTTTCATCATTTACATATGTTGAGGAGTCCAAAAGGATTACTTCTCTAATTAAAACTCTATCCTACTTCTGTCTATTTCTAATTAAGATTTCCTCTTCAAAGAATTTTGTAGTTTCATCGAATTTTTATATTGATGGAGAATTAAGGATGGGGGAAGCATTCAATATATTTTTGGAGTATTTATTTTGTCCTACTATTCTGCTTTAACCATAATTGATTTCTTTATCTTGAGTTCCAGTTTCTCCTACTGATAAATCATCGGCAATGCTTTATCTTCTTTTAGATATGGCATCTTCAAATACTTCCTCTGATTAATTAGATTATCGTTTTAAACCTTCCAGTTAAGATCTAACTGTCTCCATTTATTTATTAAGTTCTTAATCATATCTTCTTTCCTTATGAATAAATTCTTAAATTTTTTCTTTTTCTGAACTATTAGATCTTGGATTTATCTCTTTTATCATTTATCTTATGTCCTATGCAGAGTTGCTTCTATTTGAGTATACTCTTTCCCTAAATTCAAATGCAATTTACGGGTAGCTGTACATAGAATTGATTGTAATTTGAATGTCCTAGATTAAAAGTCGCATCAAATTTGCTTTTTTTACAGGGGATTTTGTTCTACTTTCAGAATAGTTAACAAAAGAACGGGCTAAAGGTTGCTGCATACTTGGTGTACGAGATAAATATGATTTTGGAAGAACTGCAGATTGCTTTAAGGGTGTCATTGCTGATTTATGAGATTTTAACACTATTGGCTAAGGAGAATAATATATTCTAGATTTTTATAAGGGTATTGCAACTTTATTTGGAGTGTGATTTACTTAATGATTTATTATCGAGAGTTTTAATTAAGTCTCTTATTGATGGACTTCAGAAATTGAGTATTACTACTAATAAACTTGAATTGAACTTGATATTCCTTTTTTTTATGTCCCATCAATAAAACGTGCCCTATCAACAACAAAGCCTTAAATTGAGTTTAATGTAAATTTTTAAATATTTTGAGGTAAAATAGCTGAATGAAAAGCTTTTTCGGCATTATCATACCGTATTTATTCATAAAGAGCCTTCATTTCGATTTACTCGTTTTAATAAAGATTTGCTTTGTCTATTTTTATAAATTGTTATAATTCTGTTAAACAAAATAAGTGTGTATCATTTTAAGTAACATTGTGAATTTTTAATCGAATATCCAGCTTTTTAATTATTAGTTCGCTTAATACCAATAGATATAATTCATTTTTATCTAAATTATTAGATTAATTATATACTTGTGAGCAAAAATGAATATTGATCGTTAGGCAAAATTTCAGAAATAACAAGGTGTTCGCTTGTAAATTATCTGAATTTTTAAAGCACCCATTTCTAATTGCCATAAAAACTTTATTTAAAAGAATCCGAAAGTAAAAATATGTTTGAAGATCCTAAATTTTAAGTACATTGTAAAAAATACCATCAATAAGTAAAATGTAATCCTTTCCAGCACAAATTTTATTAATTTTTATCTATAAGCTGTTTACAATGTATGGTGTTTCTGAATTTCCTATTGGTGTTTGACCCCATGTCCATAATTTTCCTGAATAATCAAGACCGCATGCAAGATGAGAGGAAAGAGACACCTATTTAAAATCTGTAGCAATTCTACTAGGAATAGGTAAAAAGTATATCTTTGAAATTCCAAGAGTGCCATAATGATTCTTATCGTCTCCAAAAGAATACACCTATCCAGAATATGAAAGTGCTAATGTCACATTTTTGTTTGTAGTAATGTACTTAATTTTTTCATTCTTGAATGGTAGCTAATAAAAGGAAAGCTCATAGCTGATATAATATAGGCACCCTGTTTCAGACAGGATCTAAAATGAATTTAAGGAAAACCCTTTACAAATTTATCTCACCTTACCGAACTATCCTAACACATTGAATGGTTTATAAGTATTCTAATTTTTAAAGAAAGCTTACCTGCTCATCATCATAGATATACAATATATCATTCATTTTTTAATTAATATAAGTTATAATGACAAAATTGAAAGTAGCTGCAAATGATCTTGATTTCATAATAACACAATACAATATTAGCCATAGAAACACTTAAAAGAACTTAATTTTGAGGATTTCGAAGGTCCAGTGCCAACAAAATAAGATTTTGAGCAGAGTTTATTTGATTTGAGATTTGATTATATTTTTGAGGGCATTGCTTACATATGAGTGTATTTGAAAAATCAATGACTATGATTTACAAGCATATTGAGAATTTAAATTAGAGCTTTATAAAGTCAAAATTTAGAATGGACATATTTTGGAAATCATGAGGAGATATTCTTTAGGATATTTTTTTTGTGTTGATAAATCATTGGTTATTACAATTAGGTGAGAGTATCAAACATCTTGAAAAAAAATCATAAAATTAAAATTGCTTAATTGATGTTGATCTATACATTTTTTAAAGCTCAAAGATCTTATAAATTATTGTTATGACTTTGAAAGTAAGAAATTCAATTTAAAATAAACGAAAGGGATAAAAGAATAGCAGGGGACTTTAGTTAGTATAAAATTAGATTATTAGAATAAGAAATAAAAAAAGTGCTTTGGTTGTCATAAAGCACTAGACATAATAAAATGATTAATATTTTTGGAACATGGAATAAACAGTATGGTTGGCTAATTTTGATTGAAGATTGAGTATTAGGCACTTTCGACCAAAGGAAAACAAAAATTCTCTTTCAGTAATATCCTACTTTTTCAATATGAATGTACATCTTTAAAAGTTTTGCTTTTCATTCCATACCATGCATCATCTATGCATCATCTATGCATCATCTATGCATCATATTTTGTTCACTTTCCTACTTCTTATTTATTAATAGCAAAAAACTTTGCAAGGACCTTCAGAAAACTAATTATTTAAATATATAATGATCACTTATTTAAATAGTGCATTAAAGCTGTAACTTTTAGGAATTATCTAACTCATAATAGAAGAAGTTAATTGTATTTTCATTTTCTTCAAAAAGAAACGTAAAAGTACTTAACTATAACTTTTACGATTAATTGGATTAATTTTATTTCATTATTATTATTTATCAATAAACTACTGCTTAATTTTATTAGCCTTATGTAAAATTTGTACCCAGAATTGTAAAATTAGCAGGATAAGGGTTTTTGAGTTCATATTAAATATTAACAATATGAAATATGATATTTATTGACATCAAATAAATCTAAATTATCCATAAAAATTTTTGCTTCTCAATTTAACTTTTGAAAAAATATAAAAACAAATCTCGGATTTTACAAACCAAAGAAATTGTTTGTAGTTTCTTGAGAAATATGTATATAATGTGATATTTAAATTTATTTATGATTTTTTTTCAAACTACAAATAATTACTGTTTGTTCTCCTAATATTTATGAGTGTAAAATTTAATTGTAGTATGTTTCGCCTTGAATCTATGTGTTAAAGCATATACGTTAAAAGGACTATTTTTGTTTGTAGTTACACAAGCCAAATGATTTAAATTTACATGAGGTGGAGGGGACAATGAGTTGACATTGCTAAAAATTTAAATAAGGTGATCAAATATTTCCTGCTATGATATTTAAGGTTTAGCATCCTCAAGTTCCATTTAACCTTATGGCCTAATGTCTTTATTCCACATGTTATTTAATTTTTTCTCTTTTTCCTGATGAATATCAATACTTTTACTTCTATATAATAATATTTAAGCAAATGAGGAGGCACTGGGGGGGCTTTATCATTAAAATTAAAATCTTAAATCACTTACTTTTGATTTTATATAATGGAATCATTAGGGGATTTCTCTGGTTTAAATTATTAACTTGATTCCATCAATTCTTTAGCTTTATTTTCAACTTTAGTGGTATCTATCACATTATTAATATTCCCGTGCTCATCAGCAGTTGTAGGATCATCTGGGGAGAATCGCCAATCTCCATCAACAATAAATTTATAATGATGGATTCCTTTTGGTAAAGGTATCACTATGCTAAATTCTCCTCCTTTATCTCTTTGTAGTTAGTGAGTTGTCTTCCATTAGGAGAATGTGCCGGCTACAAATACCTTCTGTCCACCAAAATTCCATTTAAATTAAGTATTAACAAATTCTTGTTATGTTTATTCAATATCCTTAATGCTTTTAGCTGATTTATCGCTCATCGAGCTATATTAAGTATTGTTAATACCCTCCAGAGTTCATATAATTAATAGCATGTTCGTGCCTCTATGTTTCTGTAACTAATTTACTACTTTGAGATCCCATAAAAAAAATTAATTATAAATCAAATTCTTCTTCTATTCCTCATTTTCGTTCATATATTAATCTTCATTTTGTTCAACTTCTCTAACTAAAAAGTATTAAGTAATCAATACTTCATTATTAAAGTATTCATCATACCAAATTTATCAAAATCTGATAAATCGCTTATTCCAAAATCATCACCATCATTGTCAGTGCTTTGTACAGATTTCTTAATCTTATCTAAATTAATTAGAAGTTTAGCTAAAATTAAAATAATGTAATATAAGAAAGCGAAATATCTATTTAATAATGATTGCCATTCTATCAATAATATAATAAAGGCAGAAGTTATCGATTTTTTATTCATACATTTTACATGAATCTTTAGGAAGAGTTTATGATTGAAATTTTAATTTTATGTTATTGGAATTTTATTATTTTATTCAATATAAGTCTAAATTTACAGGTCCATCAATTCAATTAATAAAGAATAATAGATTAAAGAGACTCTAATAATTTGTTGCTAAATGTACTATTTAACAATCAAAATTATCTTTATTAGATTTTTTCGAGACAACCTTGTTTTGTCATTTGAGCCGTAATATAAGTTCAATTTGAAATTATTTGAATCAATTGAAAATGTTATTGCATATTTATAAAATGTTTTTGTTTTTCTTATTTCAAATCAATTCAACAGAGTCCAATATGACTTTGCTTTCCTTATTAGCCACGCTAAGGAAAAGACTTAAATCACTAACATATGCTTTTGCCATTCTAGAGACATCCTTTTGAATTACAATGTAGCCTTTTCTTTAAGAAAATGTTTTACTTTAAGTTGGAATATTATTTTCTACATATTCGACAGCTTATCTTCCTTTCAAAGTTCTGCTTAAAGCTTGTTTTGCGCAATACCAATTGATATCGTGAATTTCTGCTCCAGCTAAATTCATAGCCCAAGTTTATTTATTTTCTTTTTCTTAATCAAATTTTACATCTAACAGGATATGCCTTAAAAATTCTTTAATAGTATGGGACTGGCCATTATGATGTAGACATCACTCTATCTACAATAGGTCTTTCATGGATAGGTCCCCATAAAGCTCCAGAGAAACGTGCCACTGATTTACTATGAGCTAGACGAATCATTTAATTATTAATATAATTAATTATATTTTTTTCTAGGTTCAAATCCCACTCATCTAAAAATTCATAATATTTGCTATCTTATCATTTTCTTCCTCAAAATTATATTAAAAGAATGCGAGAATAAAATATCCAACAAGAAATTATATTATTATTATTTTAATTCTCAAGCTTTAACATGAAATATATTAATCATCAATTTAAATAATTAAAATCAAATACTTAATATTGTTTTTATATTTCTATAGAAAAAATAATTTATTTGAATATTCACTGTATTTAATCTCTGATCAAGACTTAACTTTATCCATTAAAATTGAGCTAGAGAATTGTTTTAATTATATATTGATAAGTCCCTATACAATTATTTCTTTTCGTTTGTCTATTCTTCAGAAATTTCCTACTTAAAAAGAAAGGAAATAAAAAAGAATGAATATAAACTAGTAAGTCCATGATATTAGAAAATGGAATATATATTCATCACTATATTATATTATAAAACATTTATTTCACTGGTTCTTATTTGGGATTGATATTTAATATTAATGATCTAATGTTTATAATTTTTTTATTATAAGCAAAGAATAGTTTTTCTAATGTTGTAAACAAAGAAGTCGGATATAAAATTTAGTATTGATAAGCAATTCTATGCATCCATATAAAAAAATGTAACTGAAAATAAACCTGTTTAAGTATGTTCCTCTAAGTTTCCTTTGAAAAGTCAATAAGTATAGATTAGAATTATGAATAGATAGATAAAACTGCAAATCCAAAGCTAAGGACAAAACAATCAGAACCTATTTTAAAATAAATACCTTCACTCATAAATCAAAGAAAAATAAGCGATAATTAACAACTTCCAAATTCAGCAGAATAGACAAAATGTTATGATGGCAATTCGTAGCTGATACAATAATTAATATAAGAAAATATAAAACTAAAAAAATCAAACTTAGCCAAAGATTCAATCATTAATTAATTGATTACAAACAATGACACATAAAAAGTTAATTTGTGTAGAGCAAGCACATCTCAGACTGAAAGAAATGGCCATAAATTGCTTAAGCAGCAGAACAAGTAAAAACTTAACAAATACTTAGTTAGAAGACTGCGCGTAAGAGTATGGAAGAACTGTCCTCATTAGGTTTTACATTTTGTAATACAGAACAAAAAAATTATTAAAAAGAATGTGAATAATTCTCTATTAAATCTTCAAAAAGTCCTGTTAAATTTCCAAAAGAATTTTAGATAATACCAAATCAAAAGAAGTTTTTTGTGTGAGTTTTTGTTAAGATTGGTTTCAATTAAGAGTAGTTAATAAAATAAAATATTATATATAAAATTAAAATATTAGATGGGCTCGTGTTGTGCAAATACTACATAAGAAAAAGAATCTTTTACTGCTATTCCAGCTCCAATCTAAATAAGCAATGAAAATTTAGAAGTTAAAGAACCAACAAAAATAAAGGAGTCTAATGAAACTCCAAGTTCACCCATAAGATCAGAAAAAATCGATGTATAAGTTGATATTAAAATATAGCACAGGAAGAGAATTATGGAAGCATTAAGAGTTATCGAGGAGTGTTGATTGAAAACACTAATGTATATATGCATTCTTTTAATAGTATAGATATTTGATGAACAATCTTCGTTTGCTCTGACCATATATAATTCTTTAGGTATTTATGTTAAAAAAACAAAGGTCCATTTCCATTTCCAATAATTAAAGATCAGACTCTTACTTATGCTGGTCCAGTTCAAATTGATGCAGGGTATTTCTAAAATAGATGTTAGATCAATTTATTAGGGATAATGGTTAGATGGAAAAAGACATGGATTTGGAAAATACTTACACCCTTTAGGATCAATATATGAAGGGGAATGGTATAACGATTAATAGTAAGGATATGGGAGAATTGTGCTTCCTAACGGGGATTAGTAAAATAATCAGTGTATAAAATAAGTTATGAAGGCTAATGGAAGAACGATAAGGCATGGGGAACCGGGAAATATGTTACGATAGATGGAACTACGTATAATGGGGAATGGGTGGATGATAAATAGCATGGAGTAAATAATGATATTTATAATGAGAAAGGAGTAGAAGAATGGAAAAATGGCTAAAGGTATGAGGGAGACTATTTAAATGGCTAAAAAACTGGATGTGGTCTATTTTTATGGCCTGACGGTTCAAAATATGAAGGGGGCTTGCTTGACGGAATGCCTCATGGAGATGGTGAATATACTTGGAAAGATGGTAAAAAGGTATAATGAGTATTGAAATTAGTATAAAGGAGAGTGGATGTTTAATCAAATGCATGGATATGGAATTTATATTTGGCCTGATGGAACAATATACAAAGGAAATGTAATTTAACTTCGCTACTATTTTTAGTTTGAAAAAGATTAAAGAGAAGGATATGGAGAATTGGATTGGTCGGATGGCAGAGTTTATAAAGGGAACTGGAAAAATGGTAAATAGCATGGAGAAGGAGAATTTATTTATAAAAACAAAATCCGAAAAGGAGTTTGGTAAAATGGACAGCCGGTTAGATGGGGTCAAAGTGAATTATTATTCATATAATGAAATACTATAATGTTTTAATATATTCCTGATAACTTTTTTGCTAAACTGAATTACTTTTCAAAAGGTATGAGAAATTGCATGTATTTGAAGGAAAATAATTAAGACTTGGATGAATAAAATGATTAAAAAAAGGATTAGATACTACTCTAAGAGAATCCAGAATAATAGAGACAAACAATACAATTTAGTTCAAATTTTGTCCTATTAAAATTAAAAATTTAGGAAACAGTGAACCGAAAATCTATAATAACACGAAAGCTGAAAAAACTTAATGATTGCTCTACATATAAGTTTTAGGAGGAGGCAAATTTGGAAATGGGAATTTAACAGAAAAAAAATTATAAAAAGTTTTCAAAATATCCTCAACAAAAGCATCCTCAAAAAATAATATTCATTATTGTAAAGATTCAAATAAAGATTATTTAGTATCCTTTGTGGTTAAAATTAAAATACTTTTTAGAATATGAAAAAGGAGATTAATATTATATTGTAATTACTTTATTTAATTTCATTAAATTATGAATTAATTAAATATCTAACTTTAATATTAATCTTACACGATTGAGTCTATAGTGATGATAAAACCAAGTACATAGATAACACTTACTTTTATCAGCTTATTTTCAAAATTACTTTTAAAATGAAACTAGGATGGATAAAAAGATTTATAGACAAGGAATGTTTTTGATGAGATATATATAATTACTAATGTATATTTCATAATGTTCCAATATATACATTAACATTATAATTCAATTATTGTTAATCCATGGGCATTTTGATTTTAGCTGAGACAGAAAATGCAAACTGTATTTTTGTGGCATCCTTTATAATTAAAATGGCCTCGAACTTTTAATATTGTTAAACATCGCTTTCTATGTTGTCATTATTGAATGTAAATGTGGGGGAGGGTAAATTCTTTACTGTTAATAATTTATATTATTCCAATATCTACTAATCAAGTGGAGAAAAGGAGTATTCCATGGCATTTTTAGTTTTATTAAACATTTAAATTACTACTGACAACTCTGTTTTCTCCTTATTCACATAAGATACTTTACCCACTTACAAATAAGGGGCATGATCATAGTGTAGGTTCTAAACACTATAAGCAAACTTTTTTGAGTTTTTTTCTGGCTGGAGCGTAAAAATTAATTTTTAACATTTTCTGCATTTTCTATTTTTTCTACTTAGCAGTCCCAAAGGTATTGGCAATTAAGTTGAAGTTTATTATGATGGATTAAAGTCTTACAATTCGACTTATTTGTTATTTAAGTCTAAGTTATACCTTTATAGAACAACTTTTAAGTTTTTTTCTTTAGTCATCTTATCTATGTCTGCATTACTATAGTGAATTAACGCCTCACTTTTTGTCCATGATTATGTCAATGATTTTAAGACATGTTTATTTTTTTATTGCTTCTTGATTAGGAAATTATTATTCTCTATACTTTTAATACGATTATATTAATCTTAGAAGTCCTTATATTCAGCTTCGTATTCCTGTTTATAAGCATTATTAATTTTTGTGTAAACCTATTGAAAATTAGGATCTGTGACTCCAATTGATCTGGTTGTATAAAAACAATATGAACAAGTGAATCCATAATTCTTCTCTGTGTCTATTTGTCTACGTAATACATTTTTGCAAACAGGACATTCAAAACATGAACTACAATTAACAGTCAGATTGGAGGTTTCACTTGTAATTTGAACATCTCCACAATTTCTACAATAATAACAAAATATTTCATTTGATGTACAATATCTACACATACTGTTTTGGCATCTAAGTTGATGATCAAATAATAATACGATAGGCAGCAATACATTTCCTCTTATAGAAACTCCCTTCCACATTCACATTGAATTAGAATTAGGGGTAATTTGGCTATCTTTTTGAATTAAAACATTTTTATGAAATATTTATTTATTTGTTTATTAATATCAAACCTGAATGTTTGAGAAATCTACGCTTTAAACAAGAGCTAAAGCTTATTCACTGACTCCCAATTCTCTTGTGAATTCATTTTTGGTGTTGGTGTAGATGTCAGTCTCTTCAGCATAAGTGTTATTTTCCAATTCTAATTCGGCAGTGTATTATTTTTAATCGGCAGCTCTTTAGTCTCTAAATTCAACCATGGAATCGATTTTTTCTATTGAATTAGATGTCATATATACCATTGGTAGCAGTCAAATCAACTGTTGCTCTGTCAATTTATCTTCCGAATTCAGAGAATTCATCATCCAATTATTCAAGATAAGCTTCATGATCAATAACATCTTAAGCTTCTTGGGCTGTTAAATCATTGATTTAATCAACAACTGCATTTCTAAAATCATTGAGAGCATCAACAATAGATTTCAAAACATCTTGATTTGAAAAGTTTTAATTTGATGCTAAACTAATGAGTGCCTTGATCATTGGAGCCATTCTGGATCTTGATCTCAATTTATTTTCAATGTTTTTCAATGTATTTTAGAATCTCTTAATTTACAATAATGATGGATTGGTCAAAGAAGCTAAAAGGGCTAGGGCATCATCAACTGAAGCAGTAGCATCATTTAATTCAGCAACTTAAGCTTCGAATGCTTCATGCTCTTATTCTCTAACGAGTATAGCTTCATCATAGAGCTTTCTATTCTCTTCTTAATATCCAATAACGGTATCAATTTTGCTTTAGATTTGATTTCTTCTTGGATAAAGTAAGTTGTCAAGAGTGTCTTGTGTGTTGTTGACGTCTAAGAATTTAATTTTGCTTAATACCTATAACAGCATCTTGAATGTCTTGTTCAAGACTGACAACTAAAGCATTGTGTTCGTTTGTTCTCACTTGGAAATTGAATTCGAGTGTCTCTAATTCCTCCTCTAAGTCATTGATGAGTTCTTCGATAGCATCGATCAATTCTTAAACTGGACCTCCTGCCATTGAGTGCAACTCAACCAAATGAAGTAGTGCACTTCCATATGTACTCTTTGCTAATTCAGCTTGGATTTTAGCCATGTTTCTTTCTTAAACTCTAGCTGTAAAGGCTACAGCAATAAGGGCAATCAGAATTATGGATTTCATGAATTAATATTAATTAAATAAAAACGACTTTGCTTAATTATCAATATCATAAATCAATCACTAAATAATTCCGGTGTTTCTGGTGCTAAACAATCAGAATTCCAGCATGTACTCACTCTTTTTGAAGCATTCTCTACCTTATTACTTCTCACATCTTCATAAAAGAAGTGTTGCTTGTTAACTTCCTACTGCAACTGTCTCTACTGTCTAATTTCATTTTCTCGCTTCACTCTCATGAATAAAACAAAATTACCTTATATTTATGATTTATTCCTTCTTTTATAGTTCTTGTTGCCAATGATGGACGTCTCATAAGGCTATTTGTAATTATATCTTTGGAAGTCTGCTAGAATTTGCTAATTGGATTGAATTATTCATTCGATTTATTTATCATTAATGATTATGTTCTTACTATTGTTTTTGTAGTCTACTAAGTCTAAGGAATTACTTAAGATATTTATTATGAAATTTATTAGGATATTTGCTAAGACATTTATTAAGAATCTTTTAAAGATTCTTTCTTAGAAAATTCATCATCTTTAAATTGAAATTTTCTTCGTTTTTCTGCAGATACTTTTTAAGTTTATTTCTATTCATCAAGATATCCAATACATTTTTACATATTTTTGCCTTTAAAAAATTTATTAAGGTAAGTTATGAATTAATTGTTCTTACTTTTACAATTTTATATTATGCTTAAAAAGAAACTATCAGGTTTTATCTCATAGACTTATGACTAAGTCTAAAGCAATAAGAATATTTTAATGAGATCACCTCCATACTTCTATTTATAATCTAAATTTTAGATTTCAAAATATTTTTTGCACTCAAATTAGACTAAAATACATTGCAATCTTAAAAGGGTTTATAATAAATACAAGTCAATCTAAAGATCTACTATATAAATACTTAGTTTAAGTTAGAAAATGCCCATGCTTAAAAATAGATAATTTCATTTTTTCTCAGATGACATGATTGAATTTCTTTAAAATCTATTATGTAGTCATCTGAAATTATTTTAGGATATAACATAAATCCGTCTTAAGTTTTTAATTTTGTTGCCAAAGCCATAGCCAAATTTTTTAGTTCACAAAAATACTCTATAATTGATTTAATTCTCTCTTGCCTACCTTAAAATATACAATCTACTTATCAAGGTTATTTGCTCTTTCTGCTAATTAATCTAGTTGAGTATGAAGATAGTTAGGAAAAGTTTCTAAGAGATAATTTTTATTGTTAATACTCATTATTTATAATAATCTCAGATTTTCACTACAATCTATAAATTGTAGCGGTTTTATAATTTGAACCACAACCGTATTAAAAGAGGAAGAAATTCAAAAAGTGCTTTTTTATGAGAGAAGAGAAGAACTATAGCACAACACTTGAGTAATCAATAAAATCCATGTTTTTATCTAAAATATTAGTAACTTTAAAATTGTACTACTACTCTGAAATTATAAATCAAGATGCCTTATTTGAACGTAAAAGTTACATTTTAGATGTACTCATGTCATCAACCATACTTGATTATAAGATCCCAATTAACTTCAAAAATATTATCATAATCTTTAGGTCTCATATATTAATATAATAATAAATTTTTCATTTTTAGGTTTCTTTCTCTTTTCCTTATTTTACAACTTTTTAATCCTACTTTTCTTTGTTTTCATCCTTATTTTATTCATCCTTTGTTGCCACCTCATCAATCAATTTTTAGACTTTCATAATAGGTTTTTTGGTCACTATCGTAATTTGAAATGTCGTGTAGTCTTGCAATTCTGGACTGTAAAAGTTTTCTATTTATAATGTGAATTATCCATAAGTAGTAATTTTGTTAACCATAGACAATAAATGATTTTTTGTGATCTATTGTAAATATGCATAATACTTGCAATTTGAACCTTTATTGAACCTCCTCAATAATTAATTTGTCATCTATTGGGTCTTTAAGAAGACTTGGATTCGAAAATTTAGGAGGTCGAACAAATTCTAAATGGATTCCTGCAATTTTTTGTTAAAACAACTTGATATCCTTTCTTCTTTAAATTTTATTTTCTAATTTCTCCTCATCGAGATTGGGTAATAATCTATAATTGAAATTTGAATTCAAAGTACCTTCTTCTATATCCTGGCAGATTCTAATATGCCAAGGCCATTGGAAAGAGATATTTCTCAAAAAATCCAGGTTTGACAATGCGTATTTCGCCTTAAAATCCTTGTACGCAATCTTTCAAAAAAAATATTTCCATTCTCTATTTTGAGAAGAAGTATTGTAAACCTCTTTTCATTAAATTTAATTACAGTATATTATTTATTGGATATTAATTTAAATTATGGAAGGTATCATAACTTAATTTGGTATATTATTTCTACTGGCGGCTCTATTCATTTTTGATGGACTATTCAAATTAGTGCCATTATTTGCTATCATAGCAGAAGTCTATTCATTATTTTTGGATAGCTAAAAGAAAACACCTCAATAAAAAGAGTTGACTAAAAATTAAAAATTAACTTGGTAAGAATTGAAGAAGCATGACAATCAATCTTCAGCCTACGTAGCAATTAAGGGAAAAGTATATGATGTTACCTCATTTTTGAACAGCCATCCTGGAGGAAGAGAATTTTTATTGTTGAATTGTGGAAGAGATGCTACTCTTGCATTTCAATCATACCATCCCTTTTCAGATAAACCTGAGAAATTACTCGAGAAATATTTGATCGGAGATCTTTTGACGACTGAGTGGCCAACTTTCAAACCAGACTCCGGATTTTATAAGGAATGCGCTGAGAGAGTTAAGAAATATTTTTAGTCCAAAGGTATAAATCCAAAAACTCCAATTCCAGGACTTGTCAGAGCAATTCCTTTGTGGACTTGTTTCTTTTA
Source organism: Paramecium octaurelia (assembly GCA_905182995.1). Taxonomy (NCBI): domain Eukaryota; phylum Ciliophora; class Oligohymenophorea; order Peniculida; family Parameciidae; genus Paramecium; species Paramecium octaurelia. The sequence continues at coordinate 727,652 of CAJJDP010000008.1, forward strand.
TACATTTTATTTAACATTTGTAAGTGATTAACTTTGCTTAACTAAAAGGATTTTAATAGGCACCATTTTTGGTATTTTATAAGCATTAAATACTTTACATTTAATGCATGATGCATCTCATGGAGCTGTTGGAAATAATGAAAAGTGGTGGTGGTTCTTTGGTAGACTAACCTTAGATTATATATCTGGATCATCTATGGTGGCTTGGTAGAATTAACATGTCATTGGACATCATTAATATACAAATATTATGGGATCTGATCCAGATATCCCTTAATTGAAAGAAGGAGATGTTAGAAGACTTGTCAAAGAATAAATTTGGTGTGCTATGTATAAATACTAACATTTGTACATGCCTATTCTATATGGTTTATTATCCTTAAGATCTAGATATTATGATGTTTTTGAAATATTTTTAAAGGAAACTGATGGTCCTGTTAAAGTTAATCCAATATCTTTACAGGACAAGTTAAGATAAGCTAGTAGTAAACTACTATGGCTGTTTTGGAGATACTATTTGCCTGTTCAAGTTTTTGGAATGAGTTAATCCTAATTTTGGTTCCTATTCATTTATGTGGAATTCATAACTGGATATTGGTTGGCTATTAATTTCTAGGTTTCTCATGTGTCAGATGAAGCTGAATTCTTCTATAATAATGTGGAAAAGGTAGCAAAAAATGGTACTAATGAACAATGGCCAATTGAATGGGCTGTACTATAAATTAAGAGTTCAGTGGATTATAGTCATGGTAATTGGTTAATGACTTACCTATGTGGCGCCTTGAACTATTAAGTTATTCATCACCTATTCCCAGGAGTGAGTCAATATTTATATCCTGAAATAGCTCCTATTGTTTTAGAGGTTTGTAAAAAATATAATCTTAAATATAACCTCCTTCCTGGATTCAAGGAAGCATGGAATGGTCATTTTAATCATTTAAAAAACATGGGTTAACAAAATAAATTTGTTGGTTTTGCCAAAATGGAATGATTAATTCTATTTTAAAAAATAACAAAATTATTATATCGTTTAAATAAAAATTCTTATATTAATAATATTATATATCTGAATATTATTATTAATGGTAAATATTATATTGTCACATTTAAAGTCTTGAGAAAAACTTTAATATAAGTATTAATTACTAATCTATTATTTGTATTGATTTGGTAACGAAATTTAATAAAAGGAATTAAAATTAATTGAAGAAGATAAAGGCACATTAGGATTAGAATAAATGATATTAAACAATCTTAAATAAATTTTTATTTAACAATTAATCATTAGATCAAATTTTCATTTTCATCTTTAACTTTTGATGTTTTGTTCTACCATAAAGCATCAATTTCTTTATCATTTAAGTTCTTGGTTTCTTTTATAAATATCGCAAAATAAACTGTTGCCACTGCCATCATGATTCCAAAGTAATAAAATGTATAGCACATCCCAAATGAATCTCTTATGACAGGAAATAAGAATGTGATTGTAATATTGAACGACCATTAAAAGATGAGGGCCACAGTTAAGTAAATTCCAGAGAGAATTTCAGGTGTATAAAGAGGAATAATTGCTCCAAAAGTATTAAAGAAGACACCAAAATATAAATAAATAGCTATTACTATGTAGACAACAACAACAGATTTTAATGTTGTATTATCATAATCTGAATTATCATTAATAGCTGAACTAATACCAGTACTGATTAAAACAGCAGAGAGAATTCCTGTTCCAATAATTAAAGGCACTCTTCTACCAAACTTTTAAGTCAATTATGCCCCTGTTGAATAAAAGATGAATTTGATGATACTCATTCCTATTGTCAATATTTATGCCACTGTTATCGTGGTAACTTACTGAAAAATCTTAGTGGAATAGGAAATAATGGGAGTAATACCTGAATTAGAATAAAATATGTTAATCATAATTCCTAAAAATACTCTAGCACTAGGCAATGTTTTTTCGACATTCCTTTTGTTTACTAAATTCTCAATATCTTATTTTAATTTTGATACATCCTCATCTTGATATAGATGTTCCAAAAATGCTTCTGCTGCCTAAACTAATTTAAATACTAGCATATACCATTGCCTTATTAAATTGAAAATATTGGTGATTCGAAAGGAAAGTAAAACTTCAATAAGAGACTCCTAGTTATACATATTATTATAGGAGGCAAAAGATAAAATCTCCAGTAACCCATATCAACAGATGTCTATCCTTTTACATCTCTGAAACCCAAAGCCATAAACGATTATACAATTGTTCCTAGAGACAATCTACATATAATTAATATATACAATACTAAGTTTTGCCCTCCCAAGACTCCATAAATTTGAGTAGGAATGATTTCTTTCAAGAACATTGGTGTCACTAAAGTTGTCAATCCACTGCCAATTCCAGCAATCACTCGAAAAAATATAAAGGTATTATAGTTCTAGATGTTTAATCCTGCGGTCCCAATAATCAATAGCAAATCAATTAAATAGAGCATTAGTCTTCTTGAAGTTGTTTTGACTATTAAAATTCCAATTACACATCCAACCAATCCACCAAAATTAAAGGAAGTCATCATTGCTCCCTCTTTAAAAGACGAGTCTATGTCAATCCATATTCTGATATGGTCTAAGGGACCATTGATTAAATAAGAATTATAAGCAAAACTAAATGTTGCTAATGCGACACTATATGTCATAAGTAAACATTGTTAAAATGATTTATATGACATTATATTATTAATTATATTATTCATTTTACATTTCCACTATAATATACTCCATACCTAGTCGAATTATCCGCACAAGTCCTAAAAGTAGTTCTAATCCAAAATTGATACTCCATAATATTGTCCAAACATTTTTTGCATTATATAATCGATTTAATTTATACATATATATAGGATATCAAACATGAATACATAAAACAATCTTATATAGGTAAGATTAACAATATATTTTAGATAATCATTATAGCAAATTTCCATATATTAGTTTTTTTCATAATTTCCATATTTTTACCAAAAAGCACAATATGGATTCAATATTAGGTTTTTAGATATTAGCAATAGCTTAATCTCCAGTTTAATTATCCCCAAAAAGACTTATCTCCATATCTATAGTAAGTAAACTAGAGTTTCCCTTAAAAAAGACAATTACCTTAAATTTAAAATTTAGGGTAATTTGCAGAAAAAAAAGATGATAATTTTATTTAATCCAAAATTATCATTTTTGTTGTCAATAAAAATCATAAAGTTTAATCAGAAAACGATTTTGCTTCAGTTTTAGAAAGAGATTTTAGAATAGAAAAGATTTTGTATATAAGAAAAAGAGAGTCCATTTCATACTGATGTAGTTCGATTGCTGATTTTCTTTACTCCGAATTAATCTAACATTAATAAAAAGAGTTATATATATAATTATTAAATTATGAAAGTTAGAAGTGGTTGTTCCTAATATCCTAGTCTCTTACAAATATTCGTAATAGTCTTTTATGTCTTAAACACTGTCATGACGTATATCCATATTCTGATTCTCGAAGAACGTGTAATATTATTATCTATTTAGACTGCACATTACATAATTTTCTCCATTTTGATTTCAATTTCAAGTTATTTTTGTATCAAAACCACTATTTGTGATCCCACTGATAGTTTTGTGATTTAATAATAAAAAAATAGAGGGTATTTAGATGATTGAAGCATTAGTGCACCTTTTGATTACGAAGAACATCAACTAAATTAATTTTGTGAACTTTGCATAGCATATGTAAAGGAGACCACAAAACATTGTAAATAATGTAACAGGTAATTAACAACTACTATTAGATGTTGCGAAGACTTTGACCATCATTGTAGATGGATCAATAATTGTGTCGGAGGAAAAAATTATAAATAATTTATCGGAATGATCATCTTTACATTCATCATCCTAATATATTCAATTATTGTGAATGGCAGAGTGATAAGTTAATACAACAAACAGGAACTAGAAACCTTAACTGTAAATTTTCACTTTATGAAAGATCTACTCAAAATATAAAAGGTCGCTACTAATAATAACCATAGTGTTGTCAGTTCTGGAAACAATGGCTACATTGCTTCTCCTCTAATTAATCCTTTTTCACATATATCTTTGGAAAAAAGGTATTTCAACATATGAATATATAACCCAAAGGAGAAGTAAATAAGTTTAACCTTCCAATTTCTCAGAGTTCAATATTATAAATAATCACGAGAGCAAAATGGACATTATTAAAAATAACAGAGAACACGAAGAGCAATCAGTCATGTTTAGGAAAGAAAAGGAAAAATAGGCAAGCTAAATTTATACTAATTCCGAATTGATGAAGAAGGATGAATCACTTTGTTCGTCTAAGAAAAATAGTTAATCTATATTGTAAAAGCGAAAACTCACATAAGGAGACAGTGATGATTCTCAGAAGGAAGGCGTCATCAATTTCTTCTCTTAACGAATCTAATCCAATATAGATCTTAGATTATAAAATCGCTAAATGAATACCATCGATGTTAAAACACCTGAGATAACCCAGTTTTAATGAATGAATTACTTAAGTATAAATAATTAACAAAATTATTTTGGAAATAATTGATCAAAATCTTTTCTCTATTAATGCTTGTTACCGCCAACTTTCGCTGAATTCATTCATTTAAGCCATAAATTCATCTTAGTAACCTTTAAGCACTTTGTTTTTAATAGGCTTTAGATTGAGAGATAGACCTTTTTTATAAATTGGTTAATTTAATGTTGAAGGATCGACTATGAGTAAATTAACATATTTACCAAATGGGAAGGAGTCCTCTTCAGAACTATATCTAATCTGTTCTTCGTATACTGCTTCATTCAAATCATGTTTAACTTTACAAGTCTCCACATTATCCTAAAATTATATTTATTTTTATAATCCAATAATTTTTTATTAATCTTTTTTTTTTAATCTCAAAGTATTTAAAATATGTTAAAAGTCTTCGCTTCTGGTTCTGTGTTATAATTGAATTGGACATTTTTATTTTTGCAATTCTTAATTTTTAGTTTCCAACTCTTAAATTAGATTTAGAACATGTTAAGACAGAGTATCAATATCAGATTGAATTTTGTTTGCCAACAGTAAAAAACTTTTTTTTAATTCAGAAAAGAGAACTATTTTTAGGGGCTGTTCTCGTTGTTCCATTCTATCAAGAATTTGTAGAAATGAAGAGAAAGTGAATTCGTTGTAATTGGCACATTCATTTGCTAAACTAGACTCAAGTACTTTACTTTAATGAGCAATACTCTTACATATTTTTCAAATCTTAAAAGCTTGAAGCATCTTCGCATGTGTTATATTAACGAATTCTTTTGGCTATTTTTTCTTTGATAGTCGAGACGACACTATTTTGATTAGGTGAATGCAATCCTTAACACACAGAACTCACTAATCTCTAGTGTAATTGAGAGTAATGGTAGTTATTGGTTTTGGTAATTGATAGATTAGGACTGGAACGATGCAAGTTCTTCTACGATTATCTCTGTATTTTACTAATTATCTAATCCAAATGAGATGTCTTATTATTCATTAATTTAATTATGAGCAGATATCCATAAGTCTTTTTAGATTTTCAAATAGGTACTTAAGCAGCAGGGAGAGTTATCTTTGAGTTGTTCAATGACGTGACACCAAAGACGGCTGAAAACTTCAGAGGACTCTGTACTGGAGAGTATGGTAATGTGGGTATGGCAAAAAAAACTAAAAAATTACATTATTTGAATACAAACGTATTTAGGATAGCAGATAACATGTTGATTCAAGGGGGAGACATCATAAATAATGATGGAACTGGAGTATAATAATTTAAAATTTTAGGGTGCTTCAATATATAGTTAAACATTTGTGGACGAGAACTTTTCAAGAAGACATGCATGTGCAGGTTTGTTGTCGATGGCAAATAGAGGAAGAAATACAAATAATTCTCAGTTTTTTATTACTCTAAAGCCATGTCCCCATTTGGATGGAAAACATGTGGTATTTGGATAGGTGATTGATGGCATAGAAGTTATCAAAAGAGTGGGTCAGGTGCCAGTGGATATGTAAGATAGACCAAGAATCCCAGTCATTATTATTAATTGTGGTGAGGTCTCAGAATCTAAAAATTGGTTGATTTGTGATCCTTTTAAAAAGGAGATTATGGATGAAATTCACAGAGATAGATTAAAGGCATTATATGGTTAAGAATATTTGGATGAGTTGGATAAAGAGGAAGAATAAAAACTATAGGCTTTGAATCCTGAAAAGTTTAAATAATAAAGTCTAGAAAACGAAGAAGAGAAGAACAAGCAATTGTTGGTTGAAGAGTTACTTATGAAAACAAAAGAAGATTAGGAACAGGAAGAAGATTCATCAGAAGGATTGGACTAATTTGAAGGGAAAAAATTTATGACGTAGAAGCATAAAGAAAGGTATTTGGGATTAAAAAAGAAAATCCAATAATCTAAAGTGTTAAATGACAAGGCAGTTTTAAATGAGGAGAGGTAAAATACTGATGCATAATACGATAAAAATCTAAGAAAAGGAAAGTATCTTTAGAAAAAGGAGGCTGAAAAATAAGAACTTCAATTCAAATAAATAGATGAGGACAAGGATTACTTGAATAGAATGACCCTTAAGCATGATGAAGAATAAGAGAAAAAAAAGGAATATTTTGGGTGGGATGTGTTTAATGAGGATGCTGTGTATAATGCTTATAAGAAAAGATGCACTACTTTGGCTAAGGATGAAGGAAAGTATAAGCAATAAATGGGTATGTAATATTTAGTAATCTTTAGAAAACAATTAGGAGTTTGTGCCTACGAATGAAGCTTTGGAGAGACTGAGTTCCGATATCACAAAATAATAGGATAGGAGAAAGGAGTTTTCAAGGAGAAGAAGATTCAATGAAGATTAACCAGTGACTTACATCAATGAGAGAAATAGGATCTTCAATAAGAAATTAGAAAGATTCTTCGGGGATTATGCTGCCGATATTAAGGCTAATTTAGAAAGAGGAACTGCATCTTGACAAAATTATATATTATTATATACCATTAAGGGTCAAAAATTAAATAAATATCAAAATGCAATCAACATCTCAAAGGAATCTCTTGTTGACTAGTCCTACTAAGTATCAAAATCCCATTAAATTCAATCAAACTCCAGAAGACACAGGAAAGCAGAAGCAATACTTCATTAAAGACAAGGAAGCCATGTTTGAGGAAATTCAATCTCTGAAACAAAGCAAAAATCAATTGTTCATCAACATTAAGAAGCTTCAAGCTCAAGTGCAGTATTACAAGAAGGAGGCTATGTACAAGGAAGAGAGTAGTCCCCTTAAGAGTTCGTCCAGATTCAAACAATTGTACTAGGAGAGAATCGCTATTCTAGAGGTTAATATAAATAAAATTCTAAGGAAGAAAATTCTAAATTGCATCAACAATTAGAGGAAATATAAGCGTTTGTGAGTTCGCTCAAAAATCCATTAAGTCAAACTAATTTAGAACTCTTTAGTTTACAACTATAAAACGATAACCAACAACTGACCACATTGTTGGAGGACAAAGAAAATGAAAATCAGGAACTTAAAGTATTAGCAATAATTATACTTAGAAAGCCAACAACAAATTAACGATCAAATGCAATGCCTTGCAAATCCAACAAAATAAACTTAAAGCACTTAATAATTAATTATTATTAGAGATTAATGATTTGAAGAAAAAATAGCATCTCTATGAAAGTAGGATTTCCTAAAAAGATATTCCAAGAGTCGACGAAAAATTTTAAATTGAATTCGAGCAAACGAAATTAGAAATTAGAAAATTCTAGCAATAGTTAAAACAACAAGAACAATCCTTTACTAATCAATTATAATTGGAGCATGAGAAGATAGATAAATTAGAAAAAAGAAATAAAGAACTTTAAAAAACTGTTTCACTTCTTGAAAACAAATATGAACAAGAGAAGGTCAACTATCAACAATTATAATAATCTTAGAAGTTCATTCGAAGGACTGTGATTCTCAAAACAATTTAACCTGAAGAACCAGAAAAATATATTGAATAGGAAACAAAAGTTAGAAAATTGGGTTCAGTTGAAAAAAGTGAAATTTTACATATTGCCAAGAAAATTAAATTAAATCTAATAGCTCAATAGGTCTCATTAAAAAAAGTAGAAGAATACCTTCTTACTAATGAGATTCTTACTTTGTAGTAGTTAGAGGAGAATTTGAGTTGTCACATATTTGGATTAGTTGAAGAGGAAGAGATTTCATAATTGGCTGCATATTTGGCAGATCTTGAGAATGACGAAGTAGAAACTACAGCCCTAAGAGTTAAAAGTATTTTTAAGAATTTAATGGAAAATTATACTATTTTGACCAATAATGAATTGTCAGCGATCAATCAAAGCATTTCATTAAAACGAACTTAAATTAATGAATATTTAACTAAGAAACATCCTCAGATATTTTCAAGTGGATACATAAGTATTGATGTAAGATTATTAATAAATAATAAGCAATATTTGGATGCATTATAGAATCTAGAAATTCAATTTAACAAAAATGAAATCGACCATCTAGTAGCATTAATCACAAAGTGCAATAGATCATCTAGAGTCTTGTTACAACAAATTTATGCTCCTTTCTACATTTGTAATGAACCCATTTCCGATGATGATGAATCGACCTCTAATTAACCTGTTGCATAATTGCATAACCCTATGTAGTTGTCAGAAGATGAAGAATAAATGAGTGCTTTAGACATTAAAATGTGCAATTCTCAGGAGTTGAGAAAGAAGAGTCATACTGAACTCCCTTAATTTTGATTTTTTATATATATATAATGGAAAATCGTTTAGAAAAAAATGTCAACAAATTGATTGAACGATACAAAAAAACCAGCCAGTAAATCGACTAGATGATCCAGCCAGAGCAAATCATATCTCAGCCAATTACTCTGTATCAAACTAGATCTCGACAAAGCAGAACCAATTTCAATGATGAGTAAATTCCAATCTTTACAGAATAGGGAGAGTTCTTCAAGGGAAAAAAAGAATCACTCTATTGAACAGATTAGTAGACTAAGGGAAACCCTAAATGCTAAAGAATTGCAAGAAAAGGAAAAATAAGAAAGATTGAGAATTTTGAATAAAGAATTAAAAGTAAGGATCCTTTCTATAATTTAGATGACTCTTAAGGATTATATGCAAGCAAATAAGGATTTGGAAGTTAAAGTGAATCAAAGAGAAAAGCACATTAAATAATTAGAATTTGAATTAAAATCTATTTAAGATTCTTTTGCCAAAGTAGAAAATAATGTTAGGGAGAATAGACAAAAGTGCGAAGGTTAAGAAAAACTGATTGAGGAATTATAATAACAATGTCATGTCTCTCATCAGAAATTGAAAGGGAAGAAAGATAAAATATAATTGTTAAAAGAATAGTTAAAGTAATAAGAAACCCAATTCGATGAGCAAGGATAAAATTTTGGTAAAGAATTAGAACGAGTGTAAAGACTTTGTGAGGATTTTTCAACTGAAATGTATAAATTAATTTAATAGTCGTTAGTAAAAACTAAGAAGCTTAAAATAGGGAATTAGAAGATGAAAAAGTACAAATACTAGATGAAATCTAATAAAAAGAAGCTTAAATCAGATATTTTGATTAGCTATTGCAGGATTTTCAATTCAGAGATGAAGATAACTTAAAATAAATAGACTTTTTAACCTAAGAGTTGCAATATTAAAAAGCTCAAACTTAGTAATATATCATAAAATTTGAAGAATGCCAAACAAAACTACAGTAAGTAACTGAAAATACTTAAACAACACTATTAAATAATGAGTAAGAATCTAAAAAATAACAAGACTAATTTTAAGATATAATATTTAAAAAAAAAAAAAAAATCAACGAACAAAAACTTAAGATTGAGTAACTCTAATAGAATATCTCTGATTTATAAAGGAAAATAGACAATGATGACAAAAATAGATAAATCCAAGAATATGATCTGAAAAAATTATAGTAAATTAATAATGAACTCAAACAGATTAATGATTAACAAACTTAAAAATTATACCATAATGAAGAGAAAATTTAATAATAACTTCTAGAATTATCAGAATAAAAACAAATTAATTCAAATTTAATAAGCCAATTTAAATAAATGGAATAAAAATCTGACTAAGCCGAAATAATTATTGAACAAGTACTATTATTTTATTATCATTAGCTTAAAGATGATATTCAAAACTTATCAGATTCACTTATTTAAGTCTAAAATTACAATAGAAATCTTGAATAAGAGCATCTTGATCGTAAATTATAACATGAAAAATAAATGGATGAAATAGAGAAGAAAATTGATAATTTAGTTGAATCTGCTGCGAATGCTAAAGATGAACTTAAAGAATCTAAATAGAGAGAGAATGAACTTAAATAGAAATTGAAGTCGTAGGAATTAGAGACAGATAAGTAATAACAAAAGTGTCAGAAATACAAATTGCAATTAGAAAGTCTAAGACAAACTATAAAGAATGTAAGAAGATTTTACATATTTAGTTGGAAGATAAATTTAAATAGTATGATTGCTAGGCATAATAAATTTAAATTTAATCTCAAAAATAGGAAGAAATGTAGAATTAATAAAAATTAAAAGTTTTAGAAGATATTTAATCGTTAATAAAATTACATAGAAAAATATGATTATGAATATTAATATATATTAAACAAAAGTTCGTAAGCTTATTATATTAAATTAAACTGTATTTTCTATGTAAACATTACATTTTGACCTTCATTTTGATACTTTATCATACTTTAGATTATTAATATGTCTTTTATGTACAATTAAAAGTTTACACTAACATTACAGAATAAATCTTGGAATTTATTTTATGATTAAATAATATTAAAATTACAAAAAGAAAATGAACCCTTAGGATCATTAAAATCAGTTTGTGCAACACACAAGACCTCTATAAATTTTCCCGAATGCCATGAATCACTGGGCTTATCAATATCATCATGGTTACTCCCCATACTTTCCACATCCACATCCACATCCACAGCAACTAATGTTTTATAGGTAGCTTATCCCTGCCGTTGTACCTGATCTGTAGCATAATCAAAAGCAACAATAGCCGAAAGTGGTTATCACAATTTCGAGTGATGAAGAGAAAGAGCCTAAAAAACCCTAGGAACAGCCTCCAAAACCAGTTATAGAAGCACCTCCACAACCAAAAAAGCAGCCTAAGATCTTGGATTTGGATTAGTTGGAAAGTTAAGGAAAGGTGTATGATTATGAATCTTCTGACTCCCCTCAACTTCCGAGAAGAGTTTCAAAAAGTTTAAAATTTTAGAAGACAATGCGATAAATGCATTATGAATCATTCTAATCACCTAAGCAAAAGAAGAGGCCAATTAAAAATCGTAAGGAACCTACTCGCATTCAACCAAAGTTAGCTAAACAAGTTCAAATAGGGAGATAGCGCCAATTGATCGAATTCCCTCAATCAAGTGTAAAAACGCGTTTAATCAGGGTTTACACTAAAAACGAAGAGAAATGTACTTGATATCATTTATTTGAGACAGTTTAGAAACTACTCAATATTCTGTTATAGAATTTTCCAAATGCAAATGACGAAGACGTAGTAAGGATACTTAACTTTACTGGTAAATCCTACGAAAAAGCTATCAACTTTGTTTAGGAGAATGGATTCCTAGTGTAATATTTGATCGAAAGTAATAATAATTTAAATATCATTTTTAGCATATTAGAATAATGTCTTATCTAGTGAAGAAGAATCAACAAATAAAAAGTGAATTTGAAAATATTAGATTAATATATATTTTAGTAGTTTTTAAATCCAATTTTAAAAATTGATATGTTCCATAAGTTATTATTTAAATTGATTTATTGCGTCATTTAAATACATTCTATATTACTAATTATTCTCTGCATTTATAGAAAACTCTAAACGGATATTCTAAAGCATTTGTCTTGTTATTTAAAGAACATAAATAAGATGTACCTAATTTTAATAAAAAATTAATAATAATACCAAAAAAGAACATTCTTTAATTCAAACAATATTAATATTTTTTAAAAAGATATGTTTATTTAAACATAAATTACTGGTTTATTATATCATGGTAAAAAAATTCAAATTATTAATTTACCCATCAATGCTTATCTTATCCTTTAGCCTTTAACTACTTCGGAAGTGATTTTAATCTAATTTCTTCTTCATACACTACTCTTTATGCTTATTCAAGATTTTGTTAACTTAAGGGTTAGGTTGGAAAGGATAACACATATGGAGGAGGTTATTGATTTGTTTCAATCATCTAAAATTAAATATATATAAATTACAAATTAATGGACTTTGCCCATTAAAATATGCCAAGGCATATTGGTATAGATAGTGGGTACATTATGATATGGAGATTTGGCCACAAAATATCCTTCATTATTTCCTAAAGCTTCATAAAAGAAAGAAGATTTCTCATATTTCATATATTTTGTAATACAGAAAGGATAGCAGTCAGCAGGAATTTTGTATATTTACTCTATCATTTTTTCTAAGAATCCCCAATTAGTGTATTTTTTTAATTACAAACACTTCTTTAAAACTTCTTTGTTTTGATCTAAATTTGATATATGCAAAGGACCCATTCCTATAAGGTTACACTGATTAGAGTATTCACAACCATTTGTAAATCGACCACAAGTGGAACAATAAGTGTGATATTGATTTAATTATTTTTTACCGTTTCTGACTGCCACAGATAAAGTGAGATGTCCTACTTAATTAGCAGTTGCTAATGTATAGATGGGTTCAATATGCTTTCCAAGATCATGGGCTACTTATTCGAATTTCGCAAGTGTTCCTTAAATAATAGTTTCAGAATTGGAAAATATGTCATTATGAAATAAATTGAGTTACTATTTTGTTTATTTTCCTATCTATGTAGTATTAGGAATGAATTGTTAAATTGTATAAATCAATAATCCACCATCAGTAATTGCCTTGAGAGCAGGTACTAACAATCCAAATGGTTTACGAAAGATATCTTCAATTTCAATCAAATCGAATTGCTTTCCTGATAGAAATTCATACTTATCCATTTATACTAGTTGTTGAGATTAAAGCCCATTCAGATTTAAAATGTAATTTGTGAAGTCTATAAAGTTTCTTTTGCTATCACAAGCTACTGGATCGTAATTTAAATCCTAGATGTATCTAACTAAACGAGCAGTGGCTTAGTTACCAATTATAGCGGTTTTAGGTTTAGTTGAACCAAAATAAGCTTCTGCCAAAATAAGATGCAAATCTCTATTAATTTTCATGTTGAAGCTATAAGGATAATACATATCAGTTGAAATAGAGGGATCAAAAAGGGATTATGGATTAAGGTAATGATATTTCATATTTTCTTCGATGGACTCATAAATACGAATTTTATTTTTATTCTTTTCATAAAACTCATTGGTGTAGAATTCTCGGGGAGGTGAATCAAATTGAATTAAATTTAAGTTTGGTTAATGTATTTTAATCATATTAGAATTTGCTTGTGTTTTGAGGATATTTTGGAGAAGAGTAGTTTTCATAAATATTTGATATTTAATTACGATTATTTTATTAAGTGTAAAATCTCATTCTTCTTATAACCAGAACAATTGGCTCTTTTTCTGTGGATGGGCATAATTGGGTCAGTGACTTATACATTATTGAACTTAAATTCTCTGATTCTGTAACTTAGAGGTGTTTCTTTTGATCTGTTAGTAATGAAATTTTGAGATTGATTTCTTTCAAGTTACTTCATTTGTAATTTTGGCAATTTGAGGGTATCTTTTTTGAATTAGATGGTGTATCTGAATTCATCATTTAACTAAGAAATGGATATGATCATTTTATTTTTTATTATAAAATAAAAAAAATCATTTCTTTTTTGAGAGTATTTATTGTTCCCAATTTAATGGAAGTGTTGGTAACTATTTCTCTGTATCAGGTAATCCAGTAATAGCCTTTTCTAGTCTTCTTTCGAAATCCATAATTTCATCCAGGCCTAAATCTTCGCATTAACTGTACTATAGCCAGTGTCTCATTAAATCAGAATGAGTTTTAATTTAGATAGTTTACTCTTAGTAAACCAGATCGCAACAATATTCTATCTTATTGTTTTTACTATTTTGGTGAGTTGTTATTTTACTTTGCTTTGATTAAATTAACTAGTTTCTCAACTCCCTCGCTTTGATAGTTATCCTTGATTGTCATTATCGTATCGTAAATTTTGGAATCGTAGAGTATTCTAGTGATGAAATTCTATTTATGATATTCACTCCAATTGAAGTTCAAAGAGAATTTCTTATAATTATTAAACTCTTTTCCAGCTGCACAAAACTATTGCAAATATCTATTCAATTATTCAACATAATAATGACATTACTCTTCACTATCACATTGATATAATAACATTTACAAGTGAACTTTCTTAATACAATATGATTAATAATACTTGTAAATACAGATTCATAAATTTGTTCATGTGATTCGAAATGGTTGACTGATTCGCTTGATCTAAGATTTAGCTGTTCGTTTGATAGCCTTCTCCCTTGAAATATATATTATTGAAAGTTTCTTCCATTAATAATATATAATGAAATTAAAAACATATGTGATCTCAATTAATTAGAATATTAAAATCATTAAGATATTAATAAATATTTACAGAAAACTATTACGTAAGCATTCATTATTTATTATCTACTCAAAATAAAACTGAAACTTTCAACCTGAAGAATATAATAGATATAAGTTTTGAATTCAATATTAAATACTAGTAATTTTAGCTAAAAATATTTAGCAAAATGAAGAGAATTAAACTTTGTGTTTTATCTGAATTTAAATTAGACTTGACAATGTAATTAAAATAAATTATTGTAATCACTTTTATTATTGTTTATTTTACTTGGATATCAGTTCTTCTTTCTCAATCAATATGATTGACTTATAATATTTCATTAATTAATCATCATCTTAATTATATTCTATTAATCCAAATGTTAAGAATCCTTTTATAATCTATGCACCAATCACATAGCTTAGATCACAACACAATGGGATCATCAGCACAATAGTTGAGAAACCGCAACCGAAGAGTGAATTAACTAGTCCAATTATACATCCAATTGACCATCCAGAATACTGAAGAATATATTCAGCTTGTTAATCTATTATAATTATTAAAACGAGTATATACATAATATATAAACAATATCCAAATCTTAAATGTTTAAAGCATCGATGCTCTCTTATAATTGAAATGAAGCTATTGGTTAATTATTGACTTGATTTTGAGTCAAGTAAAACACTTAACGACCAAGTGACAGTGAAGTTAATAAAGATAGATCGTTTTCCCATTTATGAGCGACTGCAGACTTTTTAATTAAATACATGAATCGAATTCCTAGGCTTTTTGGCGAATTAATTATTTGCTTAAAAGCCAAGAAAGAGATTGTTCCGAAAGCCTCTAATGAATTTCTAATTTATAATAAAATAGTTACTTTAAAATTTATATGTTTTGCTCTTTCTCCCATAACAATTGCTGTAATGTAAAAATGTAAATGAAATAATCAGTGTACAATCTTAATATTTTGGATGCATAAACAAATAGGCAAAATACGATAATAGCTAAGGTGATTCCTAAAATGGATGTTTAATACTAACTATAAGCAGTTTAGGTTGAGTCTATTGAACCATTGCTTAATGCTGCACTAAAATTATTTGAGTATTCTTACGTGATTGAATAATACATTATGAAGAAGTTGATAACTACAAGAATTTGAATTACAGAATTATATCTTAATGTATACTGTCCAAGTTTCTTTCTTATTGTCAAAGAGATATAACTTTTCAGTCTATATCCCTCCTTGTCATTTTTATGAAAGCATTGANGATCTAAGATTTAGCTGTTCGTTTGATAGCCTTCTCCCTTGAAATATATATTATTGAAAGTTTCTTCCATTAATAATATATAATGAAATTAAAAACATATGTGATCTCAATTAATTAGAATATTAAAATCATTAAGATATTAATAAATATTTACAGAAAACTATTACGTAAGCATTCATTATTTATTATCTACTCAAAATAAAACTGAAACTTTCAACCTGAAGAATATAATAGATATAAGTTTTGAATTCAATATTAAATACTAGTAATTTTAGCTAAAAATATTTAGCAAAATGAAGAGAATTAAACTTTGTGTTTTATCTGAATTTAAATTAGACTTGACAATGTAATTAAAATAAATTATTGTAATCACTTTTATTATTGTTTATTTTACTTGGATATCAGTTCTTCTTTCTCAATCAATATGATTGACTTATAATATTTCATTAATTAATCATCATCTTAATTATATTCTATTAATCCAAATGTTAAGAATCCTTTTATAATCTATGCACCAATCACATAGCTTAGATCACAACACAATGGGATCATCAGCACAATAGTTGAGAAACCGCAACCGAAGAGTGAATTAACTAGTCCAATTATACATCCAATTGACCATCCAGAATACTGAAGAATATATTCAGCTTGTTAATCTATTATAATTATTAAAACGAGTATATACATAATATATAAACAATATCCAAATCTTAAATGTTTAAAGCATCGATGCTCTCTTATAATTGAAATGAAGCTATTGGTTAATTATTGACTTGATTTTGAGTCAAGTAAAACACTTAACGACCAAGTGACAGTGAAGTTAATAAAGATAGATCGTTTTCCCATTTATGAGCGACTGCAGACTTTTTAATTAAATACATGAATCGAATTCCTAGGCTTTTTGGCGAATTAATTATTTGCTTAAAAGCCAAGAAAGAGATTGTTCCGAAAGCCTCTAATGAATTTCTAATTTATAATAAAATAGTTACTTTAAAATTTATATGTTTTGCTCTTTCTCCCATAACAATTGCTGTAATGTAAAAATGTAAATGAAATAATCAGTGTACAATCTTAATATTTTGGATGCATAAACAAATAGGCAAAATACGATAATAGCTAAGGTGATTCCTAAAATGGATGTTTAATACTAACTATAAGCAGTTTAGGTTGAGTCTATTGAACCATTGCTTAATGCTGCACTAAAATTATTTGAGTATTCTTACGTGATTGAATAATACATTATGAAGAAGTTGATAACTACAAGAATTTGAATTACAGAATTATATCTTAATGTATACTGTCCAAGTTTCTTTCTTATTGTCAAAGAGATATAACTTTTCAGTCTATATCCCTCCTTGTCATTTTTATGAAAGCATTGAGTTATAAGGGATCCTATAAATACTTTGATTAAGATCAGTAGCATTATTGTATAGGTGGATTTATGATTGAAAGCTTCTACGAGGATTCCGATAGTTTAATAATTCAATTGTCGGGACTCTCCTGTTCTTTCTAATTTGTCCATATCATGAAAGTTTGACAAACGATATGCCATGACAATTGATAGCCACAATAAACCATATGGGTAAAAGTTAGTTAAGAATGAAATCATAAGAGAAAAGTATTATCTGACCATTCTCTAGCCTACATAAAGTATGGAGAGTAAAAAGAAAAGTCCAGTTATTACAAATTCACTGTTTGATATCAAAGATTAAGTAAAGTTATTAAGTTTTGGTGTTTTCAAAGCAGGCATAACTTATGTTAATTAATTATACAAAGTAGGCAAGCAAGCATTATTGTCTAATTAGATGATAATATATATAACATTCATCTGTGTTTAAAATGTTGCCTGAGCAATTATCACATTGCAACTTTGTATCTCCTTTTTTTGGACATTCATCTAAGCAAAGAGTTTTTGAAATATCTTTGAGATCAGGAAAATATATTAATTCACACTACTCTAAATATAGTCTGTAAATTTACTTCCATTGCTCATTGGTTAGTTTATGGGACCGTAACCAATGATGTTGGCTGTTCCAAATATTGTTACATATATGACTAAGGCTGCAATTGAAAATCCAAAGCAAGGTTTATCAGTTAATACCATTTGTATTTAAATTTTATATATAAAATATTTGTAATTGTTTATTTCAACCTTTTTATTGTAAATCAATGGATTTTGAAATTTATTCTCCTAAATAGTAAATATTTGAATTTACCATTATTTATTTATTTAGATTTACAACAAAAAATTTATTTGTTTAAGATGATGATAAAGAAAATATATCTTTTTGGATAAATAACAATTGTCAAAAGAATCTAGAATTTCAGAAAGTTAATCATTAATTATTTAGATATGAAATAAATTACTAAATAAGATTTTTTCACATATATAGTATTTAATTTTCTATTTTCAGTAGATATGTTAGAGTTTTATAAAAGCTATCCTCATTATACAATGCTTTAGGTGGTAACAAATACACAAATTGCCTAATACCCCACAACTTCTTCGTGACATATTAATGAATAAACCAAATCTAAGCTAAATTTATCAAAATAATGAAAAGGTAAAAGATTATAGAAATGGTTAATTTAACATTATTGCTATCCAATATTCCCTGTTCTACTGTTTATCGAACCGTGTCTACAAAATTGTTTACTGCATCTATCATAAAGCTTTCGGACAACATATGATTCAATTGGAGCATTTAAGATGCAGACCCACTTATCTAATAAAGATCTATATTCTCCCTCAAAATCTAAAATAACTCTTAAGATGGCAATAATAATCCTTATTCGAGTTCTCCATTATTAACTGTGACGCAGATATCGGGTTCGTTGACAACCAAACACACATTACTTGAAAATAGTATCTTTAATTCTTCTGAAACCGTTCCTTCTGAATAAAGTATTTCTCCAAGAATACTATTTGCTATCGTATAACTTTCATTAGTATAGATAAAAAACTATGCTGGATCTTCAGGATCAATAAAGGCACTCTCAACCAAATATTTGTTACTTTGCAAAATGAAATTTGTTAAGCATGCTTCTGATAAGCTTTCTGTAAAAGTAATGCACTTTTAATAGATTGCCAATTTAGACTCTAAGTCTTAAATTTAAGATTTATCATTCATTCTAATTAGTAACAAGGTAATCAAAGTAATAGTAAAGGAAATTAAATGAATGCTGAAAGTAAATTATCGTTTTAAATTCAATTATCCCTACACTTTGATAAACTTCTTGTTGTTGTTATTGTTATTACTATTGTTAGCATTGGAAGTTCCACCCAAAAAATTATTATTTTGTTTTTCTTCTTCCTCAGAATGGAATTTATCTCTTAATGAGAAATGGTATTCATAAAGATCAAAATGCTAATCAATATGTTATAAATAAATACATCTTAATTAATTAATAACAATTAATTCACATGATTCAACTCGCTTGCAATTGCAGAATGCGAGATTTACTCTGAGCATCTTATGTACTTTTTACATAACTAGATGTATGAAAATTATAAGAGAAATGCAATACAGAAATAGACTACATACACAGCAATGAAAATAAAGGTTACATAGTCGATAATATTATCCTGAGACCCTAAAATTGAGTTAATTTCATCAGTAAATCTAGTATTCAAGAGGGAATATGCATCCTTATATTTACTATACGATCTCAATAAGTATAAGATAGACTTTAAAAATTGGAAACTATCAGTAAAATCGCTGATGTGTAATGATCTTATCATGTAGATTAACTAAAACAGAGCAGTCCATCCCTTGACTGTTTTGTCTACATTTTCAAAAATATCCAATTATTCTAATTCTATTGTTGAAAATACTTCTCTAATAATTGAATTTTCTGAATACTCATCCATTTTGGTTGAAAATATTTCTATGTTTCGATCCAAGACTGTTTACAATTGCCCAAGTAAGGTAGCATTATATTCATAATACATACCATATTATGATAAATTGTAGTCAAATTGAATGTATTAAATCATAGTCATTGATCCTTACAATGTTGCTCTACTATAAGCAGTCATAGTAAAGGCTTATAATATATATATGTTGCTTCTCATATTACTTTACCAATTGGCATAAAGTATTGTACTTGCAGTTGTAAATCCTAAAATGGCTGCTAAGGAAAAGACATTGATGAAAAGTAATGCATAAAGCAATTTAGGTTTAGTATTCATTTCAGAGAACTTACGATAAAAATGAGATTTAACAAGAATCCTTTAGATTTCGCTTTGCTTTGATGAATTACTGCTGATACTATTGATATAAATTTATTTATGAGGTTATTCTGGTGATTCGATATCTTTTTCACTTGAATCTTACTTCGATATCATATCGTGATGATCACTACATAAGAATTCCTGTTATTTCAAGGGTTGATTTTCTTATTCAACAGGGACCATTTAACTACGTAAAGTTATTGGATCTGGCTGAGAAGTGAATTGAGGAATCTCATTATCACCTGCACCAGGCATTATGTAATCCTTTAACTTGATACCTTCGAATTCAGAACTATATTCATCTAAAGACTTTGATAATGGGGATTCATCAGAACAAACTGCTCCTAATTTATATGGTGATCTGATTTTTAAAACATACACTTTAAAAACCATCCTATTTACTAGAGAGTAAGACATCTAAACTTCCAAATCCAATTGAAATTTCGTTTCCTTGTCTAATATCATTTCTATAGAATCTTAGGAAACAGTGAAATGCTAAACCAGTTTATTTGCTGTTGTTAATGTTCCAGATACTCCATTTTCCTTTTAATATTCCTCCAAATAATGTTGCAATTAGGCATCTAAAGAATTAAAATTGGGTATAAATTAATTAATAGATTTACCTAGTAATTTTGAGGGATTACTCATTTCAAAACATTCTAAAGCATTATTAGTAATTCCCTCTATATTTTATTTGGAATCCAAAAGAATAAACCCACTTAATCCATCCTATCTAATTCCTTGTTTGATTTCCTTCATGAAACAAAAGGATGGGAGAATATTTGATGAAAAATTAAAGCTGATATCAATAAAGATTTCCAAATAACTCAAAACTCCTGGAGTTGATTGCTATGTTAATAAAGGCAAAGGTTATCTAAAAATCATAGGCCTATTTGTTATTACAAACATCTCCACCATCTCATCATGTGCTTTGATTAGACTAGGATAACAGAGTTGATCTAATGATTTCACTTGTTATCGAAATTCTTCTTAAGTATAACCTACAAAGGAAGGAAAATTCTTTGAGAAACTGATGATTTCACCTCTCTTCATATGCGATTGAGTTAAATTAAGCAACATATATCCTACTTTGTATGACTACTCTTCAGTTTTATAATAAAAAGATGGGTATTCAAAAAATTTGCTTTCCCTTGTGTTTATTAAATTGCATAGTTTAATAAATTGATCATAATTATTTGTAACTTCGAGACAATAAAGCATGTAGCAATACAATGAGGTTCTTCCTGGTGAATATAAATTAAAATATTCTAGTTCTTTCTAGATGTTACAATTTTGTGTGTTTAATTGCAAATATAATTCTTCAAGTGACTCATAACTATGAGTTTCATCATTTAGTTTTATTAGAAACTGTTTTTTATGCTATAAATTGGCAAATACTAATTTCAATAAACGATCCCTCTCCAATTCAGTGTACCTGTAATCCTCATATTTCAATGTTAACTCTATTGATTGTCTAGTAATATCCTCTTTGAATCTATGTAGAATTTGATATTTGGAATAACTCTTCAGTAGTTCGAAGGCTAATCTCTGCTACAAAGAACTTCCTTTCTCCAATAAATGTTTCAGGTCAAGTATTTACAATTAAGCTTAATAACACTCATCAGAATTGCATAAAAACACTAGGATCTATATCAAATAAATAATATTGGGATGTGCCTTACGTATTTCAGTTTAGAAGACTAGCTTAGAGTAATCTCTTAAATATCTCATAATCAATTCAACATAAAATTGAATATTGAGTATTTTAAAATCATCATACATTCTCATTTCTTTAACTATCTCATATTTCTCGATTATCTTTCTCTTTTCCCCTTTTAAACCTCTACAAAAGCAATATTGATTATTGCAATTTTCAGTGTGAGTCCTCAACAATATGATACACACCATAAGAATCTTAGATCTCTCATTCTTTAACTCCACTCCAGAATTTCTAGTTAATACTCCAATTTCTGACAATCTCATTAATTGGACTGCTCTAATAAAATGAATGAAGTAAGACATGTCATATTATTTAATCATGTTTGATTAAAAGTCCTTATATTTGATATTCTCACTTTCAATTCGTAAACCTTGTTCTGATTCATGAGTGTGTAAAGTTTATTGAGGTTATTGTTGATTCACCAATACTTGAATAGACTTTTCCTTCTTTAGAGTGGAGGTGAGCACATTTTCAATTCTACTATCCTGAAGAACAACAAACAGTCTACTAAGACAAGGGGAAACAATAAAAGTCAAGCATATTATCTATTAGTCACTTAGTCTGCATATGAAAAATAAAGTCAAGCAAATTACAATTGCCCTCATAAACAAATTAGTGGAATACTTGAATTTCTATACGTAAGGCAGTGTGATATAGGCATCTAAGGCGTCAATTAGAAAAGCCAATATTACAAAGACCAAATTAACTATGTGAATAAAATCATCTTCTTTTATAAGGTTGCCTGCCCTTACATAAGAGTAACTGATCAATATTGGTATTATACAAAATCCTATATGTAACCATTATAAATATGAAAATCTCAATCTCAGAAAATTGGATTCATGCAATGTAAATGACACTTAACACCATACCAAGGATAGAGCTGCAATTATCAAGGTTTCAATAGCCAAAATTACATTAAGGATTTGTCCAACAATTTACTAGGTTTGATCTGCCTTGTCTAATGCTAAGTTGATTTGCAATAAAAAGTAAAGTATTGGGATTAAAAACACATGAGGAAAATAATTCAAAAATATTGCTATTTATCTCAACCTTATTATTTATAGGGATGTATTTGATTGATCTGACATCAAACGATGTTGAAATCCTTCTATATATGAGTTTTGGTTGTAGATCTAATGCATAATCTGAATGCAATCACTTAAATTGTCACTCTAACTGATATTTAATTGTCTCTTATTCTTGAACTTGGTTTATTTGAAAAATGTTATTTCATCGGACATGCTCACTCCAACCAAGATGGCTGGAATGGAAAAGAACACGATGAATACACTCTAACATGCAATCAAATAATCTGGCCCTAGATTTTCAGGCAAGTACATCGTTGGCACACATATTTTAAATAGTAGCTCCAAATCTTAGATTCCAGGTAATCCATTAAAATTATTTAGTAAAGTAGCTAATTTTATTATGGCGACTTTTTAAAGCACACTCACTATCAAGGACAGTGTCCAAAGGAAATTGTTTTCTTTCATGAGACAAAATTGCGTAAAACCTATAATGAATTGTAGTCTGTTTTCTAGTTTCTACTGAAAACTGTTCTTAAAGTTCTCCATTTTATTCATTTTAAATATGCTTTTAATATATATATAATTAAAAATATGAATTTCGACACCAATATATACAAAAGCAGTCTAATGAGCAAGTGGATCTTAATACTTCTACTGGTCATCGATGTAAGTCTGGTTGCTGTGTTTACAGGCATAGCAGAAGTTGCTCCTTAAATCTTGACATTTACAGATGTAGTTGACGATACCAAATGTCAAAATGAATTGAATGTTTAATGTACTACTTTGGATCATAAAAGAGATTTAGGGAACTCAAGAAGAATTCAAATCAGTTTTGAGCAACAATTTGTTATGTTTCTTTTGTCATGAAAACATACCAGATTAGCCATTCGGAATCAAAGGCATTCTACTCAATCAAGAATCCATCGTCACTTAAACTATGCTAACCTACTCTATAGGTTATTTTGATGACATCACAAGGAGATCTTGTTGGTATGATGCATCATAAAATGAGAATATCAATTATCTACCTAAAA
Source organism: Paramecium octaurelia (assembly GCA_905182995.1). Classification (NCBI taxonomy): domain Eukaryota; phylum Ciliophora; class Oligohymenophorea; order Peniculida; family Parameciidae; genus Paramecium; species Paramecium octaurelia. The sequence goes on from CAJJDP010000008.1 coordinate 751,653, forward strand.
TTAAGTCGAATATATATGATAAATAGATAGAAGTCCAATAGTCAACCTTACTTCTGAATTGGGAATGTGTCAAAAATTTAACATCATATACTTGCTACACTAAAGAACATATATTTAAAGACAACAGACCCTTTTCAAGATTATTTGGCTTTATAATGGTAGAAGGAATTCAGTATCAATATATGAACTTTGCCATCATGAAGCAAAGCAAAGATTATTATCTATATAATGAAGTTATGATGATTGCTTGGATTGGAATTGAACTGGTTTTTTGTTGTATTTTATGTATGTTGGAGGATGAATTTGAGGATCAATAAGCTAAAGTAATGATACCAACTTTGTCTGTAAGAAATCAAATATTTTTGATATTCTTCCTTAATAATCATCCCTTATTTCTGATTCAATTATTCTATGATAATATCTACTTAAAATTATTTAATGTAATTTTTCAATCAATTGGTTAAGCTGGATTTATGTTCTATTGTATATCTATTGCTTTCAAATTACTTGAATTCAATTAACAATTCATAACATTCATCAATTTAGGAGCTTGTGTTACCTATTCTGCATTGAAATCATTTATTACCATTGTTACTGGATTGGACATGATGAAGAACATACCTCAATCATCAGTTTATCTTAACTAATCAAACTTTACTTTTATTGGATTGTTTATGGTATTTTGGTACACTTACTTTTTATTGGTATAGGGTGTGTTATTCATAAAAAATAGGAGAAATAAAGCAACTCAATATAAATTTGCTAGAACTGATATCAATATGAAGATGTGTCATAAATATTTTAAGGGGATTTTCATATTTTAAATCTTTAGTTTAATTTTTGTCAGCGCTTTTTTTGCAAGAATTCTATGGTAAAACATAGTGATATTCAATCCAAATTATTTGTATTATGATCATTATCAAATCACACTCATAAATGTTTGGATTGTCACCTTATTCATTTTATTTCACCTTGAAAATCCAAATAAGATAAGTTAGATACTTGAGTAGGATGAGGAGGAAATTAGTGATAAAGTTGAAATTCAATTATGTAATACAATTCAATTAGAAGAAGAATAGGTTAAATTGCAAGAGGTACCTGAGTAAATTATGGAATTGGGCGGTAAGACACTTGACACCAACTTGCGTTAATATAAATATAACAACATTGAGTAACCTGAAACACAACTAAGACATTGATTTATAATTATATATAAATTATATGATTATTTCTGAATAAATGTAAGCCAACTTGGCTCATTTTTTTTTAGTTCTTAAATCATAGGAGTGTGTCCAATATTAAGATATCAATGGCACTCAATATGAAGGATAGATAAGACTCATATAACCACATGAACAAAAACTCGTATTCAATTATACTCGCAATTTGGCAACTAATGAATCTAATGATAACAAACAAGTGCAATTCAAAGATCTAACTTATTTGAAGGTGCAAAATCAAATGCCATAATCTCAGATCGTTGAGAAATCCAAATCTGAAAAAAAAACAAAGACTTTTGTGAGATGGGAACAGAATGTGGATGCTTCAAACCTAGAAGATTAAGCAGTGAAAAACTTTGATCAATTCGAAGCTATTAAAAAATTTGGCATTGAACCTACTTATGATGAAAATAAATATACCACCAAATTGATAGCACCTGTAACTGAAGATTTGAGATTATATGCAGAAAAATGTGAAAAAGAATTGAAAAATGACACATCCAATAAACATGTGCTTGAAGAGCGAAATCTAAAACAGTTGGATGATGAAGAATAAGCCTATTCCGAAGTTATTAGAGAACAACCATAATAGATGGTCCAAGTTCAATAAACTATCTAAACTTAATTAACATCTCCTCCAATTCAATTTTTCAATTCTAATAAAAAAAAAGAAAAAAACAATAAAATATTATTTATAGAAAGACTATTAGAATCTGTCAATCTAATATCAGATGATCCTGAATAATAAATGAAAATTAAATAGATAAATTAAGAAGCCACAACCAAGTAAATTTTATTTTAATAAGCTTATAGGTTTAAATTTCAATAGGCTACTACTGACAATATCCCTAAACTAATGTTTTCTAATTTCATGAATGCCATAGAAGGTTATAAATGGTAAAACATGAACCCAGACCCAAGCAAAAATAAAAAAGAGAAACTCAAAAAATGAATTAAATCAAAGTGTTTGTAATATATATTAATAAAATTTTACATTTTCTCATTGAACTCCTTGGATTGCGATCCAAAATTATTATGATTTCCATCATCAATAATAAATATTTCTAAAAAGCTTTTAGATTTAAAACTGGACTTGATAATAATTTCCCCCATTTTGATTTAACTTGCCTATAATATCGCTCAAAAACCCAGATATATTAAAGGACTGGTTCCTAATGATTGGCTCTATAATATAATTTAAGAGTTCTAAAATCCAAGAGACAATACAAAATAATAAACACATTCAATAGCATTGAATATACTTCCTTAATTAGTAACACCATGACTAAGCCCATATCCAGGATAGTCATATTCGATTACCATTATTTTGAATTTTTTACAAAATCAATGTATTCATATTCATCCATAAAACTTCCAATATCTGGATGATTGGAATGCGAATGAATCAAAACCATTTTCGTTTCATATTTTTTATTGGTTTAATTAGGGCTATAGCCAATCTTCCATTTTTGGTATCAAAATATAAACCCTCTATTTCCAAAATGATTTGGCCACTCTTTGATTATATCCTGTGTTAATTGGATAATTTATTTTTTTAGGTTTTGATTAAAGAATGCTTATTACTTAATAATTTATCTTCAAGATTTAAGCTAGAAGATTTAATTAAATTGATAGAAAATTATACGCTTTAAATTGAGTATTCCTATAAGTTTGAATTTTGTAGATCTAATTCCGAAAATTGATAGGTTGGATTAATTGGTTTAACTAAAAACCATCCAAATAACTTATTCTTCAAGTCGCAGAATATTAGGAATAGACAAGATTTGAGTTTATATATGTCTTCATTTTAAATTTAATATTATTTATATATATCATTTACTTTCAACCAGAGTATATTTGCTAAACCTTATTCCATCAAATATTTTTTATTGATATATTGTTGTTTTGCATAATCCTGAATAGGTGCTTGATCTTCCTTTATCACATGCTGACCCAATGGTTTTTTAAGTGGCAGAAACATAAGGAACAACACCTTTGCGTGGAGCCTTATTATTCTTTAAGATAAAGTACCTCATCAAAGAAACAAACAACATATTCTATGAATTTATCAATATTCTTTTTTAAAGAACGTCCACACCCGAAATATTTCATTCTTGCAATAACCAATTACTCACCCTTGTTATCATCCATCCACTTTTGATAAACCTCCCTTGGTTCCCATTCCTGACTGACTGAATGAACAGTTCTGAATTTATGTAAAGCACCATAACGAGTTGTTAACTAAATATTGTCTCTTGTGTAATTTTACTTGTTTGCAACTTTCGAGAGAATCTGGACATCTTTCTGAACAAGTTTATGCAGCATTTGCAATTCCTTATTGCCATTCAACAACGTTCATATTTGCTGCATAATCCATTTCGCCAATGTGATTTTTTCTTCTTCCCTAAGCAACTTCATTTCTTAATCTATTCAATTATTCTTCAAATTCAGTTTATCTTTTAGCAAATATCCCTTTTGCTGTAGTTTAACAAGAGTCACCTGGCAATCCATGCACAACAAAGAAGCATCCTAAAACCAAAATTATCATTATAATATAATTATCGTTTTTTCTAAATCAAATTATATTGGATCGATTCTCAAAATAGGAATTGTAAAATTTATAAATGGTTAAATTGTTTAGTAATACAACTTGGATTGATATCAAATCTTTGAACTTAAGCCACTATAAAATAGTAGCACTTCTAAGTTCTAAAATCGAAATTTATAATTATATTAATTTATATAATGGCAGAGAACAATAAGGATTTAAAATAACTTAAGATCAAAACAGCTGCTCTGAAAAGAATTCAAAAAGAATTTTTTGGTTATTAAAAGGAAGAGTTGAAATAAAATGAAAGAATTTAAAAGCTTAAAGACTAAAATGCTGATGAGGCAGATATCAAAAAATAAGTTCAAATTTATTTCTTATCATTCTAGGAAGAAGTTCTATAAGAAACTGTGTAAATGTATCCAAACATTATTGGAAGACTTGTTGAATCTGTGACTGAACTCTAAGGTTGGCTAGTAACAATCCTCATTAAAACATTTAGGATGGAAAAATAAATGATCCCTTGATTGATACCAGCGAAGAAAAGACGAAGGCCTTAGAAGCAATAGTTGAAGCCTAAGAGTTTTTGGTAGCAAATAACCCAGCTTAATGAATATTTTTATGTCTTATTAGTAATGAATGTACCCAATATATAAACGCATATCTATATAGAATTATTTCTGCCTAAAATCTTCATTTAGTTCTCTGTTATATCAATATTAGTGGAATGAGAAATAAATATTGATAATATTTAATTTTTCTTAAGGAATAAATTCTTATTAAAATCACACGAATTGTCAAAAATGACTTAGACAGAATAAATGGGGGATTGCTTAAATAAATAGTGATACTCTTACATCAATATAATAAGAAAGAGTAATTTGCAATTTTCAATATTTTTTGGTTTCCAGTAATTTGAATGTTTAATGAAGTCTTGATTGTCTTTCCTCCTTTATACAGTAGTATTAATGTCTATGAAAACATTAAGTTAGTAACAAGAAGAATTTTAAATCAAAAAAAAATTACTTTTGGAATATGGTCTGAAGAAAATTAAAAATTATTATGAATCACTATCTGATAGAAAAGATCAAAGGTTTTCTAATCAGAAATAAGATGAAAAATAATATCTAATATATTTATAATTTGTATTTTGAGTAAAAAATATATTAATTTAATGTTTTAAAATGAAAAAACAATAAATTGCTACAAACTAATAATTATTTTTTCAGAATTTTACATAAATTTAGTTAAAAGCAATGAACCCATCAATGCATTTATCAAATTTGAGGCAATTATTGAACCCATAATCCAAATTAGGTAGTGAAGTATTTCCAAATATTTAAAAATCTAACTTGTATGTTGATCATTAGGATTAATAGATATGAAAACTTTTCTAAACTCTTGTAGAAACTGTTTGATAAAACAGATTATTAGAGGTTTAATCTGGAAGAATAATTGAATCTGAATTAATAATGTCAAACGCAGGGTCATTTAGTCGTATCAATACCAATTTTATTCCATCCTCTACACTATGGTGTTTCTTTGGATATTACTTATAAGCAATAGAAAATATGCTTGAAGAGCTACTTAACTAAGACGGATTTATCTCCTTTTTATGCTTTAGATAAAGTATAATATTAATTCTATTTTGAAATAGAATATAATCAATTTGCTAAGTTTCTACACCCTGAAATAGAATGACAAGATAGTTCATGGCTCTTTGAGTATCGACCCACTAACAGGGCTATTTTAATATAACACCTTAATGACTACATCGTTTTATGAGTAAATAGAGGTAAGTTAAAGTTTTTTGGAAAGCTTTCGCTTCAAAATTTTAGAGCACTAAAACCTCATGGAGGCACAAGCTCCTTTTGTTCTCTATCAAATGAATAAGATAACGTTTAATGAATTTAAGCAATTAACCCAAAAAGATCAATATGAGAGCATACAAAAAAATGTCGATTTAATAAAGGAGATATTTAAGCAGTAAATTTAATGTAGATTAAAAATAGTTAGTTGCATAAAGAGATGACCAAAGAGGAGAAAGACAAGTTCTTGGATTACCCAAAGCCAAAGAGTTTGCCTTTGCTGACTAAGATTAATGTTTAAAAAACTGGAGGCGATCCTCTCCAGCAATGGAAAGATTAACCTCTGATTACATCTGGAGGTTATTCTGAGATACGTAAAGTTTAGTTAGGTATACATGAGGAATTATATTGTAGCTTATAGTACTAGCGATAACAATCAAACTTTTTCTAGGGCTTTAGCAGTAAAAACAGACAAGTCAGGCACCAATACTTCAAAAGTTAATTGCGAGCTCTCAATATTAAAGAATCTGTCTTAGATATAAGAGTAAGGAAATGGAGAGGCATATATTGTTACAAGTTACTATGATGAAAGCTTAAATGACTGTTATTTTATGGAGTTCTACAACAATGGATCTTTAGAACAATATACTCATTCTAAGTATCAGGTCTTGAGTTTAAGAACGAAATTATTTATACTGGCTGGTATCATAAATGGGATTGATTTTCTTCATTACAAATAAATAGCACATTTAGATTTGAAGATGGGAAACATATTAATTTAAAAGTAGTTAATCCCTAAGATTTGTGATTTTGGTGAAGCAAAGCCATTTGATCAGCTACAACAAGATAAATGTAACTTTTCTCGTAGTTTGCCTTATGCAGCCCCAGAATTATATAATTCAAATGAAATCACCCCTGCATTCGATTTATTCTCTTTTGGGATTTTAATGTGCAATTTTGTTTTTGAATAATTTCCCTTTGTAATATACTCCATTTATGATAGGAATACAATCCAAATGACTTAAAAAATTTAGCAGAGAGATACAAGACCAAAACATACGCAATTAAACGAAATTTTTTATAACTGACCAAGTAAGGACCAAAAAAAATAATGAAGAAAATTCTTCATCTAATTATTCTTTGTCTCTAACATGATCCAAAATTGAGACCCAAACCCAAATGGATATTGGCTATATTGTGGAAGATGATTAATTTTTTAGATAGCTTTTGAGAATGTTTAATATATTGGATCTGTAATTGTTTAAAATAATAAATTTTATTTCTATATGATGAATCAGAGAGTTGTTATGAGAAAAAGAAGTCCGCGTCCAATTATTAGGTATCTCAAATATTGTCCAAAAATGACAGTTGCGTCTATAATGACAATTTAAAATTTTCAGGGATGTCCTTAATCTCCAAAAATCACTCTGTCTAGTAGCAAACTTTATCAGTCCTTTACCGTTCAATCCAGTCCCCAATCGCAAATGAAAAGATGTAAATAAAATCATGAAACTCTAATAGATGTATCAGTAGATGCATATAGATCAAGCCCGCCCTAAACAATTTTAAAATCTGCCTCTCCGACCGAGAGAAAATTTAGTTATCTTTCATATTAGAGAACAACATTAGGACAAGAAAGTCCGGCTAAATAATAAGACAGTATTTATCAAATTGAGTATGTTGATGATACAGTCTATTATGGATAAATAAGCATAACAAAAAGACATGGCATGGGTGCTATGTATGACAAAAACAAAAATCTAATCTATTTGGGCCAATGGAATAATGATAAATATCATGGACTTGGAGTTTTAGTGTAGAATGGGTATATTTATAAGGGAGAATTTGTAAATGGAGTCTTAGAAGGATAAGCAATAGAAGAGGGAAATGAGAAGAAATTCTATGGGTATTACAAAAACGGATAGAAAAATGGTCCTGGCACCTTATATGAACATTCAAAAACCACAAATGGCATTTGGAAAAACGATATCTTAGAATAAGAATGTTGATACTTCATTTTGCATATTTTCAATTGATCGAAGTTATTTTATAATCATTAGATTCATCTATTGAAAACAACAATAACAATGTTAAAATTTGAAAAAGTTTTAGGAATATTTGTTTCTTATTTAAATTTTATTTTTTAATTATGTAAAATGTGAAATAAATGAGGGAAAAATATGAAAATATCAAGCAACACAATCCCAATAGAAATGCTAGTGCTAGATCATATCATAGTCAAACACCTTCCAAAGAGCAATACCAAATTGCTTTTTCAAACAGTTAAAAATCAACTCAGAATCCTATAATATAGATTGGGAAAACGTTGTTATGTAGTCCTTGCTATAATAAAAGATTATTAAATAAAAAGCAATTGAATAAAAAGTAAGAATCTGAATTGGAGAAAGTAAGTTTACAATTATACAATAGAGGTTGCTAATGAATTAATTAGAATAAAATTAATTACTTGAACAATAAAAGATTAATTTTGAAGTCGGACAATTATCATATCGAAAGCAATTGGAGCAACAAAATCGAGTTATTTCAAGATAATTATAGGATTAATAAAAAGAAAAAGAAAGATAAATTAAAGAATAAGAAATATTATAATAAAACTTAATTATAAAATAGAATTAGGAAATTTTATAGAAAGAAAAAGATGAGAAAAAAAAGAAATAAAATAGTTTGCATTAAGAACTTGCAAGCCAACTTGAATAGCAAAAAAGATTAAAAAAATTAGATCAATTGTCTTAATCTGTGGAATTCGATGATCCTTATTGGAGATATCAAGCATAAGAGGAGAAGGAATTATAAAGAAGAAAACATTGCCAGTTGATAATCAATAATAACAACTGGTAAAATCATGAAAAAGAATAACTTAAAAAATAATAATAGGAAAAAGCTATAAAAAATAAAGAAATCGATGAAAGGATTAAGACCCTATAAGAGTATCATAATCAACTAGAATAGGAGAAAATAGAGAAATAATAAATATAGCAATAACTCATATTAGATTTAAATGCTTAAGTAAAACTTAAAAAAACAAAAGAAGAAGCTATGAAATTAATAGAGTTATAGAAACAGCGTCAAAGAGACGAAGAAATTATTGAATAAGAAAAACAAAGACATAATCAAGAATTGTGTAACAAGAAGAAAGTAAATCAAGAAATAATTGAAGGCCTTAATAAATAAGTTGAGATGCAAAAATAATAAAATATTAAGTAACAACAAGAACCAGTTAAAACTGATTTTTATTTATTCAAACCAACTGTAGAAAAGTAAACCATATCTTGTGCTGATTGCAAGAAATAGTAGGTTCCATAATAATTAAGCTATGCTTGATAATATTGGTAAAATATTTCAAAATCAATATTTGTACTCTTAACAGTCTTTTTTTTTAAATTCTTGCAAATTGAGAGTCTAAAAAGGAATGAATCGCTTCTTAAATAATTAAAATTGTTAACAAGTTTCTTTATAATTGTTGTTTACCAATATATATTATTGATTGATATGTAACTGAAATGTTTTCCATATTATTAATAATCTAATAATAATTTAAAATCTTGTAAATCTGAGATGTGCTATCTTGATTTATATTTCAATAGAATATCAAAGTAGGTTGTATTATTTATTTATACTATTTTCGTAACTTTAGTGAAGAATTATTTTGGGTGTACATTGCTTTGTCAACTTGAAATGTAAAGTGATTAATAAATATTTTATATAAAATATCAGACCATTATTAAATTCAATTTTTATGTAAAGTCTGAATAGTTTTTAATATGACCGAGATAAAATTACTAATCCTTAAGTCGAAACGACAATGACTAAATAGAATATATAGATTGAGAGTGAAACCTCTCTCTGTTTATTAAACAATAAGAAAGCGGAAATATAAAGTCCTGATATTGGTTCTAATATAATATTTAAGCCATTCGCTAAATTAATATTGTATTTCCACATCGCCTCATTTGTGATTAGATTTTAGAGATATTTTAAGCCTGATGGTTCATTTATGGATAAACATTTTGCAATTATTGGAGATAAAGGATCAGGTAATTCAAAAGATTTTTTAGCTTTCAAGTCGAAAAAGCCATCCTTAACTGTTGTAAACTTTGAATCGGTTTCGTGGAAGGTTCACGTACCTTATTTGTATCGCCAATATAAAAGAAAATTAGAATACTTGGCTACTAAATGCTTTAATTAAATTCCATTAATTGAACCAACAAACAAAATCAAGATGATTTGGGATATATTACTCAACCTTATCCGAATTGAATTGCTGTACCTAATCCCAATACTGATAACTTATGAGAAGCTGTTGGATTAATATCATCTGACATTGATTATAGCTTCCTTTTGCTTTTTGATTGATATGGGGTTGAAGAACATCACTATATACTTTGATTAAGGTCTTCCAATCAGAGACAGATATCAAATCCTGCACAATCAAAATGCTTTTTTCGTTTTAATAGAATTTTCAGGTTTGCTGGGAATGTTTATATTTGCTGTGTTTTATAAATTTTATGATGATGTATTCATATTAAATGGTGGATACCTTAAACTAGTACTTTTGTTAGTATTCTATTAAATAAAGAATATTTTAGTATTTATTGATAATTTGTCTTAATCAATGTCATTTGGCAAGGCAACCTCTGCAATTATAGAATTGACTAGGTTGCTTGGAATATAATTGATACTGCAACACCTAAGTTCTTGTCTATGGTACATTCTATTTTTATATTAGGATTATCATTGGTAGATACTGTCTTTAAAGTGGGATAAAAAATTGGATTGAAATTAATTAGTTGACAGAAAGTAGTTGGGATGACATTTATATAGAATCCCTGTATTTTATTAGCATATCTATGTTTACAGTAGGATATGGAGATGTCCATCCAAATAGTAACTAGTTTTAATAATTTAGATAAAATTGAGAAAATCTTTTCTATATTTTTTGTATTTCTATGTGCATTTCAGCTTTCTTATAGTTTAGACACAATAGGACATTTATTGCAACAACTGAAAAAGACGAGCGAACAAATCAATAAGAAATTGACATTCATCAATTAGTATATGCATAACAAGAATATCAGCAAGGACCTCTAAGTTCAAGTGAGAGAATACTTATAATATTTTTGGTATTAAGAACAAACTAAACAAACACTACAATAACAAAAGATCCTAAATTAATTGTCTGATGATTTAAGAAGGTCTTTAGCTTATGAATCAAATATTCTGGTGTTTAAGAAATGTAAATTATTTGCTTAGGAATTTTCTTAAAGATTCTAGAATGATCTATTGAAACAGTTAACTTTTTCAAATTACCAGCCTAGCATACAAATAAATACGCAGATTGATGGAGAATTCTTTTTACATATAATAGAATCAGGGAAAGTTAATGTGTATGAAAGGAATGAAAAGGATAATCATCTAACCTTAATGGGATCTCACAAGGAGGGTGAATGCTTTAATTTGGAATAATTTTTCAAATAGGAGAAATAAGATAGATTAGTTTACAAGAGTGCTGGTTTTGTTAGTACTTTGGTCATTCCTTTTAGTTTATTTTATTAAACTCTACAGGATTATCAAAATGATTTAGAGAAATATCAAGACATTAAAAATTAAATCTAATAATAATAGATCCAATTGAAACAATGTGTTTCATGTGATTCAAGAAGACATCAATCAGATTTATGTAGATAAGTTCATTACATACCTGATAGAGAGAAAGTCTTAAAATCATACATTTATAATCAATGTTAGGAAAGACAATTTTTTGTTAGAAATAGAAATCGGTTGAAAAATTATTTCAGTGCAAAGGTTGATATCGAATTTTTGAAGGAGGCAGCAAACTTAGTGAAGGTCAGCAATGAGAGTCACACATTTCTTAAATTTCAAGATTTAGAAGAGCTTAATAATGACGAAAGTAAACCGCATCTGAAAATTAAACATGATGCTGATTCTATTTCTCTTTTAATCAAAGAATTTGAGAGTAAAAGCTATATTCCTGATGGAAATTCCGAACTGAAATTACAATAGTCTTGTTCTCGATCTCGAGGATTGAACTAAGAAGAATTTAATGTTCTTCAAATTATAAATTAAAAATTAAGAAATAAACAATTGTTTACATCTCATGATATTGAACAAATGGAATTCACAATAAAGAAGTTAGAATTAAATTACAATCATCAATTCATCTAAGATTTTGAGAAGCTGAAAGAATATAAAATTTACAATGTAAATCACAATGTTTCACAAATCTTAAAGTGCTAAAACTATCCAATACGAAAACTTTAATATAATAATTCTAATAGTTACGAAACTTGCCAACTGAGTTAGGCTAGTTATTTATTAAAATACCTATTGTACCCATTCGATTTTATAAATCAGTATAGAGTTTCGAATTTGAATGATATGAAGAGAAGTTAAAAGATTTCGAAAGTATAGTAAAGATAAAGGAGAATGTCGAAAGAGCTTCTCTTAAAAAGAATAGGTAGAAAACTGATATTTAGAAAGGCATTACAGATTCACCCAGCCAAATGAGTAATGATAATATTAAAAATTAAATGTTATCAATATTATAAAAAACAAGATATCAAGTATTTAAGAGATCGAATAACCACCTGCATTGAATATGATTGCAATCTAAGATTTTTATGTTAAAAGTATACAAATTATTTCAATAATTGAAAATTTTTATTGATTTTTGGATTGAAAATAATAAAATGAATTAGACCAACATAACAGATAACTCTCATATCTCACATTGTCAATTAATGATCTAAGAGGAGTCTTTGCCTGGTTGCAATAATTCAAATCTCTATCATTCGATTGATATTTAAAATCAAGCAGTTCAATAAATATAATACCAAGAATGTCAAAGAATAGAGGACATCCCATGTCAAAAAGAAAACTTAATCTAATCAGAAGTAAAAAAAAAACAATTTTCTCAATTAATGGTTCAATTCAATATCCATCATTTCAAAAGGAAAATGCTGTCGTATATTCATCCTTATAAGGAATTGTCAAAAAGCTAGTTTAGCATGATCTCTGATAAGTCTTCATCGTTCAAAAGCTATCCAAAAAAATAACAATAAAAAACTTCGTTACTCTAATATAATAAGGCAGTGTTAGGATTTCGTAACATAATCAAAGATTTTAATAATACTTTAGTAGCCTAAACCAAGAAAAAAGTGTCATATTTGATAGGAATAGTCCCTATCATTAATCCGTACTCAACAACAAAGTTGATTTGGGATGGAATAATTACTATAATGAGAATATATTTATTGATTTGGATTCCTATTTTGATAGCATTTAAAAATGGAACTTTGGAGGATATGAACGCATATACACTTAATGTGTGCAGTAGCGCTTTTTTAATTGATTTGGCAATGCAGACTTTTACAATCAGATTTGATAAGGGATTTCCTGTAAAAGATCGTTATTAATTGATACAACATTAAATAAACTGGTGGACTGCAATAGAATTATTTAGCTTTATTATATCTTTGTATTTCAGCATCCAATTTCATTAGAACAACTTTTCAATGTCAGTGGTAGAAGATAAAGGGTGGACCAAAGCACTGCTGTTGCTGTTAATCGTCCAAACCAAAAATATTCTTTAGTTTATTGAGAATTTATAATGTGTAATAAAACCAAGTAAGTCAACTAATTCATTAATCGAATTAATAAAATTGATTTGTTTAATCTTATTAATCTAGCACATTTTTTCGTGCATATGGTATTGAAGAAATATAATTAGGGTTATCATTGGCACATACGAACATTTGAAATCTGAAACCTCATGGCTAGATTTGGTACACCTGGATATAGATTAGCCTTGGCATGTTATTTATTTAGAGGCCATGTATTTTATAAGTGTGACTACATTTACAGTTGGCTACGGAGACATAACTCCACAGAGTATATTGAATTTGATAAACAATAGATACATCAGAAAAGTGTTTTACTATTGTCTACATGTTTTTCTGTACTTTGCAGCTCTCATATTCTGTAAATACTATAGGATCCATTTTGATTCAATTGAAGGAAAACAATGAAGAAATTAAGTAGAAAATGACAGCTGTTACCGAACATATGACAAATAGACAAATGAGTCGTGGATTGCAATTTAAGTATGACAATAATTATCCTATTATTTAGAGTTAGAGAGTATTTAACTTATTATTGGCAACAAGAGAATGTTTAAAAGAAAAATGAGACTGCAGAAATAATACGATTACTTCCAGAAGAACTTTAAAAAAGCATACAGAGAGAAGGAAGTTCAAATTTAATAAATAAGTGTCAATTTTTCAAAGAGAAATTTACTCCAGGATTTCTAAATCAATTAGTGGAAATAGCCTATGTGTAGAATTTCTAACCAGGAATAATAATCAATGATCTGCAAAACATATACATTATTGAATATGGATTTGTCGAAATCTTACAAAATTAAGTATTTATATGAAATCAAGATTGTAGACTGTAGTCGGTTAATTAAGTCAATTTTAGTAGTTTGGATTAAAAAAAGTGTCAATGGATTTGATAAATGAAACCAAATATCGTACTAAATCATTTACAAATCTTCTTATTATTCCATATGCATCCTTAGTCTAACTAGTGGCATAAAATTAGAATGAATTGGAAATAGTATCATAGGCTAGTTTCAGTGTTAAAAATGAATGTGCTATATGCAAAGGTTCACATGCAACAGAATTGTGTCCCCAAGTGCATTTTATCCCAGACAAAGAAAAAGTAATTAAAAAATATTTGTACAATTCTACACAGACTAGAGCAAGGATTAAGAGAAAACCGAAAGATTAATTTTAGGAATGGAAAAGTGAATTGAAGTTTTTTTAAGATACGGCTGAACAGTTCTAATAAGATTCCAGTAATGAAATCGAACTCCTTTTCCCCAACAATGAAAAGTAATAACAAATCAACGCTTGTACACAGAATTCCTTGCTTGAAATAAATGATGAGAAGCCCAAATCAATTATAATCAATGTGCCTGTAGGACAAAAGGGGGACTAGGAAATGAAGATTGATAGCAAGGATCCCTTAAAAAGTGATAGAAAATTAGAATTAAAAAATGATATCGATGAACTATGTTTGACTCAGCAATTTGAAGCCATCTCTTAGAAATTCAAACAAATTCAAATCTACAACGAAAAGATATAGAAGGACATATTTTTACTGTATAAATAATTAGAATGCCTTTTGGGATAGAACGGATATGAAATCGATAAATATAAGAGTTATAAACATTATTATAAGAGTTGGAACATCGAAAGAATCATAGTGGAACATAATTTTGCAACCAATTATATAAATCATAGAAGAAGTGAGAGGGTAGGTCTTGAGTAGATATCAAAATATCTATTATTCCCTAAGATGTATTTACAAAAGTATCGGACTGAGAAACCAGCTGAGGTTTAGCAATAGCAGCCCCAAGTGAATAAAAGTATAATTAATGAATATTATAGGCATTAGAACTTCGAAGAAAAAGAAGCGTATTGCCATTCATCCAGATTTTTGAATATTACATTATTAGTAATTTTATAATGGATTAAAATTAAAACATCAGTCGTTGCACTCTAATGATAAATGACAATCAGAGTGAATCTAATAACAATATCGATCATTCTATTATTGGCATAGACGAAACGATTACCAAGAAGGTAGATTTAACTAAGAATACAAAATAAAAAACAAAATTTGATCAATCAGAAATCAATATCTCATTTCAAAATTTATAAAGTAATCAAACCAGCTCCGTTTCTCCAAAGCAGAAATCCTTTTCAAAGTTATTGATTTATTTTCATTCAACCAAATATGCCAACAAAATGTTGCAATTTATTAGACCCAATCAGAAATTTCAAAGGAAGCATTTTGCAATCATTGATGATCCTGCATCCTCTTATAAGTATATGAAGAAAACAACAAACATCACTACCAACATAGTCAGATAGCACTTATATCTGATTGATTTCAGAATTAAATTTAGAATGAAATATAGAGCACTTAAAACTTCCTTAAAATAACACTTACTTCTATGCTTCTCCTAGATTCCCTTGATTGAACCATAAAGCAAATTCAAATTATTATGGGATTTGATATTGAGTGCAATGAGAGTCTACATGATAATATGGATGCCAATAGTAATTACATTCCACTCTAAAGATCTTGAATAATATCACAGTCTTTTCATCTTTTTAACCTGCCTGTTTTTTATTCTAGACATTATCCTCAGAGCATTCACAATATGCTACGACAAGGGACTTCCTCTGAAAGACAGATTTGAACTAGTGAAAAGGTAATTCACAATATCAACTTGTTTGGAATTATTTAGTATTTTATTTGGGATCATTCTTACCTTCTCCTTTTTATCAGAAATAGAAAGTCCATACATATTGGAAGAGGATGGGTGGCCTAGGATTCTACTTTTACTCTTCTTTTAGCAAATAATGAATATTCTACAGTTTTTTGATACAATTTAGCATCAATTAAAATTGAGTAAGTTGAGTAATTCTTTTATAGAATTGCTTAAATTGGTGTTCTTGATTTTGTTAATTCAACATTTTTGTTGTTGTCTTTGGTAACAATTATAGTGTATAATAAAGGGTAGTGATAGGAGAGTATAAGTAAAGGTAAGATACAATTAATTGGCTTAAACGAGTTGAAGGAGAGCCTTGGTAAAATGTATATTTGGAATCATTTTATTTTATGAGTGTTACCATGTTCACAGTAGGGTATGGTGAAATAGTACCAACAAGTAAGAATAACCATAGATAATTTAGACCCTATTGAGAAGATATTTTGTATTTGTTATATGTTTCTATCAACGATGCAGTTGTCATTCTCTGTAAATACAATAGGAACCATATTGACTTAAATCAAAGAGAATAATGAGAAGATCAGATAAAAAATGACTTGTATTAATGAATATATGAGAGAAAAATAAATTAGCCAAGGCTTACAATATAAGTAAGAATAATTAAATTTAAGGTAGAGTGAGAGAATATTTCAATTTTTATTGGGAATAGGAAATCATATAAAAAAGAAATGAGTAGTCTGATTTGATCCAATTGTTACCAGAAGAATTGCAAAGTGATCTAAAAATTGAGTCAGCTTAGGTTCTGATGAACAAATGTGAATTTTTCAGGCAGTTCTTCTCCTAAAAATGCTTACATTAGCTTCTCGAAAAAGTGGAGTTTAAGACCTTTTAGCCTGGAATTATTATTGAAAATAACGATCTTAATATATTCATTATAGAATAAGGTTTGGTTGAAGTTAAATAATAAAAGGTAAAGATATATGTAATTTAAGAGATAATTATGTTATTTGAAGGAAAATGATTATTTTGGTCATTTGGAAATGAAAAGTAATTAATCATCTTCTTTGCAATACAAGACAGCATCGTTTTGTAGTATTTTGATAATTCCCAATAAAGGAGTAAGAGAAGTTTTATAATAAAATGAAGTGGATTAGGAGTAATATTTGAAAATGAAAGAAATTATGTATTGTTATATCTGCCAAAATAAGAATCATTCTAGTGATGATTGTCATCTGGTTCACTTTGTACCAGACAAGGAGAAGGTCATTAAGCAATACAATTTCATTCAGAACCAATGTCGTGATTGTTTTAAACGTTAAAGACACAGACATCATTTTTCTGCCTCCTAAGATTTTGAATTGATTTCAAATAGTGCTAAGATTTATCAAATAGAAAATGATCAAGTCATAGAATAAATAGTGCCTAGTTTATTTTACGAGTAAAAACAATAAATTCAAGGATTCGAGGACTGCTTAAATCTTGAGAAAATTAATTAAAGTGATAGCAATTATAGGCAAAGCAAATATATATGTAAAGCTTCGGCGTCTATAAAGATGCTGCGAACATAAACAATTGATATTTTGATGAATGATTATGGTATGAAGGAGATGTATGAGTAAATTAAATAGAAATATTAAAATATTCATAAATACACTCAGTAATAATAACATGATCTCCATTTGCTTTATAAGTAGTTGACTAATAAGCGAGAAGAGGATACGGAGATTTGCGATAAGATCCACAACTTAAGGTGTAACAAAGATTGGAATTTGGAGAATGTCATTAGGAAGATTAATAGATGCTACAAATAGGAGTTCCACTAATCTGTGATAGAACAATTTTAGAAATACATGTTGTTTCCGAATTTGTTTGTATCCTTGTATAAGAGTAAGAAAATAAGAACTTAGGAGGACGAGGAAAGGCGGAATGCATCTGTGATCATCCAATAATACAAATAAAGTAAATTTGTGAATATTATGTATAAGATCTGAGAAACCTAAAGAGAAGAAACGGAAGAATTGTACCTTAATTAATATTTAATATAAATTAATGAATGACAATAAGTAGAAAGATCTTGAGAGTCCAATTTTCTCAGTTGTGTGTTTTCCTGATTCTGTTTTAGTGAGTTTGGGAGGAGGAGGAAAGAGATACGGATTGGTTAATAGTCTAGTAAATATACTTGCCATAATCATTAAGCAATTGTTTCCGAAACCTATATATGGAATATTGAAGGATCCCATTCATACCTTATAATTAGGAGACGAAATATTCTAAAGATTACGACTCAACACGAAAACAGGATTAATTGTTGGAAATAGCGATGATTAATGTGTGATATTGAGAGTTTAGGATAACAAGATTTCGATAGTAACTAAGTTTTAGACTGACAGGGCAGCAAAAGAACCTTGTTAGAATGACGGCGTCTTCAATTATTAGGGGGATACTTTGGCCACAGGAGGAGAAGATGGGATTCTGAAGGTTTGGAATAAGGATTATCAATTGAAATACACTGTGGATATGAAAGGCAAAATTTAATCATTGGATTATCATGTAGCAAATGGAATGGTAAATCTGATTTTGACATTAGTTAATAGTGGCCACTGACAATGAGGAATGCAAAATATTAAAGGATAGCCACGTGTTGCATAAATTAGATATTTCATAAAACAATATCCATAAACTGCAATTTCAATCAGCTCTCTTCTCCTTAGATGGCAATACAATATTTACATTCAAGAATCCAATGAGAGGAGCTTCATATATGACAAGTTGGAGAATTGAACATGACAATATTAAACCATTAAGAACAATAAAACTTCATGGACATCCAGTAGTCACTACTTGCTAATCAAAGGAAGGCATGTTCATTGGTATTGGATGTTCAGATGGAACTGTAAAAATAATAAATGCAAGGTATCGTTCCATGTGTATGTATTCATTTAGAAAATTGGATGTAGAATCTAGTAAGTAGGCCCATGAACTTCCCTGTACTGCCTTGTGTTTTACTCCAGATTCTAGATTCATTATATCGGGATCGGTGGATGCCAAATACCATTTTCTCTAAAATACTAGACCTTAAGGAATTTTTTCTTTACTTTCTAAATTCTGGCTGTTGGGCATGTTGTTGGCATACTTGTTTATTGTAATAAAGGATTTATTTGAATGAGAGTCATCAAGTATAATTTAATAGTTGTATATTATAATTACATTAAATTATTTTAAAATGCATAACAGAAACAAAACGAGCAAGTCATAGATGCAACCCTTAATTCAATTGACTATCGATATAGGGAACAATAAATGCGATAGGATTGCCCTGTACAGGGATACTAACCCATATTTAGAAGCTAAATAATTTGTCGAAAGAAATCATCTTGCCCAATATATGGTTTAAGTAATATCGAATTGCATTATCAAACAAATGAAAGCCTACGATGAAATTCTGATGATAACGTATGTAATTTAATCAATAATTAAAGGACACTCAAACAGAAACTTCCTATTTGCGCAATTTGAAATCAAATCATGATGAAATATAAGCGAAACAAAAAACCCCAAGTCCAAAACGATTTTATCAGAGTCCCAAATAAATAACTAAACAAAATCTGTCACGAAGTCCATCCAATATTTCATTACATGATGAATTACCCACAGATAAAGTTGTCGTGAAGAAACTATTCTAAATTTTAGATTCGGATTAGGATGGATTAATCTCGGCCAATAAAGTGAATTATAATAAATTACCAATCTAGTTAAAGAACAGAGTACGTAATCAATATAAACCTAGATTACTGTTCATTTGGAACAATCCTTGATCCCATTTGAGTTTGAAGAGTTATATGAAAAATTGAAGAATGATCCATAGGAGGAATACTTTATCACTTTAAAATTGATAAGTTAAATCTTAGACATTCCAAAGATTAAAGTACTCGTATGAATAGAAAATCAATCATATAAAGAATAAATCATTAAACAACTTGCAAATACTCCGAATTTCACCAAAAATTTCCTGACTTTTTTTCTGCTCTCTTCATACAATTATTTGGATCTATATCCTGTTATCAGTGGATCCATCAAGTCCATCCAAACCTTTGGGAATTGAGCAATCATTATGCTTACTAAATATCCACAAGGCAGTATTGGACTTTCAGGATCTATTTCTAATATTTAATATGGTTTTGATGGGTATTTGTGATGATCGCTATGTCTTTATAATTTAAACAACAAATGATTGGTAATTCTATGAGGAGCATTCCATGAATGATGATCACTAATCTATTCGTATTCATTATTTTGTAACAATTTTCTTCTTAAACCGTAATGTTCAATGTAATTAGAAGCCTCTAAATAGGCTATGCTCTAATAAACTTGTATCAAATAAAAGATGAATCCTTTGGCTGAGTATAATCTGTAAATTAGAATGCACATTAAGATATTTAAGAGTGTGTATCGTTGCATCTTCTCCTTTTGTTTCCAGGCTTCCTTCCATTACACAGCTATTGCTTTAGGAGTAAAGGAATGTAATGACTAGCCTTTTTCAGCTGACACTGCATCCAAAGGAGTACCGACGTATCTATGATGAGTGAAGACATGTTCGATATTGTAATGGCAATATAGACTCTTAACCAAGGTGTAAGTTCCAAGGAACTTGTCCAATTTGGTGTCTTTATGTAGAAGTTCATGGCCCACTGTGAAATTGTTGGAAGAGAGTCCTCCCCAAATGGACATTAATCCAATTGTCTAAATTTAAATGAAAATAAATTACATCGAACCATGAAACGTCATTCTTAGTCAGGTGATTCAAAACAGTAAACATCAAACACCAATCCAACACAATTACTAAGTAAAGTGGAATTCTATATGAAATATCATCTTCCAATTCTTTTGTTTATTTTGGATTAAAGTAGTCAAATGAAAGGATTTCATCTAGCAAAGGGATTATAACATAAATTGACCATAACATCATCCAAGGATTATCAATAAAAGTGATAGTGCATATTTATAAGATTGGCACAATATAGTACAATAACTTGTTTTACATTATTAATTTTATATTTTAATTGACAATGCTCCCATATTTTTGATTAATATCTTAATTTCATTGTACATCTTCTCGGATTCCATAAGAATTTTCATTTCGTATCCGATAGTCAGGTAAATGATAATTGGAGGATGAAATTGAGGAAAATATTCATTTAAAATAATTGTATGCGTAGATTATAATACAAAGGAGGAACTCAAGTGGGGGGTTCTATTTGGATCAGTTTAACAAAGCTTCTATATTTCTATCTTATTCCTAGTCTCAATGAGTAAGATAAAAACAAGAGGTATAAATTAAAGGGATTTTGGTTTGATCAATTTAGTTTACTATAATTTTATACCATTTTTTGAAGTTTCTATTAAATAAAATTGATTTTTTGGTTGTTTCTTAAATTAAAGGAACTCAAATATCACTTTATCTTAAAATAGGTTTAGTATATAATAATTTGAGTAATATCTATAAATAATATGTAAAACATTAATTATCAGGAAAGCAAATTCTAGTTTGAGTGCTTCAGAAAACACCTCTTGATGGATGCTACGTATTATGGATATCTTCTACCTAACCTATTGATTCTGACAACGGTAGTGTGATTGCTTATAAATAATAGGTCAAATAGTCATAGTCACCAAAATATAAGGTGGCATTACTATTAACTACCTAAATACATTTCATTACGAAATAGCCATCAAATGAGATTGAATAGTTTGGTTTTTTGTATAAAGAACAATTCAAATATTTTTATGCCAACCCAAATACCATTTTGAAACTCAAAGAACTTATGGCTTGTCAAGCAATGTTTAAGGAAATAAATGATTTCTATCAACCCATAATTATGTTGGGTAGGGGAGGCTCTTCAAAAGTACGGCATCTGATTTACAGTTTAGGTGTATTTGGTGATGAAAAAGAGGAGTAAAGATCAATATGCTTCGAAGTGTGTGGATAAACGGTACCTAATAGAGGACGGAGGATTTGTAATCAATCGACATTTAACTTAGAATGGATTATTTAATGAGATTTAACTAATGCAAAAGATGAACCATCCCAAAATAATACACTTGGAAGAACTGTACGAAGGAGAAAATACATTTTATTTGATTTTAGAGTATTTATAAGGTTAGAGTTTGCATGAGTCTTTCAACAAGAGACAAGTGTTATTTGAATAGGAATAAATATAAACTATTATGTTTGTAAAGAATTTAATCAATATTAGCAACTCCTAACAGCAGTGCAATACATGCATTCCTTGGGAATTATGCACAGAGACTTGAAGCCCGAAAACATTATGTTCAAGAGCCAAAACGCCTATGACGAATTGAAGATTGTGGATTTTGGATTGGCCACATCAATCCATGCGGAGACTTATCCCTATCCGAAGTGTGGAACACCTGGTTATGTTGCTCCTGAAATTGCCAACCTAAAAGATTTAAATTAAAAATACGATTTGATTTGCGATATGTTTAGTGTCGGTTGTATCTTCTATAAATTGTAAATGCAGTTTAATTTTTAAGATTAACAGGCAAAGATCTATTCCCAGGACCAGATTATTAAGAAATCTTAAAGTTAAACAAAAAGTGTTCCATCAATTATGAACTCCTCACCTTATACAGAGCACCAAAGGAGGCGATTGAATTGATAGCATTGTTTTTAAAGATTAATCCTAAAGAAAGAATTTCAGCCCAAGCTGCTTTAGAACACAATTACTTTTAATTAAAATTTTAAACCAAAAGAGCCAAATTTTAACAAAGTAATAATAAATATACTCCTGTCTTTTAAACTCAAAATTTTAATCCCAAAGATAATCATTAAAAACAAAACTTTCACATTGAAGACGATGTTGTAGAAGATGAAAATGCTCATTCTTTGAAAGTACCCATTATGCAAAACATGAAAACCTTTGGTTAATTCGTTTGCAAAATCAAACCATAAGTTACACCAACTTTGGCTAGAAGGAACTTTAAAAAGTTTTAAACTTCAGACTTTAATTCGGCATTGTCACCTAACTCCCCTAATCCTTAACTAAACGATCATAAACCATCCTTAATCATAAATGCTTAAACTCAAGAATTGATCAATGAAATTAATACCAAAAATGAACATCAAATTAATTAAATGGGTTAAATAGATGAAGAACAAGATGATTAATTACAACAAAATATATGATCATTTATTTTATTCGGATATTTAACATTTATTTTCTTTTTTATTTCTCTATATCCAATTTAATTTTATGATAACCTAAAACACAATTTATTAATATATCAATGCAATGACAATGAAAATGAGATTATAAATTTTGGATATAGATTTAAATTAAATATTTATAGCTATCAATACAATGATTCATAAGTTGTCGTTCTAGGACCTTGACTAGTTTTTAATTCTAATTTGCTCATATATATATATCTATACTTCTTGATGAAGATTGACTATGAAGAGTCCTTTTGACCTATTCTTGTGCAGCCAACATATTCAAATCATCATTTGTTCCTACTACTAATTGATTTACTTACTTGTTTTTCTTTACAAATTCTCTCTATATTTCTTAACTTTTTCGATATCACTAACCCAATTTTTTTTAGAATAAGCTGAACTTGCTGACTATAAACGTTTCAATATTGTTTAGTTCTCTGAACATATCTTATTTTACTCTTTTTTTCTCAAATTTTCTAAGGAACCATGAGTTGGGGGTTATTTAAAACCAGCATTCCTTTCTTGAATTTCCATCATTTTTCTTAATAACTTGCTATTAGACTCTGAAATTTCTTTCTCATGAGCTGATATTTATTAAAAAATATGTACTATTGGTATATTTATTAACCAATCTGGAAATTGAATGTCCTGGTTTCCAAGGCTATGAATTATTAACCAAAGGTTTTGAATTTTATAGGTTGTTTAAATGCATTAATTGATCCTATTTTATGATATTCAAAAACATACTTAAGCTATTTTTTTCTTAAAGCATATTGGATTAGAATGAATTAAGTTCCACATTAAATAAATAAATAATTGTCTAAACCCCAAAAAAATTAAATTCAAATCAATTAAAATTTATTTTATGAAACATCTTTATTAAACTGTCTTTTCAATGAAGAATAGTATATACATTCTTCTTGAATAATTGAATCATATTAATAGTATCTTTACTAATTATCATAATTATATATATATATAATATTTGACATAAATTGTTTATTCATGATTGTCATGAATTTTGAATTAATTCCCCTAATTATTAAAGATCAATATCTTATTCTATTCTTCCACCATTTTCTTTTAATTTTTTAAGATTTTAAGTAATTTTCTTTTACATTAATTAAAATCGCTTTCTGGTATTATTCGTTGGTGAAGTTTGACGAGAAGCTTGCTTTTATAGTATTCTCTCAGAATCCAACTTAAATTTTAAAGCAAAGACTTTACTCATCTCTTCTGGTGTTTATGAATCAATCAGTAGTTCTTCTATGTAACCAGTTTCAACTCTGAACAACCAACCATGAACCATAATGGCTATAATATAACACACATATAATACGATTTCCCTTCTGCCAAGACTTCTAAATGATAGGATTTTTCCAGATATTCATTACTTAGGCTTTAACATTCAATGAACTAAGACAATTCACTTTATCATCCTCATTTTCTAGTGATTCAATAAGATCTTGATGTTTCTCGTACACCATTTTGATCTGATTCAACCATAAGTCAAGCAACCCTCCCACTGAGAATTGGGTCATTGCTGCCTTAATTCCACCACAACATGTGTGACCCATAACAATGATACTATGGATATTAAGATGTTCCACTGCATACTAGATTACACAATTCAACTTAAAGAATATAATGTTTATCAGTACATTCAAATCTGTTGGTATCACCAAATTAGCAATGTTCCTATGAATGAATATCTCCCCAGGGTCTGTTTCTGTCAACTCATTTGGAGGAGCCCTAGAATCTGAACATCCAATGAGTAAGTACTTTGGACTCTATCCTTTTGACAAATTCTTAAAGTAGTATTCATCTGTCGCTAGTTTTTTGGACACGTATCGCTTGTTTCCCTCCAGTACTCTGTTATAATGAGTGATTTCTTGTATGCTATGGCTAACTATCTGTTAATTCATAGATAATTAATATGAAATGACATAATCATATAAATCAAAGCAATTTACTAAATTTTATGGAATTCATCTCATGATCAAAACCACTCAACAACATTGATATTATTTAATTTAAATTTTGATATATATATATTCATTAATATATATTTAATTACTTATGTGCATTCAATTTCTAATAATCATCAATCTTATAGAAAGAGGAACACATGATAATGCCTTCAGAAATAAGACGGTTGGTTATGTTTTAGATGATTTTATTTAATTGTATAGTTCCAGATTGATCTAAAATTTAGTATAAAAAAAATGAAGTCAGAAAAATAAATAATAATTTAAAATAATGAATTAGAAAAAATATAAAAAAATGAGAACTAAAAATAAGCACAAACTCAAGGATGAAGTATCAACGGAAATTGAATTATATAATAAAGAAAAGATCATTTTAAAAAGGTTAGCTGAAAATCAAAATATTGAATATTTAGTCCAAAATCAAAAATAGGAGATTTGGAAAAGATGTGATGAAATCGACATAGAATTGATCAATTACTACGAGGAAAACCAAAAAAAATTCCCAAAAATCTTAGGAAAAACCTTAATTAGAATTTGTGATCTTGAAGTCAAAAATGATTAAAAATATTTGAGAGTTCAATTAGAAGGAGAAAACTAGCTGTAACTTTTTCCCTATTCTTTTTTGAAACTTCACGTTCCTCACCAGCTAGTACAATTTTTACTTTCGATTTATAATCCATATTTGTGAATTATTTTATAAATTAAATGTCATCTACTTCGAAGTAATTGGTGTTTCCTCCCATCGGTAAACATATCGAGGATTTACAACATCAGTTGAAAGAGTCTGTTCAACAATACAAGGCGGACAGAAATAGAGAATACAAAGATGTAAAGAAGAAGAGATTGAAAGAAATTAATGAAGAGAATAAATACAAGATCTTTCATCGAAAGGGTAGATTTCATTTTCTAAATTAGTTTTCAATTCTCAAAGCAAACAATATGGAGGTATATTCGAGAAGGAAAAGGATATATATTTATGTAAGGAACCCTTAATAAATGATTATCTGAAATATCACATAATAGAGCCATAAAGAAACTTAGAGAAAGGACTAATTGAAAGTAGATAATTAAGCTTAAATTAGTTAAAACTGGAACAAAAGAGTTTTTGGATGCCAGTTGTTTTGGTGAAGTTCCATTATAGAAATTAGGAGAAAAGGAAAGAAAGTTAAGAGAATTTTGGATAAAGGAAGGGGAAAGACAAGCAAAGATCAGATATAAGGCCCTAATAGATTCACAAACAGGAGTGTAAAAAAAAGTAAATCAATCGAAAAGATTGAAAGAATTAAAAGTCTTTATCCCAAATAAATTCACTCTCGATTTATTTGATGAACATCCATCATAAATTTTAGCATTAACGTAATTACACGTAATTAAACTATTAGACAATTACATTCACATTCAAAAACTATGAAATGGAAACCCAATAGTTTTTATGGGGAAGTATTCGATAATAGTTTCTGCAAGTTATCTGATTAAAACAAATCTATATTAAAAGATCTTGAAAAGTCAGAGTAACTAGAATGAAAAATAAAGAATGTCTTTTAATAAATTTGATAAAATTTCAATCCTTTTTTGCGTATTTTAACAAGGGATTATTTTCAGCTTACTTAGCAAATCTCGATGGTTTTATTTATGGTGATGGCTAATATTATTGATTGTTCTTCTTAGTAGGAGTTCCAATAGATTGAGCACTATCTATAGAATCAACTTTTCCTTTTAACAAGGGGGAATCATGTGCCACTGCTTTAGTAGAATCAATTTATTTTTATTGTTAAATTTATTTTTGCATCAAAAGACCAGGAGATTGTTTCGGTGATTAAAGAGGGGAGTTGATATTTCTTGTAGCATCGAATTTAGAATACCTAAAATAACATCTATAATATTACTCATCATTGATTTTATTCATCATATTCTGAATTTCATTACCCTCGTCGATTTCGTCTATGCTCTATTGATCTTCCTTTTCTGCTTCCACCATAATCTTAGCCATATCTGATAAAAATGCATGATGCAAGCATTTTTCAGCATTGATCCTTTTTTTTGGATCCTTTTCTAACATTTGCTTCAATAAATCAACTGCAGCCCCAGGAGCATTTTACAGTTATTTAATGTCGAAATCGATACTTGCTTCCCTGTTTTATTTGACAACAGTAGCATAACTTTTGCCATTGAAAGCTGGCTTACCAGTCAATAATAAATAAAAGACTAATCCCAAACTATAGACATCACAAATAGAGGAGTATTTAGATTTCATGTCCTTTATGTTAATTACTTCGGGTGCCACGTAACCAGGAGTACCACATCTGCAATAGAGATAAACTGGTTCATTGACGTGAGTAGCCAAACCAAAATCAGCTATTACTACTGATTCCATTTTCCTAATGTAATCGAATTAAATTTTACTTTGAAACTTTAAATAGGATATTTTCAAGTTTTAAATCTCTATGCATTATATCTTTTCTATGCATTTCCTGCAGACCAATTAATATGCCAACCATTATTTGTTGTATTTGCTTTGTATTGATAGGCACTTTATCTTTGATTAGGTCGTACAATGAGCCTCCCTCTAACAATTCCAAAGCTACATATAAGGAATTCGATGTTTCATAAACTTCAAACAACTTCATCAGATGCTTGTTATTCAATTTCCTCATGATTGCTATTTCATTTAAAATTGCTTCCTTCCCATTTTCCTCTGCATAAGCTGCCTATTTTGCAAAGGCTTTGATTGCCATTTCTTCCCCATCTTCAATTCTTTCAGCCATATAGACCTGTTATAAAATATATAAATTGCATACTGTTGCAAAATTTCCCTTCCCAATTTTTTTGTAAACTCTAAACATGTGATGAAATTGCCATTAATTGATTCTAGGACTTAGAAATTGTCTCCATTCAAGTATCAATTTAGAAGAAGCACTCAATTTGTAGGTTGGCATAATTCCTGCATTATCTCTTAAGAATTGAATTCCTATTATTGGGCCTAAGGAATCATCATCTTCGTCTTTTTTTTAAATCGCTTATCTTAAGATTTCAAATTTGGTATCGAATTCTAACTTAATACACTTTTTGAATTATCCATCCTTTGAGTTAATATAGGAGTACGATTTACCTTAACACATACTATGTAATGATCATATCCATAAAGTAGCCTAGTTTTCCCATTTGGTTTAGTAAATTCTCCTTAAATGATGAGATGCTCTTGTTTTGGTTTGAAATCGTTCGGAATTGGAATCCACAGTTTTTAATGCATCAAAATTTTGAAATAATAATAATTAAAGTGAGAATGATTATGCTCTTGTTTAAATAGTTTAAAAAATAATAATTAACATTTATTAATAATCCATTTGTAAGAATATAAACGTGTAATAATC
The DNA here is from genome assembly GCA_905182995.1 of Paramecium octaurelia. Lineage (NCBI taxonomy): Eukaryota > Ciliophora > Oligohymenophorea > Peniculida > Parameciidae > Paramecium > Paramecium octaurelia. The sequence goes on from CAJJDP010000008.1 coordinate 780,164, forward strand.
AAAATTATAATGTGATTTTGACTTCTAAGTTCGAAAATACATGTAAGATCAAAAAAATCCTTAGCTTTAAAAATTACCCAATTGAATCCACTTTTAAATAGCTTCCACACTCCCACTCATTAACATTTTAATAATGAGATTAAAAGGACATTCAATTTTATGATTTCGACCATTATAATTGATAATTATTAAATATACCGCAAGTTAATAAAAAATAAATTATTTCATTATGATGTAAGAAATTGTTGTTTTCTCCTTGGAAGATAAAAAATAAACCTTTATGCCATAAAATGGAAGCACCTACTTAAATTTAGCAATATTTATTATAATATTGTTCTTCTGAAAATTCTAATTGTTCTGCCTGATAAATTAATTTAGACATTTACTATAAAGATGAGAAGAAAAACACAAAAATGTTTCAATTTAAAACAATATTTATAATTAAATCTTCATGTGAAACTTTCAGGTTGTCTAAAGTAATTTATTAATATCTTCAAATCTGATTTATCAATACTAATTTGATTTTATACTTATCTATACTACAGTTTAGCAATTTAACTTTTTATGATAAGTCTAACCATTTCGTTCATTTTAACAGTTTATGGAAACTACTTTTATTCTTCATTCAAACATTCTTCATTTTTTTTATTCGAATTTATATTATGCATGAGACCGATCACACTCAATAATAAGTTTGATACCTCGGTTGATTGAAAATAATATTTATTTCTAAAAACTCCATTTTTGAAAGATTAAACTTGTTTATTAAATAGATGAGCATTAGTTTGCATAATCAAGATGTTCAGTTGATTTAATAATAGGAATGAAACCATATAAGTTAGGAATATGATTAATAGAGTTATGCTAAGGAATATGATGAGTTGCTATTGAATGATGTTATTGTACTCGTCAACTATGAGGGATAATTAAATGTTTTAAAGTAGTTTCAAATAATTAGTGTTTTTAACAAGTAATAGAATATATGGGGTTCCATTGATAGTTGCAGTTTGAATGATGCTAGAATCATTTAATTTAGTATTATATCTACAGAGAACATTATTGTATTCTTGGATGTTGCTGCAACTGCTTGAATAATTTAATTTATTGTGATAGTTTACTATTTATTCAAAATCTGTTTAATTGAAACCAGAATAATTTTAATCAGCTATTGAAAATATAGTTTAATTTGGATTATCATAAAGCTTGCTATAAATGACCTACCCTTTCAAATTAATAATCGTGACTGTGGTTGAGTCATCCTGATATTTAAAAGCTTAGGTCTAATTAAAGTCAATATCTTTAGCAATCACTCCTTCTATTTCTTCATTGAGACTTATCAAATTCGAGGTCATAGCAATCCGAATCCCACCTCCAGAAAGGAAAATTTAATAGGGATTGCCATAAATGAGTTAACTTAAGTTAGTGGTGTTGGTCGTTTAATTTCTATGAAATGTATACCATGGTCTTGAGTGCGGTTTAAATCCAGGTTTAAAATAAAAACCTTAACTCAGAGTATAGAATTACGCGTTATTGGCATGACTGAAATATAAAGCTTGAGTGTTATCTATTGAGTTTCTAAATTGAGTGAGAATTGATGTTATTTTATAAACTATTTGTAATTCTTCGATGTCTCTTTAAGTACAGGTTGCATTGAATATTCCGAAACAGAATGAAGAACTGTAACAGTAGGTGTCATTTGTGTTTTCTTTATTCAAACATTATACTGGATCAACAATATTAAATGAATTTGATTAAAAGTATTGATTAAACTTATTGATCAGCGATATCTGGTTGCTGCCAGAATTCAAAAGCGTTTGGATGTTATGCTTGTACATCCATACACTATTTAATTCTGCTTGTGTTTATCTTATAAATATTACATCGGCAGATTCTTAAATGCTTTTTTGAACCAAAATTTGGCCACCAATTATGATTGCTGTCAATAAAGCAAAAACCAAAATTAAACTGGCTATCTATATTGTAAGTATTTGATGTCGAATTCTCCAATTCTTATTAATGTACCAATACTTTTTTTTTATCAATTCATTTAATATCATTTAATTTATTATTATTGGAGTTAATAATTCAAAATAAAACAGAAGATATTTAGCTGTATTAATCAAATTAACATTTTTTAGAAAATCATTCAAAAATCTCAAAGAATTATGAGTGCAATATTAAAAAAGAACAAATACTATGCTAAAATTTTTAAATTTTAAATTTCATAAGTCTTAGCTACTTTTAATTTCTTTTTTTTATAATTATTTGTTCAATTATATATTTGATAACGCATCTGTAACATCCGAAGTTACATAAGTGTGTCCATTTTTTAAACAGTGATAACTATTTTAATTATGTCTTATGTCTATAATTCTTTTTTTTAATTAGCTGCCCATAAAAATGTGAGTAACATATAGATATGTCAATACTATTCTTGATATGTGTGGTTATCTGCCATTTAAGAGTTGAGGATAAAAAAAAATGAGGAGTTAAATGGGTAATTGATATTCTGATTCAACTCCAGTGGATTTTAAAGTGAGGATACTTTCAATAATGGTATTTAGGGGAATTATTTAATCGTTTTATGTAATATTTACTATATCAATTTTATTCATATAATTGCTGACTTAAATATGAGCAAAATTGTTCCACTTCCAATAAAATCAAGCGCGATAATCATTAAAGAATAAGAGGATGACATCAGACCAGTATGAAAGTATAATTATGTTTAGAGTGACCCTGTCAAGGCAAATTAATACATGTTATAAAACATGTTTTTCAAGCAGGATGAAACTGGTCATCCAATTCCATATGAATTCACAGTGGGATTGGATGAATTCAAAAAACATGGTTTAGGATTGTATTTGTATTTTAAATTCTTGGAATGCACTATCTATGTTTTCCTGGTCATGAGTATAATTGCAAGCGTAATTTGTTATTTCAATTCTACTGGAAATGGCTTAGATGCATGGAAGAACCTAAATCTACTCTAAGTAATCTTGAATTCTATTATTAGAAATTGAGCGTTGGCAATCAAGAAAAAATTAAAAGTAGTACTGGAACTGAATATACTACCTCAGATATTTAAGATTTTTATAATAACTCCTAAACTTGGCTCTCGACTTTGACTTGGATGGATTTCAGTTACACATTGATATTCATCCTCTTTTATTTAGCCTTTTCATATTGGTCTAACAGGGAAATCAAAGAATCCATGGTGAAAGAAAAGGTTCCTGCCAATTTCTCATTAGGAGTAAGCCTCTAACAATATCAATAGATAAAAGGACTGAGGGAAGATGAGAGAGATCCGAATAAGCTAAAAGGGTTCATCGAAGATCTGGGATTTAAGGTCAAAGAGGTGAAATTGGCTAAGAACTACTCAAACACCTTATTACTGCACAAACAAGAGGCTGAATTGAAAATCCTAATCAAAGGAGAAGATATCAAGGCCCAATTTCCAGAGTAAGCTTTCTATCATATCCATTTAGTTACGACCCAGCAGTCAAACAGAAATATATGAAACAACTATTAGAGATATAGGCTGAGAGAGAAACCATTATCAAGAATATTATAGGGAAAAGATTAAGACATGATGAATATCCTACATTAATGGCATTTGTGATATTCGAAAGAATCGGAGATAAAAACTTGTTTATTAAAGAATATAAAGCAAATACTAATTACAGTGTTTTTTAAACATTTTGTTGCGGCAAAAAAGTGGATGATAAATATTTGTTTAGAGGCAATGTTTTACAAATAATACCTTAAGTGGACAACCCAAGTAATATTAATTGGGAAAATCTTGAGGTTTCTTCATCAAACAGATTTTTGAGACAAATATTGGTTGGTTTTGGAGTGTTTTGTTTAATGATCATTACCTTTTTTATTGTGTTTGCCATAAATGTTGTAAGTAAATACAGTCCAGAGGATTGCGAAATAAGAGATTACACGTATGAAAACACATAGAAATGGATAAGTGAAGCAACTACAGCAAGTGATAAAACTTAAATCTAATAATGTTTTTGTATGAATTTGAGTCTAACAACCCTTTATGCAGATTATTTTAATTACTGTTCAGATATTGTGTATCAATATACTGGAATACAAGCATTGCAAATTGTGTCTGCCTTTGTGATTCTGATTGTTAACAGTTTACTGCAATTACTTATAAAAAGTATTGTAATTTTCGAAAGGTATCAGAGTTTAAGTAAGAAACTTTCAGGTACTCTAACTAAACTCTTTATATCATTATTTGTCAATACTGCTTTGATTACTTTGATTTTGAAGGCAAATATTTATGGATTCAAACTATCCTACTATTTGAGTTCTCCGATTCCTCCTTTGTAATCAGCATAACAAAAAGAGGTGTTCCCTTCGGATTTTAATAGAGAGTGGTATGCAGTAGTGGGAGCAGCCTATGTCAACACTTGGATAATCAATATATTTTCTCCATATTTTGTTGATTTTGTGCTCTACCCAATAAAAAATTGGTTGAGAAAGAGAGAAGCACTTACTGCTAAGATTTAGAGAGACTTAAACAGACTCTCTGTTGGACCAGAATTTAATCTTGACCTATACTATGCCAATCTCCTTAACACCATATTTGTAACCTTATTTTACTCATCTCTTATCCCATTAATGTTGCCCCTAGGATTTTTTGCACTAGCTATGCACTTTTTGGTTCAGAAGTTCCTGCTTCTGAAGTATTATCGTAAGCCTCCTTCATATGATGAGGCCTTGCATGACTCAGTCTTCACTTTACTTCCTTATTCTATTATCATGCATATTTTGATAGCAATATGGGCTTATGGTCACCCCTATCTATTCCCTTCATCCTCAGATGCTCTAGTAGAAAATGGGGGTCTCCTGGATGTGTCAAAGGATTCAATCTGGATCAGAATTTCAAACTCTTCATAATTGTCGATTTTGGGAGTACTATTTGTCATCATCATGGTTATTAAATACTTTTTTATTAATCCGCTGGCATATTTAGTAAAGATCTGTTGTGACAATCAGGCAGTGGTATTTATTTATTAATATGAAAGATCGTAGATTTTGCTTAAGAGGAAACTTATGATTAAATTTATGATCAGATTTCATCTATTTAACTGGCAACATATGAGATAAGGGAAAATGAAAATTACAAGGATTTGGTATATTCTCTCGATTCAGATCAACGATCCCCAACCTAAAGAAAATCCGAAGAAGAAAGAGTACCCCTGCAAGATATATGATTTATTCATTATATGTTGTAATTCATTTAATTTTCGCACTAGTACTTGTATTTCTAAAAAATTCATATATCTTTTTATTTGATTTCTCATATACATCTGAAAAGTTCTTTATTTATTTAATATCTTATTTTGGAGTAGGTTCATTTTTAATAACTTGACTTTTTCTTTGTTATCTGCAAATAACCTTGTTTGATGGTTACTTTAAGAGATTTTATGAAAAACTCAATATAGGGATTGAAGGTAATAATTTGAGAGGGATAGTTTGTTGACTTTGCTATCTTGTAGAATCTATACTTTAGAGAGTAAAAGTCCGTAGATGAGTTTAAGTTGAAATCTTTTCATTTATTATCTTCCTACTCTATTGATGCAGATGAGCAAAGATGGGTTCTTTGGGAATTTGAGATTTTTTATGGGGAATTTGAGATTCGACTGTGTTTAAATATCTTCTTAGATTATTTGAAGTTGGAGTTAGCAAAGTAGATTCTTTTGTCAATTGACTATGAAAGGTTAATTTTGATGGTTAAGATGTTACATGAGTACTGTTTGTTACATTACTTGATTTCAGTTTCACTTCTGGAGTTGTTGGAGCCTCTGATATCTCATCAAATTGGTGTTCTATTTATTTTATTTTATTTTCGATGACTTCTTTCTTCCATTCCTTGAATTTATACTCGTATGATGACATATGTTTATCAATGATCTCTTAAATGTGATACTTCTTGGCTAGACTCTTAGCTTGAACACTGGATTCTTTTACAGTTCTGCATTCAATTATTATATCCTGTATTACTCTAAATAAATGTTTGGTAGAAGATCTCAATTCGCAATGAGCTACATCATAGCCTTCAATTTATATTAGTTTGATCACACCCGAATCGTTTAGGTTTTGGCTCTGATTGTCCACTAGTGAAGCTAAATCTTTTAGGCTAAAAAACTATTATAAGAATATATCTTAATTGATTAATTAAGATACTTTTTAAGTAGATTCTGGACTGAGATTAGGCAAAATTTAATCAATTGTCTATTTGGATTGAGATTGTATTATGGTTTTTTCACGTAAAGGTTTTTCCTCTATGTGATCATAGATGGCATTCAAAAATTGATTGGAATTTCTAATACTTGGATCTTTAGCTATTAATTTGATTTTATATTATTTTTCTAATTATTGCATTACTTAAGATAATTAAATGAACATTTTATTATATGTCCATTTTAAGTAAAACCTAATATGCATATATAATTATTTACTCATGTCCAAACATATCAGAATTACATGATTTCAATATTTCTTTTATGTTGTACAAAGAGTTTAAAATTCGAGATAGAACCGTGGTAAGCATAGTAAAAATTCTAACAAAAAAATATTTGTTGTTTGACAAATGTCTTATCTAAATATTTTTGAAGAATTGAGCCATCTCATGTAATTATTCATCTATCTATGGTGGTGCAGATTCAGGTTCATCTAACTCATAAAATTGCAACTAATTTAAAAATAGCAAATCATTTATGAGTTGTCCTTTTTATAGTAATAAATCTTCATATCTATTCCTCAGGGTTCCATCTTGAAATTGCAATTTCCTATACACTTAAATCAATTAGTTTATTGAATAATTCAAATCATTATCATGAAATTTGAAAAATATCTTCATTCTCGATGAGACTCCACTGAATCTTGCTCTATCTATATATTCTTATAAAGAGGAAGCCAATTGAAGTCTTGAAAATGGTTATCTTAATTGGCTTCGAACATGTTGCAGAATCTCATCAAGTTCAAAATCATTTGGATTTTCTAACACAAATATTAGTCTTAATTTATCAATATCATCAAACTCTTCTAATAATTCAGCACATTCTTCAATTTTATGAAATTTAGTTTTAATTTCATCATCTATTTGATTAATGAGATCACTAGTCTATTCATATTTGAGTAATAGTGACATCTCTCTATCCTCATGTTCGAGTAGTTCTTTTAAATTTGAGTCTGCAATTGCCTAAGATTTTTCTGCTTTAAATTTTAATTTTTCTATTTTTTAAGTCTACCATTCCTTTTCCAATTTCATAGCCTTTTTTATGGTGCCAATGTACTGTGTAAATACGGACAATTGCTATTTGTTTTCAATCTCTTTAAATTGAATTTTAGGTTCATTTTTAATATATAATCCAATTTACTCTTTCATTAAGTTATTTTGTTTTTCAATAATCCTCACTGAATGCTCAATAGAATCAATTCTTTACTCTAACATCTACTAACAATCCATCTCTTAATCAATCTCATTTTATAGCTGTACCTCTGGAATCACTATAAACTAATCATTCTTGATCTTAATATCTTCTTACATTTATGATCTTTTGTTGTTATTAATGTAGGTCAATTCAGCCAAGATCTTTTAATAGCCTGCCACATCAACATCCTCATTTTTCTATAGATTGGCTTAATTCATTTCATATAAGAGTTCTTATTTGCGTTGTTCTAGTTTTTGATCGACGATCTTCATTACTAATTTTTAAGTACTTGAGTTTTTGGTTACAACAATTTTAATGCAGCCAATTGTTCTCTTAACACATTATCTATGCTCTCCTTATGCAAAAAGATACTAGTTTTAGTTTTGGTTACTACTCTTCGAAATGAATTCATTTAATTATTGAAATTTAGTAAATTCAATTGATATAAATAAATAAAGTATCTTTATTTTTATTCGAGAGAAAGGGATGTTCAAAAAAAGAACATTATTTTACAATATATTTAATTTTTCAATAAGAGTTTTCAAGAAATTTATTGAATCCTTTATTGTGTATCCTAAAATAAAATCAGTATGCATACTCTAATAATTGAGTCTTGGTGTAATTTTTGTATTTCATTTCTAAAGGAATTTCAAAATTGTTCTCATCCATCCAATCTTGATATTGGGAATCCTGTTAAATACAAGTCCTTTCCCATTTTGGAAATAGAGACGGCTTTTCAATTTCAACCTAAGATGGCAAGTACTTTATCTTCATTGAACTAAAAGATCCAACATTGGAATTCGAAGATGAATTTGAAAGATGTCTAAAGTCACTCCTTTGCCCTGGCTTCTTATTTGGATCAGGAGGTTACAACAAATGTTACTATGAATTTTGAAACTATATTTAAGAATAATTTACTTTACTTGTCCGTGTTATGGTTGTTCATTGATTGTCCAGATTATTTAATTGGATAACTTGGATGAACTTTTCATTACAGGTCCTGGAGAATGTTCTTTTAGCTTGTTAAATTCGAAGGATCTCTTTGATTCCAGAGAACTGAACTTTTTGGTGGATTTCATTAGACCTTCTGTCCAATCGAAAATGCCATCCAATATGAATTGGTTGTTTTCAGCAATCTAATTCAGCAATTACAAAATGTATTAGTAGTTAGGCTCATCTGCAAAACTCAAAGTCTTGATGTACTGCAAGATCTCCACTAATTCGTGAGGTTAATTAGCACATAAATCATTCAGATCAATGTTTTACTTTATGTCTCCAACTGCTTTGGTTCTTTCGTTTTCAGAGACAGGCAAATTTTACCAAGGCAAGCTACCACGCAGAAAGTAGAGAACAACATAAAATAAGGATTCCAAGTCATCTTTCCTGGCTATTTCATGACCTTAATGAGCTGCAACCGAGGCATACCTTGGAGTACCCATAAATGTTTTATCTTTGCGAAATGGCCTAAAAGATTTAAATTGAACAAAATGTACATATGTTCACCCTAAACGCAATAAACCTTACTAATACCAAAGTCAACAATATATAGACTTTCATTATCTTTGGACATCAAAATATTTTCAGGTTTCAAATCTCTATGAATAACATTCCTATTGTGTATATTTCTCAGTATTGACACGCAGTCATACGCAATCTAGATGGAGCATTTAAGACTGAATTTTTTTTATTGTCTAAAGTAGAATGACAGATCTCTCCCTAATAATTATATAACCATGAGATTGAACTCATCCTCTGTTCCAAACCATATCAATTTCGGAGTCCCCTCTGCTTCATTGAGTTATTTCAGAATTTCCACTTCCCTTTCTAAAGATCTCATCTCTTCATTATCCTCTTTTTCTAATTTTAGAGCATGTTCTTAGTTTGTTTATTTATCTAAAACAAGAAATACCACTCCAAAGGCTCCAGATGAGATTTTTTTCTTCACTACAAATCTATTCAGAAAAACTTTCTATTATGCCTCCCGACTCATAGGAAAAATTAAAAAAAATTTATAATATTGTTAAGAATATTTTTTATAGTATGGTAAATCAAGCTAATCAAAGTTGAATAATTTTGAATATGTATTTTTTATTTATTTATTATTTATATTTTTTTTCCTTTTTTCCAAAACCATTCCAAAAATTCTCATATTCTTTTTTAGGTTCCAAATTGTTAATTATTATCATTAAAACTCTGCTATATAGAACACCCACTTCTTAATTGCAAATAAGCAACTACATTGAAAATATATTGTTTAAAATTGATATAATCATAATGTTTATTTTCAAAGAGTTGAATAGTCTTCTATTAAATTCAAGAGTTCATTCCTTTCTATTTCTGATTAAATATGTTTAACACATATTTTCATTATTTGATTTCTATTAATAATTATTTGACCAAATTTTGTACCGAATTATAAGAAAAATTCATTAGTAAATATTAAAAAATAATTCCTTAATGTAAGCACAAGAAATTAATAAAGATTCATAAGTTGATAAAGTGAGTAATCCAGGAGAATCACCATTTTTCAAGTCATTTTTAGATAGAATTAAAGAGCAAAACTTGCCATTTGCTGAATATGAACTTATTGCAATTTAAGATATCACTGACGTACTTTTCTAATATTCTATGATAAGAGGTGAAAAACTTAAAACAATTACAAGGTAACTATTGTTATTTAAATTTAGTTTTATTGATTATTTAATATGTTAATTATCTGGCAATCCTGAATTGAATAAATTAAATTTTGATTATATTGTAGAGTTAAATTAGGCTTAACTAATTCCAACCAAGAGATTGTGGAACACTACTATTAGTTAAAAATTATTTCTAGATTAAATTCCTAAATGGTAAGGTTAGAGGCCAATTTCAGAGCTGAAATCTGTTGAATGATATTATAGTATATATATTCATTTAATGAAAAGTATATAATTCTTGTTTTTATGTTTTTGTTATTAATATAATAAAAATAAAATTTATATTCCTATGAGTCATCACATGCCCTCAAATCCATTAATCAAACAACTTTGCTCTAATCATCCAACAGAACAATTCACCAACTTTTGTTAAAATCCAGAATGCTTGAAACCTTTGTGTCCAGAATGCATTGAATCTCATACCAAATATCATCAACAAGTTTAGACAAGTGCTGACATTGACAGTTTTAAGAATGTGAAATAGCAATGTCTAAAGAAGATTAGCACTGGAATTCAAGAGATTCAGAAAATTATATAAGATGCCGACTAATATGGATTGAGTGATATTGATGATTAAACCATTAGGGAAATTCGAAAAGGCAAGGAAATAGCAATTACTTTAGTGACTGAACATTTCTCCTCCTTAGAGGAATAATATAAATCCTTTTTAGATCAACAATCCAACTCTTAATAAACTTTTAATCAATTATAAGAAAGTATTAAAAACACAATGAATGAATTGGAACATTTAAATGTTGGCTTAGAAAGCTCAAATTTGATTCAATTCATCAAGAAAATCTGCACTATGGATCTAAAAAAAACTTTATTGAAGTACAAAAAAACAATGAAAAACTTATAAAATAAATCTGCAACTCAATAAATAATGGTTTAACTAAATCAAGCCAATATATAGCATATCTAAGCAGCATTAAATAACTACGCAAAATTAGATTTTGTTCCATTGTAAAACACCGTGTTCCTAAGCTAAAGTCATGTCTCTTAATATTAAGAAACCTATCTCTAATAAAATGAGTATTTTAGAGGGAAGAATAAACTACTCCATTTTTTTGAAACTGGTAAATCAACCATATGGCTATATGATTTAAGTTTACCGGATCAAACCTGGAGACCTGTACAAATATCAAATTACGTTGAAGTGTTACCTTATTCTAAGTCAATAATGACTCCTGATGGTTAAATCTATTTAACTGGAGGGTCCCTTCCAAATAATAAAAAAAGTGGAAAGATCTATTAATTTAATTTCTCCAACTATCAACTATAAGAGGTTGGATAATTGACTTATGGAAGAAGTTCTCACGGATTAACATGGAAAAATAATGAGTTATACTTAATTGGAGGTTATATGGACAATTTAGTAATTACATAAAATTGTGAGGTGTTTGATTGCATTAACAAAAGAACAAGACGCTTGCCAAATTTAAACTATGCAATAGCTTCTCCAAGTGTTTGTATTTTTAATGATGCAGTCACAGTAGCAGGAGGATTAGGTAAAAATACTAAATATAATTACAGTCTAGAATTTGAAAATTAATCAATAGATTGAATTTTTAATGATCGATAGATGGGTACCTTGCCTAATTACATCTTAATATCATATGGCTTCAATGATGTGCTCAATTCAAATTGATTAAAATTAATTAATGATTTTCGGAGGCTATTATGAAAATAATAAGGGTTCTAAAGAATGTATGATATTAGAGATCAATGAAACAACTGCCAAAGTTGTGGAAACTAAGCAACTTCCACAGCCAGAAGGCTTTTGGAATAATACCCCTTTGATTTATTAAGGTAGGGTTTGGGCTCTACAAAATGTTGTCTAGGATATTCATGGAAATTGTTCCTAGGATTAAAGGAGAATTCTGATATTTGATGGATAAAATTGGAAATCAACATGAAGTATTATATAATTTCGTGCATTGAATTTACAATTTTAAAATAAACTAAATTTAAATAAACCTTAAAACCAAGTTAACTCTAAACATTATACATTCATCCCATTCATTCAGTTTTCTTAATTGATATTTTTGTATTACTCTGCTCTATATAAATTGTTGAACAATTAACATCCCTAATTACAATCTAATTAAGACAATTAATGGTGAGAAACTCTAAATAAAAATGACGGAATCTCATATTATTTTAGAAATTATTAAAGCACCTTTTCGAGAATTGAGATCTTAGAGATAAAATGATTTTCAATAGATCATAATTCTATAAGATTTAAATAGAAATTGATCATTAAAGATTGTAATAATAATATTTATTTTTCATCGAAATTATTAAAGAAATCCCTTAATTTAATATTAAAGAGAATCATTCTTTCAGCATATTCAACATGATCAAATTTATTAATTAATAATAAATTTGACTCTTTTCTAAGACATCTAAAGGCGAGTTATGAATTATGCTAGAAACAAAAGATAATAACCAGTTTTGATTTTCTGGAAAATAGAAATATAAATAGTCCCCTTATTTTAAGATAACTCAATTCTCCTTCCATTCTCAATTCTCTTTTCCTTTATGACTTAAATAGAGACATATACATCAATAATAGTTTCTATATAGCATACCTCTTTATCCTATAATGATGAAATGGTATAGAATTATATATATTTATAATACAATGATATTATCACACAGTAAAGAAATCTTTGGGCAACGAAGTGTTTCTTATAACTTTTATACTCTTTCGGGTGGATATGGTTGGAGGTTATTTGAACACTTATTTAAGTTATTAAGTTGACAAGCACAATAAATCTAGGATCTTTTCTTCCTTTAGAATAGGTGATTTAGCTTTCTTTTCCTGATTTTAAATAGGAAATTTAATCAATTATGAAGTAATTGAAGGTCCTTTTCTTGTGGTCAGTCGATTTATATGTTGTTCTGTTATTTTAGATTTAATATCTTAATTTCCTTCGGTTTTAATGACTTTGTAACTATCATCATATTTGCCTCGATACTTATTCATGAAATAATTGATTTATTTATTTATTAATGTATAATATAATTACTGTTCAATCAAATCATTCTCTTAACAAGATCATTGATGAGATCTTCTCTATTTCCCCAATCTCCTTGATTAATGAAGGATCTTCTCTTAGCAATGAATCCACCTCTTGGTCCTCTCAATTTGAATGCCCTAAAGATTGTAATTGACAATTACCATAAGAATCTATTTGCTTCTTTGAAGTGAGGTCCCACGGTTGTAATTTCATGGATGAGATCTTCAACGCTGTGAATGCCAACTTTTCCTAATGATTGCTCAATCACATTATTATTTGTGATTGGGATTCTTTGACCATTGATTTTGGCGTATCCTCTTTTGTACACAAGATTTTTGATGACAGTCCTTGATGGATATCCATAGGTGACATATGGCTCAACTTTTCTGATCATTTCGATTGTGGCCTTGTTGACTCTAACAAAGGCTGCATTGTGAAGTTATCTCAATTTCAAAAGTCTCAAGGTTTATCTGACCTGTGGATTCAAGGTGTTGATACTGTCATTACTTAAATTAATAATACCCTCTGATTCTGACCACCAAAATCAATTTAGCTTCAGCTGGTACATAGAATCCACCTTCGGTCTTAGCTTTACGTAAGTTATCAACTAAGCTCTTGTCTGCAGCCTTGTACTCAGCTTCATAAGCTTGAGCACTCTTTTCCCATTGAGCTCTTCTGGTTTTGTTGGCAGCCAATCTCTCTGTTCTTCTCTTAGCAACAGCATCCCTCAATTTAGTATCTCTTTAAGTCTTTTTGGCGACGTTCTCAGGAACCTTTTATCTACACCATCAATACAATAACTTACTCCACTTGCATTTGTTGCTTCTTTTAGGACATTTTAAACAAAATAAAATCTTAAATTTTAAAATCAAATCAACTAAAACAGATTATTCTAATCCATTCTCAGTTTATACAACACATCTCGCAATCTACTATCATTTAACAGAATCCAGGCCTCCAGAATAAGTACTAAGAGTCTATCATTAAATTTTATTAAATCTCACTCTAAATGGATAATAAAAACACACATATGAAAGAAAGTAATAGAAAAAGTTAATAATAATGATTCATTACGAATGATTTTCTATACTTCTTCAGTGAAAGAGATTACATTTTAAGAGTTGGCTAATTAATAGCTACTAGATTTAAATGTTTATACTTTGATAAAAGGTTTCAATTCACTTAAATCAATTGTTTTTCTTTAAGATACTAACTTATTATTTTAAAATTTATGAATTTATAAATTGCTTGATATACTGTGTATAAATCGATTAACATGTTTCATTTCAAGCATAAATTTGTTCTAATTATCTTCTGATTTTCCTATAATTTCTATCGATATTATAGCGATCTAAATAATAATCATTTTTGTAAAGCTACTTCCTTTTAATTTACTTTTGAACTCTTGAATTCTAACTAAGACTTAAAATTAGGTTAACCTTTAGATTTACATTAATGCATTGAGTTAATATATTAAGAAATAGTGCTTTATAAATCTTCCCTGATTATTAATTTAAATGGGTAAAAATTATTAAATCAATTCTTTTGAATCTTCAATCATATTTTATGATTTAATTCATTCTTAAAGATAATTTAACAATCTTTAAAAATGTTAAGTTATCTATTAATGGATTTAATTTATAAATTCGTTATAGAATAAGCTAAGAATATAATAATATAAAAATGGCTTACATTTTTTCTAAATCTTAAATGGTAATTTAATTCTATTTTGATTCTGTTAATTGATTATTAAATAATTAATGTTTTATAAATAAATGAATAGGAAAGGGAGAGAGTTTGCAATTTATTTTAAGATTAATAATTGAGTGTTTAATTCGAAAATATAAATCAATATTGATATCACTTTTTTTTCTTAATTGTTTGAAAGATTTTCTTTTTGACTCGTTTATATCTCATTGCAATAACACATAGAATGATAAACAGAAAAACAATTATGATTACTAGAATTATCATTACCATATATTAGACATAATACAGATCATTGTTTGGAGTTATCTAATAATTAATCTACATTTTACTTAGATATCGAAATCTATATCAAATTGGATTTCAGGTTCAGTGATATTCTAGAATTATTAAACACAACTTATATTTCTCATAATTTTGCAGAAATTTTTAAAGCTTTCATCCTCTACTTGGTTTTCTATTGCAGTGCTTGAATTTTAACAATTTTTAATTGTAATATTGCAATCGACAAGGTTGGGAAAAGGTGTATTGTCTAAAATCATATAAGAGGCTGCATTCTGATAGTTTTTATAAGAAGTATTAGATATTATGAACGAGCCTACTTAATCGCTCTGACATCCCAAAAAACATAATGAGTTCATATTTGTAGCATCTGAAATTTGCGTCTAATAATTTAATTGAATACTCATCACAGCTTACAAAAATACTGAGACTAAAGTTTAAAAGTAGATTTAATTTTTGGGGCAAGGTTGACAAATATTGGATACTAATTGCTAACATACATTCCCTGATCTCTCTGAAAAATGAATGTAACAGACATAAAATTGATTGTAAGGAGAGTCAAAGATAAAAAAATCGAATTCATTCTTCGCTGGAGAGCCAATGGTCAAATTAATAATGGCTGTCCCATCTACAATTGGAGATTGATTGTTTAATCCCATTCCAAAGCTATTAGGAATTAATTGTATAAATTATCCGTATCTTAGATTGGCACTAATAGTGGAATTAAAGCGAACATAGTCTTCGTTTTGATTTGCATAAGCGATTTATAAAAATAATAAAAATAACATTAAATAAACTCATTAATTAAATTAAAGCATTGGTGATCTTTTTTAATTGTAACTGTATGCCACCTCATATAATGAAATAAATCGAACAAAATAAGGACATGTAAATGTCTTTAATTTCTAATGTATTACTGAATCATATTCCTGCATCCATCTTAAATAATAATAGCACAACAATAGATTCTAACTTTTGCTGGAACTCATGTATTTTTGTAATATATATTTTAACACTTCAATTTTAGAATCTTCAGGTTGAATGATATCTCTAAAATGAGAGATCTAATTGTTGGATCGAGATGATAAAAAGATCTCCACAATTAAATTATCTAATTTGCCTATCAGTTTAAATTTCAACCAAGGCATTTTACAATTGATAATGTTATTAATTAAGGCAAATGTCTATGAATAAGGCTATGTATTCCAACTCTATTCATTGAATATTGATTACTGCCCTATATTTTATTCTGTTGAATCCAATAAACCAAAGAAATGCTCACTCTAAATGTTCTCAGTCACTAAAGGCATTAAACTTTGGTCCAAAATTGGAGGGGATGCACAATCGTTGCTAATTAGAGCAGATCTATTGTGGTAAACTATTGGTAAGGCATTGGAAAGCAATGATGACATATAAGGAATTGATTTGAAAATGTCCTTTTAATATATCTTATAAACAAATAATTGCCGATCTGTAAAAGCGTCAATATCACTGCCAAATACTGAAGAAATGAATGAGCCATAAGTGTATTCGATAATAGTAGAACAAAGTTTAAATATGCAACTTAACTATTCTAAAAATAAGTATGCCAATTGTTTATTCTCGAAAAATTGCCTAGCAATATTTTAATTATTAATTGATTATTAAGTCATATTTTAATCTGGCAATGATGGTTGCTAAACCCTACAATTCTCAGACTAACTTCTTTTGAAACTTACATTTCTCACAAGTTGTGTACTGGTCTTTACATCCCCATAATTATATGAAGTCATGGATTTTAAAGGGAATTCTTCTTGGAATTCAAAAAGCTCATTCAAAAATTAACTATAATGCAAAATGAGCTAATTGTAGAGATGCTTCCCCTTTTATTGCATGTCATCAGAAATCTTTTTATAAATTATCTATTATTCACCATCATCAGGATACTTTCCTTTTATCTTTACAAACAGCTTTTTCTGATTCATATTTTTACTCAATTCCTGTATGTCATTTTCCACTATTTTCTAATTTTAGATTACTACTCTAATACCTTGTGAAATTTTTTAAAATAAGTTTCAGTGCATGAATTTATAAAGGCATTGTTATCTTTTAACAATTTATCTTGAACTGAGATCCGTGATAATGTAGTTCTTGATATTGGTGCATCCGATGAAGAATTCTCCTTTGCTGAACATTGATTACCCATTTTTATATTAATAATATAGAATTTTTAACTTAATATCGTGGAAGTATAACAGATATTTATAATTCATTCAAATTGAACAGGTTTTATCTTCTTGCCATAAATTGTGTAAACTATTCATAGCTCAAAAATAACATGTTTGAAAATAATTAAAACTCCCTAAAATAACCTCATATATATCATAACTTGTCGAATAATACGCTTACATTGATCTACATTTATTCCATGTTTGTAATCCTAAATATCTTCTCAACAAAAAACTAATTATTTAACCAACAAGATAATCCCTGTTTTTTGCATGAATTCTCTGTATCTTTTTAATTTAAGAAGCTTCATTTTTGATGTCCAACTCTTTCTTTATGATTAATTTATTCATTTTTGAATATTTTTCATGTTCTACCATTTTAGGAATCTCATGAATGGATACTAGCAATTAAATAAAGAGTTAGAGCAATCTAAATCAATTTAGGGGAATTGGCTTTGATTTATGAGCAATTTTATCACCAAGAATTTTTCATATACCACTCGGTCATTTGTTTGCAAATGGGTTCTTACATATACCAAAATGAACTTTTCATTCTTCCGTCAGATGTAATAGCGGATTATATAATCCAGAGCTTCAAGTGGAGTGTGATTCTCTCTAATTGATTAATTTATAGAATTGCTAATGTAGATAATGCTTTTTTATATAATAAACATAAATAATCTTTAAAATAATAATAATAATTTCATTCTACGATGTTCATATGATAGACAATATAAAAAATTATAATCTATTTTATAGAATATCAATTTAGGATGTAATAACTTCTTTGTCTGCAAAATTCCATTTAATCTACAAATTATGGGTGCATTTACTTGCATGTTATGAAAATAATAAATCTCAAATATTGACATCTTATATTAAGAATAAATGAATACTATATCTAGTTCCTCTCAAATAACTTAGCATTACTGGATCTATCGTATAGCGGTTAGTACCTGAGGCTCTAACCCTCAAGACCTTGGTTCGAATCCAAGTAGGTCCTATTTTTTATATTTTTTTTTGAAAAATAATAAAATTAAAATATATTCAATGCAAGAAGCTTATGTTTTACATGATCAATACAGGAATCTATCCATGTACAATTACATCAGTGGAACATCTCGACCTCTGTATTTCAAAAGGCCTTTAGTGCCTACAATGACAGACACTCCTATAAAATTGAGTCAGCCCCCAGTATAATAAGTGAAAGAATAACCTCCTCCAGTCAAAGTGACAATAGAAAGAGTATTGCTACCATTTATTTTTCTAGGTTAAAGATGTTGAAATTTAAACTGATTATAGAGAGGCTGAGGCCTAGACAGACCCATACACACCAGCTCATGATTAGAACGAAGATCAAAATATAGAAATATTAGCATTGCAACATCTGAAATGGGACAAGGGATTACCTGCTTCAATTGAGGAATTAGAGTCCATAGAATGGAATCGAGAAAAGGTTTGGTTTGAGAATGCATTGCCTCCGATATCCGATGAAGCTTCATTTAAATTGAGAAGAGCGTTGATGAAGTCATAAGAAGAAAGAGAGTGGAAGAAGAAGGAAACAGATATCAAAATGTAATTGTGATTTAAAATGACTTAGAAATCAGAACGAGAGGTTATATTTATTGTAAGAGGCATTGAAAGAAAGAGAAAAAGATGTAGAAGAAAAGAATGCTTAAAGAATTGAAAGCATTAAAATAAAGAAAACAGAGTTGAAGAACAGGATGGTGGCTAAGATCTAAAAGAGAAAGATAAAAATACTTAGAAAAATGCAAAAAAGCAGAAAAGAAATTGATAATGAGGATAAGGGCAGAGAAATCATAGAAGATTATGCTAATTTTGCATCTAAAGTGTATGCTGGTATCACAAGGGAAGGATTGAGTCTTGATAAAATAGCTAGCAAATATGAAGTGTAACCAGTTGCATTAAATACTTATAAAGGTTTGACTGAATTATCAACTACAATTAAACCTTCTATCTTAGAAACAACAGTAAATGTGGCTCAATTTATTAAAACTATTGAAAAGGATTACACAAGATTGGAAATTCAACATAAGATGGAAGTCAACAAAGCTAGAAATCAAATATTTGGATCAAACAAACAAGATCAATCTAATGACATTTAAGCAGATCATATTGGGAATAAAAATATCATTATTAGACCTGCAACTCCAACATATAATTAAGAATTTGAAAATGCTGATATCAAGAGATAAGAAATGAAATTTGAAAATTACGAGTAATTCAAAGAAGAAGCAGTTAAGAGACAATCAGAAGATAAAAAGAATTCAGCTGTTATCCTCCTATAAAGATTATTTAGAGGTAGGGCTATGTAGAATATAATGTATGAAGGAAAAGAAAAGGTAGTTTTATTAATTTTATCTTCATCTAGAGAACTGCCTTGATTGAAGAATTGCTAACTGTTGCTAAAATACCAGATCTACCAGAAGCTGAATAAGAGGAAATATTGATGTAATAACATGAAGAAAAAGTGAAGAATGCTGCTTTGGAAGCTATTCAAGGAGAAGTGATTGCAGATACTTTGGATATGTTAAGCAAAGAGTTGCTCAGAATCAAATAGGAGAAGAGAATTGCTCAAATGGTGAATTCAGCTGAAGAAGATAGAAGATTAAGAGAAATTCAAGAGGCTGGTACGAGATAGGCAGAATAAATCTTGAGAGATAGAGAAGATGTCTAATACAATCAGATTATGAGAGTTCATTAAGGAACTGTAGATACATATTTGCATTGGATATTTAAGAATACTATAGAATAAGGTAGACATATTTAAATACATTTGTAGCTGCCACTAGACAAGCAACCATTATGACTAATCTAAGAAAACAAAAGATGAATACTCCTGTTGAATACTTTGAAAGAAAATACAATAGTGATGAAACTATTATCAAAGATTTAGTTTAGCAATTTTTAATTCCAAATGTATAAAGGTCTAAATTATAAAAACAAAGTAATTATCAATAATAAATTATTAGTTTAAATTGAAGAACGAAGATTTAATGAAGCGGCAAAAAAATCAATTCAGGCAACTCTATCTTAGGCAGCCTAATAGATTAATCAAAAATGATGATAAAATTATTAATTATCTATTTTTTTTAACAAAGAAATCAAACTAGTGAGAGTGTCCTCCTATACATAAATGTCAATCAAATTAAATATTCAATCTGTCAAATTTATTGAATAAATAAATAAAATAATATAGAGAGGAAATGATTATTAATGAATTGAGAGAAATAATGATGTCATTGTAATCACCAAACCTTTTACTTTATCATGGGCATAAGATTCATTCTTGGTAGCTGATATAAATTGCTAGGTCTTCTTTATGAATTTTGTGAGGGTGGCTTTTAACTGGAATCAATTTTATTGAATTTTGATATCTTCAGAGGGGATACCATATTTTTAACTCTATTTGATAGACTTCTAGACTCACTATTTCTATCTTGAATATTCGGTAATGTATTAACTCTAGAACGAATTTCCATTGATTCATCATCACTATTACTTTATTCACTTTGCCTTCTTTTATCATTTAGATTTTGATATTTAAGAATGAAATTTTAAGGTTCTATTTGTTTTTTAAAGATATCATTTTTTAACACTTCAAGGGGAGTGTTAGTATCACTCAATTGCAATTCGAAATCAATTAAAAGTAATTGTTAAAGTAGAACTTCTAATTCCTTGCTTGTTTATTAGAAATTTAAAATGCTTTTGATATCATCCATTTGACTAGGCAAATTGAATTGATTGAACTAATAGCCAGTAAGTAATCTTATCAAAATGATTCCCAACTATTGTAGATCAGAAGTATGGGCTTTGTCATTCTTTAAGGATGGTCTTTAACTTAACATTTTTTTGGTGGAGTTTCTTGCTGCGTTGATTGACATCACTTTGGAATAATGTAATAAGCATAAGGAATCCAAATCTTACTCACTCTTGAATCCTATTGCTTTGAGGGTGACATCACCATGTATGAATCCTTTCTTATGCATTTCTTGTAACCCATTTAAAGTTTGTTTAATGATCAGTATGATCTATTGTTGGTTAAAGGTTGTTGATGAAATTTTACTTTCTAAAGTTCCTCCTTCAACCAACTCTTCCACGACGTAGAGATGATTGGCACTTTCATAAACTTCTTATAGGCGAATTAAATTTTTATGATCAAATTGTCTTTTCATACCAATTTGCTTTTTCAAAAGGTCTAACAAGTAAGGAGAATTTAGTAGTTTCAATTTATCATATATCTTAACAGCATTTTACTATCCAGTTAGTTTGTCTCGAATTTTGAATACCTTTTAGAAAAATAAAGTCAAAAAATACTTGAAATTAGCTTCCCTCGCCTATTTTCTTGATTATTTTGTATTTTTGTTATAAATTCTTTTAGATTGTATACTTTCTTAAGACTTCAACCCAATTTTAGATGTCTCCGTAGGCATCCAGTTTTTCGCCATTTTTACTTAATCTGAATCCTGTTTGAGAAGTTCTTGGATGGTAAACGATCTCAAGAAATAGATTCCTAACGTCAAGGAATTTCTGTTTAATTATAGAGATTATTCATACATCATCTCCATATTTTAGATAATAACCTCCGAAATAAATTGTTTTTTGGATTAATCTATTCCTATTAACGATTGAGAGTTCGTCTGATAGTTGGAATTGAATTAATATTTAAGGTCTTTGTATCCAGAATTCTGGACTGTCATCTAAGATAGATTATGATAAAATGATGGCTTTGTTAATTTGGGATTTAATCATTTAAATAATATAACATATTTCGGAAGAATAATTATCAATAGTAGAGTCTTTAGAATTTACTAATGTACCTAAATAAGAAGTATAAGATTTAGTTTTAGATGAAAAAGACTAATTGCAAATGAATAGTTACAATCAATACCAATTTATTGATTTAAATTTAAAGTCATCAATAATTTTATGCTGAACACCTCGTATGATGAATCAATCCAAATGTGTCAAGTAATAAACTTAGTTTGAATACTTTTATATAAATAATAAGAGTCGTTTGAGATTATATTTTCTATATATATTAGTTTAAGAATCATGAGATTAAAGTATTGATTGCAGTTCGCTTATATTGATATCGAATATCATATTACTCATTGTAAAGTCTTTGAAACTTTGTTTATCGAATATTAAAATAGAATATGCAAGAAATGCCATTGACTCATCATAAGATATAGTTGGACAGGGATGTCGAATCAATAAAGGATTGCCAAATTTGTGAATATAATAATATAATAAATGAAGAAATAGAGGAAATATATTTTAAATCTTTTATTAAAAATATATTTTAAAAAACCAAAAATATTATGACTGACTTGAAAGAGAAGAAAGTAGAAGATGAACAATAAACTAAAAAAATTAGAATGATTGTTACATCTAGAAGTGCTTAAGATTTGGAAAATTTCACTAATTAAGTTATTGAAAAGACCAGAGGACTTCAAGTAATGATTACATTTCAACATTAAGAGAGATTAAGGTGCACAAGTTGTATTCAAAGGACCAGTTAGAATGCCAACAAAGCATCTTAAAATGACTGTCAGAAAGAGTCCTTGCGGTGAAGGTTCAAAGACTTGGGATAGATTTGAAATGAGAGTAATACAATTAATTAAGAATTAGATTCACAAAAGAGTAATTGATTTCTAATGCACTCTACCAGCTTTCAAAGATATTACAAACTTCAAGATTGGTCCAGGAATTAATGTCGAATTAAACGTAGAATAATAATGATTAGTGATAATATTAAATAATACATTAAATCTAAATACATTATTATAATGACTAATATTTGTTAATAGGAGTCTAACTCAAATAAACTAATTACCGCTTTCCTTACCTTTACATCTATTATTTGGAAATATAATAAGTTAGACTAGACTACATGGCTGATTTGAAAATTACATAATTTGCATCAACACAATTTTAATCTTTTTATTGTGAAATCCTTTTTAGAAAATATTGTTATAATCTGCCTTAAAATAGAATTAAAAGAAATATCATAAGAATTTCTATAAATTGCAAGAATTGTTCAAAACGATATTAAAAAATTTGATCTATAATTTTGTTTGAGGGAATAATTCAAAAGGATAATCTAATAGTCTTTATAAATAGGAAACAAATTGACCATTCTTTAGGATTAATGATTTAATATATGAATTTAAAATATATCACTCTTTTAATTTTAAGGTCTACAAATCTAATCTTCTTAAATATATTATCAACAAAAAGGCAAACAAAAATGTTCCAAAAATCATCAAGGGCTCTCTTAATATAGATATTCCAGAAAATTTATAAGTGATCTGTGTTAAAATATAGTTATACAATAATTTGCTTATTATCGAATTGGCTTGTTGTAGTTTTATCCAAAATGATTGTAGGTCTGCCAACTGTATCAAAGTAAGAAAACAATAATGTATCATTCCTTTCCACTTACAAAGGCAAATCAACTTTAATGTCATAGGCTCCTTCAGGTAAGGAAATTTAAAAGTTATATGAGTCAGATACCATTTCCTTGACAGAGAAGGAGAAATTCAAAGTTAATCTAAAATTATTTCCATCTTATTCCAGGTATCTAAATGATATTGATGTCAAATACTTTTTTGTTGGTAAATTGTACCCTAAAGTAAAATTGCTTCTCCATCCTCCAAATATTGCAAATCTGGGTCTTAATTAGATCAAGGCTTAATTTTCCCCATTAAGTTTCTAAGATAATCAATTATGAATGTTACCCCTTTAGCAGCATTTGATGTTGAAATGTTTCCGATCTCATCCCTATAGTAAACACCCCAAGAATCATATGGGAGTGATGCAGATAGTTATTTCAAAGAGTGTTTTCCTATGTTTGGATTGTATTTATTAAAATTAACTCTTCCAAATTCACCTTTCAACTTTGCTCCTTGATTTTCAATTGAATAGTTTTCTTCAATTAAAATATTACCCCAATGAGATACTTCAACGATTTTAGATGCCTTTGTGAAAACAGTCATTGGTGTGTTGTTTTCTAGATGGATTGTATGAATCTAAGTCGAATAAGCCTTAATGTCTTAGTATGGCCCAAATTCTAGAAGTTGATTTCTCTGAGTAGCTGATTTTAGTGTATAAGAGCTATAGGTAATGTGCGTATTTACATAATTTTTTGAGTTTCATAATACGTTATTTGATTCTGAACAAAATAAGGAGTGAAGAAATATACGGAATCCATAAATTGGACTAATTATTCATCCTATTTATTATTAATCACAGAATACCTCAACTCCAATTTCTTTAGGCATTGGTTTGAATCGTTTATAATAATATTCATTTAATTCTACTTCTAAATTGGCAGAAGGTTCAATTGATTTCTATAATGTAAATTCATAGACTGTTGCATTCTATTTGTATTTCACATCCATATCTTCTATTACTTTTTTTGCATTGCTTTCCTCAATATTGACATGATATAATTTATCTGACAATGCACTATGGATTGTATAATAAATCTTTTCAATTGGAATGACTCCATCATTTTAAAAATTAATCTTAAGATGATGTTAATCGTTACTTTAGATTTGATGTAGACATATCTATCAGTTAATTGCACTGTCCTCTCAATATTTGAAATGAAAAAGTTTTTTTGAATTCTTAGTGATGATGCTAATGCAATAAATATGAAAAGCAACATAATTAATTATTATTTATTTAACTTTATTTATTTGATAACTCTTTCTTTTATTTATTTTCTGAATTCTGAGAATTCTTAAGCAGTCATATGTATATTTTCTAGTTTTAGAATGCTTATATAAAATTTAGTTTATTGTGGCAAGAGAGGCATCGTTTGTTTAGGTTTTTTAATTAGGCCATAAATAATACAAATTCTTGATAAAATTATTATAATTTTATTCAAATTAATCCAGTAAGATTGTTTGTAAGATATTAATGTAATATAAAGAGGAAACAATAAGATACAATTGATTATTTAATAAAAATTTTTTACAATGTAAATAATTATTATTATAAATTATATATATTTATTATAATTTATCATGGTAAATCGATGCAATTTATTTAATGACGGATCATACGATTTATTTCTCATTAAAATTATATAAATGTATATAATCCCTTATAATGAATGGTTGCTCTACGCTTGTCTAAAGTCTCCCTAATCTCCTCAAGAAGCTAATGTTAGTGGACTTTTATAATGATTTTTTATAAAAATATATGTTTAATATACTTTTAGTTTAAAAAGGAATGTTAAAAAAAAGGATTTGACATTGACTTAAAAAATAATGGAGAGTATATTACAAATCAATTCTTCTCTTCTTATTTCGTTACTACCACTTCATTTTTGTTCTCATTTGGGATTCCATTTCTAGATAAATTAAACTTAATACTTTTTATATTGGACGTCCTTGATGTCTTTCATAGATAAGAATATCTTTTTTTTAGTCTGTTTTTGAGAAGAATTTTGGTTGTTAGACTTAGTTTCCTTTGATTTTTTGATGACTTTCTATATTTTTTGGGATTTAGATAGTTCAAATGAACTTTATTCATCATTCATTATAGTATTATGTTCGATTGTTTGGGTTTCTTGAGGAGATCGGGGTTAAATCTAAGGACTTGACTATGCTTGGAGAGAGCAAGCAGTTCTAAACAAACATTAAGGGTAAAGCTTACCTCAGAGCTATCAACGAGTTGAATTGAACAAGTTATTGAAGCAAAAGTTATTGCTGAATAAGAAATTGTTGATCATAGAGCAAGAATGAATTCATAATTTACAAAAGAATATTTAAATCACAAGATTCGAACCATATTCACTTATAATGCATGAAATACGTATTATTAAAATTAATACTGTTACAATCAAGTGTGCACAATTTATATTATCAACTATTAATTTATTTCAACACAAAGAAGCAGAGCATCAGCCAATCTAAATTCGTTGATTATAATAAATATCTTTTTTAACTTGACAACTGTCAAATAAAATATATAAATATTTTAAATTTTATATAATTTAGTTAATTTATAATATAATTTACTTTATTTTAAATAAATTTGTATTACCATCTTATGTTTGTTTGAATCCTCAGAAATATAAGACTCCCAGCAATACAATTGTACTTTTCATTCAATCTTAAGAATGTATAAAATGGACCATGTTAGTTCAAATTATCTTATTTTTATTAATTGTCCCTTGGGATCATTGAAATAGAGCGTATATCTATAAATTTATTGATATTAACAAACAAAAACAGGTTCTCTTAATATTATTTAAATAATATGAATTAATTTAATCAGAATAAAATATTTGCTTTTTGGCAATCTACTCCAATAGTAAATAAACTCTTTACAATAATTGCTGCTATATTTTGGATTATAGAACTTTTTATTGGTGATCAGCTCAAATTTTAGCCAATTTCATTGTAATATGTTTGTATTTGGCAATTGATAACATCAGCATTTGTTTAAGGTATAGGATAAATTCTAATACATAGGGTCTATTTTGTCACTCATCTTTAATTTATGTTGTTTGCCTGATCTAAACAATACAGAAAAAAGATTGGGAAGCATTTTGTATTTATTAGAATTTATAATCAAAAACAGTATTGGAATGGTATTGTTTCATTAATATTTAGGCATGTATCTTTTTAATAGTCAGATTATATTGTTTGTTTAATTATGATCTAGAGATGATGTATTCCAATCATTTTGGTTTTTGGAATGTCGCGGTTTATTTTATTGCAAGCAAGTACTTAATCATTAAAATCTTAGAACTCTTATTAAAACTAATGCGGAAACAGAGTTTATATTTTTGGGGTTAGTGATAAAAGACAGATATTATTTAATCTGCTTGCTATTGTTTTTACAATTATTTTAACAAACTCGGTATTCAGTGTTATTTTTTGCCTTCATTGCTTTTCTAGAGTTTATAATATACAAAGGACCCATGTTTAGATTGCCTAAGCGTTTTATTGAATAAATAGAGAAGAAAGCTTTTCTATAAAAATACATTTCAAGATAAGATTTCATTCCAATTTCACAAGCATATGACTTAGTATTTGCAGGAACCCAGAAAATAGAATTTCAAATAGAGAATTTGAATAAAGACTTGGAGCTATCTCCTACTGGGTATTGATATTATTTTTAATTTAAAAAGTTAGCTGAGTAATTCTCAAGAAAAAGTTCAAACTGAAGATGAAAGTATGCAAATAAAATGAATTAATTAAATAAGTAATTTACGAATAAATTACTGATGCATTCTCACGTTTACATTTGATAAGAACATCTTATCTTTTGTATTAATCTTTGTTTATCAGTCTTCCCTCGTTACAATTACATTGTTTTATAACCTATTTTCTAATAAATTTTTATTGATATAATTAAATTATGGATTAAGTAAGTGTTCTTTGCCAGAATGATAATTGTTTTGATCAAATAATCAAAAGAGTATGTTAATAAAAGAGTTGTAATAAAAACAGACTAATTTGTGATAGATGTTTGATTGATCATAAAACTCATATACAAGACTGCTTCTTAATTTGTGATATTCCTTAATAACTTAATGTAATATAGAAATAGAAAAAGGATGCATATACAGATACAGAAACAGCAATTGAAGGGTTTCTGAAAAAAGTAAGAAAGCAAATAGAATAAAAATTTGCTTTTTAACACTGCCCTATATTTTAAATTTAATTATCCCAAAATATATTAGATTGGACATCAAAAGATTTTTATTAGTTTTCCTAAAGTCTATCTCAACTGGACTTTCAATCAAATTATTTTGATAAAGCTTTAAGTGAAAAAATAAAACAATTGAATTCCATGCAATTTGATGGAAAATCATTTGAATAATTATTCGTTCCCAATTAATCCTAAGCGAGAAATAAGATAATTACATAAGGCTTGTCAGCCAAAATTAATAAAAATTATGGAATGAATAATTTTTAACCATAAATTTTAAGGGAAAATGTTTTTAATACAATTGAAATTCGTGATTATGAATTAATTTCTGGAACTGATATTGAAAAATTGGCAATTCTTACCCCAAACCTACTTGACTTAGCAAAAGATTAGATAAAATTGACATTCAAATATGAAGGGGATATTTTATATAAGGATGGAAAGAGTAAGTTCGGATTGTACACAGGGATATTAAATAAATGCAGCTTATCTGAAGAGGGCAATGAAGAAAATTTAATTCTAATTAATGATTAAGGATGTTATGTTTAGAAGGATAAATAATTAATTGAATAAGAAGAAGTTGATTTGTTATTTCCTGATAATGATAATAATTAATTTATGCTTGTTTTTAATAAACAACTAGATAATTTATCATTAAGCTTAATAAATTTAAGAGTATTTATTTTTTGTTAATTTAGAGCAATAAAAAAGCAGAAATTTAAATAAAAAGCTATTTATTATATGCTTATTTTTGTTTTAGTTTATCGTGTTTAGCAAAAGTTCACATTTTATGATTTATTAAATCAAATATTTATATTTTATAAACTTAAGTAGTATTATTTCAAATATTAAATCATTCATCCTTCTTAATTAATAGAGATTCATTAATTTAAAAAAGATAAACCACAGGTTGAGGTAATTTATAGAACATAGTCATATTCAAACCAATGAATAATTGAATAATAAAAGAGGAGGTGAAAGTTAATCCTTTGAAAAGTAAGAAAATAATCTTTAAATTGAATGTTTAACTATTAAATATAGACTTTAATTTACTTTAATGAAGTACCTAGGTTAAGTAAGGAACAAAATTACATAGAACTAGTAGAAATCCTATTCTAAAATTGATACCAAAGCTTAAACTAAGTCCTGAAATTAAAGGAATATTTTGATGAAAATATCAACAAATTTAAAGTAAATTCAGATAAGAATTAAACCTGATTCCTAACTAAATCTTCTAATATCAGAATCTGATCAAAGACCTAAATTTGTAATTCAAGATCAAAAAACGGGAAAATAAAAAGAGGGAATAAAATAATAATAGTTAATAGTGCATGAGCATCTTCAAATAAGAGTATATCAAAAATATTCCTGCTCATAAATGTAATATATTCTACAGTAATACTGTGATATTTATTTTACCTTCAGCTAAGTGCTTTTCAATTCCTTTAAATAGAGGAAATACATTGGCTGTATATATTTCTCTTCTTCATTTTCATTATAAATTACCAATTGAGACATTTATCTATAATTATTAACTATTATTGTATATTCCTTTAAGTTTAATATACAGAAGAGAACACAATGCATATTCACCATTTGATTTTCACTTAAGCTGCATTAGGGATTATAACCTAGCTTAGTTTACTGAAATCTTTTATTTATTTTATTAAAAATCGTGAATATATATAATAAATTCACTTTCCTAAACCATTTCCCAGATCAAATTTATTAGCATACTTCTAAAACAAATCCTTATCATAATCCTATATTTTTTTTTTCAGATCCTATTTCATATTCATATATTTGCTATCACCCATATATGTTCTTCTCATTGCATCTTAATTTTGGAATTCCTTGAAGAACTCATTACTTGTAACCAAAAACTAAATCATTTAAGTATTTTACTTTCTTTTTTTTCTCGACCTACTAAATACTATTGTCTTATCCTTTTTTTCTAAAATATTCGTCTAAAGTCATTCCATTGTAACTATTTGGATTAAAATTCTGGGCTGTTCTGCTTTAAATTGCTGTTCGATTTCTTTGAGAATTCTAATTTGTCATTCTTCTTTTTTCTAAGCGAGAACATTTAGATGTCTCTGGTCTTTATTCTAGACGCTCTTAACTCATTTATTGAAAAAATTAATATAATTTACTCATCTGTTAAGAAATTTAATTCATAACCACCTTAACCTATATATCTATATAAATTAGACCTTAATCCACAACAAGAGCTTCTTTATAAAAACAAAACGAAGATGATCAATGAAATAATACTTATTCCCATGTTCTTTAAAATGATACTAATTTAATGAACTTCTCTAATCCAAATTTTGAAAACAAATGAAGCAATCAGATTGTATATAGGAAGTAGGTTATATAGTAAATTCTCGTTTGAGAGATACTCCAAATCAAATATATATCTTGGATGGAAAGAATAAATAATAATTTTGAAAGCATACTATTAATTCTGAATAGATAAATTTAGTAAAAACATCCAGCTTCAAACTTAGAATAAATTTCCTTTCACATAATAATAAATAATTAGTCAACTATTAAACAAAGAGTTGAATATTATGAATTTAATTTAAAATTTATAAATTTTACATATCAAAAATCATCTTTTTTTTGATATTTACAGAGGATTTCATATAATTTGCGCTAAAACTAGTGTAATAAATAAATTTCTATTCTGTTGTGATTTTATAATTATTATGGAAAATATTGACATTTTTTGTGGTAAAAGTAAAGGTCTATAGGAAATATCTGCAAATGACATATAAAATGTAGAAATTCTTTTAGATTATAAATCAAATCTCTAGAGTTTTGATACAACAAACAAATATATTAGAATTCTCAGCATAAAAGTAATTAAAGCTGTCAAAAAAAATCTAATTAGTTTAATTTAGGAAGCTTTTTAATTTTTCTTTAAAATTAAATGAAGAAACAAATAATTTATTAAATTTTTATGATTGTCTTAATATTGAAAAAATTTGTTGTAATAATTATTAAAATAATATTATGAAATTTGTTAGAAGAAAACAAAAAGTTATAACTTGTGATTCTTACTGTAAGTTTAAAAATGCATTATTTTAAATTGAAGATTACTTAGAAATATATAAGATTTCTAACATTGAAAGAAAAGAAAAATATTAGATCATTAAAAAACTAAATAATGTTCCAATTGCTGATTTTCATGAAGAGCAATTTATTTCACATATGAATTAAGCGGAGAAGATTCAAACTTTATGAGTTCGATCAAAATTTATTGATAAACTACAAAAAATGATTTATTTAAATAGATAATGTAATTGTAAGCAATGCCATGACATAAAATCAACTAAGAGTTTTTTATCAAGTTTTATTTTCAAAACTTATTATCTATTAGGATAGTTGAAAATTGAGTTAGTTATTATCTGATTTTAGGCATATATAGGGAAATAGTATTAACTTCTAGATAAATTAATGATTAAGTGAGATATTGCATCTAGGATTAATGTTTATTAGTTAACCCAAGAACTCAAGAATTTTATTAAGAAGAATACTATTTTAACTATTTCTTACTTAAAGAAATCAAACACAATTACCTAATATTTTTACATAATCCAAAGGAAGTCTGTATTAAAATGTTATTAAAATTATTAAAAATGGCTTCAAATTGAAAGTTTGTAATTATATAATTTGTTTATATTTTTCACTGGAATTAATATTTTATATTATAAAAACACAGTATAATTAAGAAAAAAAGATAATAATAAAAATATGTAAGGCACTGTTTAATAAGTATTTTTGCAATTCACTGCAAATAAACCAGAAATGGATGGAAAAACCTTTGCTAAAGTTTCCAAAGATTGTCATCTCTTAGATAAGAAATTGACATCCACAGATGTAGATTTAATCTTTGCTAAAATCAAACCCACACCAGCAGCTAGATCAATAACCTATGCTTAATTTGAAAAGGGTTTGTAAATGATGGCTGAAAAGAAGGGAGTTGGAATTCAAGATGTTTAAAATCAAATTCTTAATGCTGGTGGACCTCACTTTTAAGGTACAAAAGCCGACGCTGTGAAATTCCATGACGATAAAAACTTATACACAGGAGTTCATGCAAATGGTGGACCATCAACAATAGATAAGAATCACGGGGGTTTGAATACCATTTGTGATAGATCCTAAGCAGATGTGAGAGGAGTTAAGAAATGATAATATTACATGATTATATTACATAATTATTATTAAATCATAAAGAATTCGATTTTGAAAATATCAGTGACTTAATATAAATCTAGAAAGACATGTTTCTTAAATATTGTCTTCTAAATCTAAGTATTTAATAGGTGACTGCACCTTAAAAGGAATTATAGATTTAACTACCCCAGAATTATTTAGTTGAATAAGACTAAATTTATTCCTAAATATAACGCTGTTAATGATTGAAAAGGGTGAGATGGCCAACTAATAAAAATTGGATAGCAATAGAATATATAATAAATATCAATTTAAAAATTATATTTATTAATTAGATGGATTCTTATTTTATAAAAATTGATACCAGTCTTAATTCTCATATAAGCGACTTATGATGAATTCCTTAAGATACACTTTTTCTAAAATTGATATTTGTTTTGAAAATTGTAAGGTTTTATATCATCTGTAATTATTTTTATTCACTTATTTAATATTATAGAAAAATGGATGAGAAAATTAAAGATTCTTTTTTTGATGATCCTGAAACTACCACCTTCTGGATTAATAATAGTCTACCCAGTTAAGATTAAATTTTACATTTGCAAGATTCTATGTACATCTAAAAAGATTAAGAGTTTCACAAATGCACTTTAGGTATTTAGTATCATTACTTACTTTATTTTAAACAATAAGTAAATAGTAAACAATAACTAATAGACTGTTTAAAAATGGGTTAATTTGAACAATTCTACAATGGAATACATCAAACATTAAACTGCAGGAGTGGGAATTAGAATTTCAAAACATAAACAATACTTTGAGTTCTTCGGAGATGTTGAACCTTGGTATAATTATTTGAGATAATATTGTGTATAAAGAAATTTTTCCTAAAGTTACACTTTGTTAAAGAAGATAGGACAAGGAAATTTTGCAGAAGTAAATAATTTTCCTATTGTAGGTTTACAAGGCAACAAACAAATTGGATGGAGCTGAATATGCCATTAAGTGCTTCAGAAAGAGTAAATTGAAGGAGAAAATTGATAGATTATCAATGATCAAAGAAATATCAATCATGAAGAAAATATAACATGAATCTGTCATTAAATTATACGAGGTTTTTGAAGGACCGGAATGTTTGTACTTGGTTTTGGAATATTTGAGAGGTGGAGAACTATATTAGTTTATCAAGAAGTCGCATCCCTTTTCAGAAGAGAAATGTTAAAAACTAATTTATAGAATATTGAAAGCTGTTCATTCAATACATGAAAAGGGTGTATTACATAGAGATCTCAAACCTGAAAATATTATGCTAAGAAACAAAGATGATCTTGATAATATTTGTATAGGAGACTTTGGATTGGCAGATTATTATTCTCCAAATGGTTAATATCTTTTCACTCGATGTGGAACTCCAGGGTATGTTGCACCAGAACTATTATAAGATAAGCTCTATGATTATAAAGTTGATATCTACAGTGTTGGAATACTCATGTTTATTTTAATTGCAGGCAAATCCCCATTCGATGGAAAAGACTATGACGATGTGGTCATGAGAAATTACTATGCTAAAGTTAAATTTGAAGATTGTAAATTAAGCGAAGTTGGTATGCATCTCTTAAAAGGTTTAATGAACAAAAACCCAATCGAAAGATTAAGTGCTCAAGAAGCTTTAAATCATCAATGGTTTGCAAAAGAAAATTCAAATAAATGTTCTTAATTTAAAATTCGAAAATAAAATTATGTTCTTAAGAAATTGACTCATTGCGAATTATAAATCAAAAAGAATTCTACTCTTTCTACTTAGTTTAGTCCTTTAAGTTCAATATCAAGTCTTAGTCCTTATGGTATAACCAAATACAATCTGGATGACAGTCCAAAAAGTCCCAATACACCAAGTGCATAGCATCCCAGTTTAGCATCCAAAATTACTGGAATGGGTTAATTAAGACCAGTTCGACGTTCTTAATTTACTTTAAAATAAATATGATTTTAATAATGTTGTTTACAAATAATCATAAAATTGTTAATAGAAATTCTTCAATAATAATTGTATTATAAAGCACTCTAAAAAGAAAAGAAGAATTATAGAGGATATTAATAGTAAGCAAAGGTAAATATCAGAATTAAAGGAGATAATACTATTAAGAAAGTTTAAGAGAAAATTGAAGATCACACTGAGATAAATTAGAATAAGCCTTTTCTCCTTATAATCCACTTACTTTTCAAACTTATAATAAATATCTATTTAAAGAAATTAAAGAAGATGTATAAAAATATTAAATCTTCTTATTGATTATGTGAGCATACTTTTAAGTAATTTAAATTAATTTACTTATCAGTTCAACTAGAGAAGGCGCTCTGAATAATAAAAAGTCTAAATTTTAATCAGCAATTTCAGAGAATACAAGAAAATAGTAGTAAAAGTAAGATAATTCAAATAAACACTTATACAATAGTTGATATATGTAAATATCCATCTAACAAGTTCTAAATTACTCCTAATTATTAAATTTAAATTCCCTAATATATATGTTAGTCATTTTTTATTCAACTTATAAACACAATTTTAAATATTTAACTAAATTTAACTTAAATTTTGTCAAGAGATCATTGAGTTTGGTTATTTTATTAGAAATCTATATGAGTCAGCCCAAAAGAATAACAATATAAAAATTTAATGATCATGCTTCACTCTTTAATCTTTTTTCTTTCCCTTCACTCCAATAACTTTCATTTTGAACTCCATGTTTATCAATAAGGATTCCCTTTCCATGTTGTTTTCCATCCCTAAATTCTCCTTTATAGATTGTTCCATCAGCCCATTTGAATTCTCCTTCACCATGTTTCAGATCAAAACAGTAGTATCCCTTATATTCTCTTCCATCTGGCCAAATAAAATGACCTTTTCCATGCATTTTAAAATCTTTAAATTAGCCTTTGTAGTTTCTGCCATCCTAGAATTTCAACTCTCCAAACCCTGTAATAGAATCATTTTCTAATTATCCAGTATAAATATCTCCATTGGGAAACTTGACTCTTCCCTATCCTTATTTCTTTCCTTAAAAGAAAGACCCTTCATATTCTTAACCATCAACCAGAATTTCCTTTCCTTATCCATGCTAATATTTAGTTATCATTTACTTTTTAATCCTGTAACCACTCCCCTTCATATCTAGATCCATCAAAGTCATAAAAGACTCCATAACCATTTGACATATTGTTTTTCCAATCTCCCTCATACGCATTACCATTGGAGTGTATGATTCTCCCTCTGCCATTTGCTTAATCAAACTTCCAATAGCCCTCGTAGATTGATCCATCAGCAAAATATTATTTCCCTCTACCATGTCTTAACCTGGATAACCACTAACCAACATATATATTGCCTTAATTTCTTTTGTGTTCCTAAAATTATGCTTAAATAATCTACATGTGCAACAAAGAATCTACACTCATTAAATTCTTGAGGAAGCTTTTTATCGAATTTGAATTTCCCAAGCTTATTTTAGGTAATTAAAACATTTTATTCAATATGTTTAGGTTCTTTGCTCTAAAACCAAGTATCCCCCGGTCTCTCTTTATCAGCTTCTTCCCTAATTTACGCTGCAACATTTTTTGCCTTTTTCTTTCTCATTGAAGATTAAATTTTGACAATTTCTTCTCGATGCTCTTCAAAGTTGATTTGTTGTGGAACTAAAGTGGGCATCACAATTGGTTCAAATTGTCTGTATTCTAAATTTTAGATCTCTCCTCCTTATTATTATGAACAGCAAGTGCCCATGAATAATTATTTATTTTAATAAATAAAGAATGGCAATGATACTTTATTTAATGTCACTCTTCATTTGCTCACTAAAATACTTAGTAATATTTAACATTATGTCTAACATCACAATTTAGCTTCCTTGTTAAATAGTATTTAGAATGAGGACTTTAAATTCAATTTTAATTTACATTTTCTCTTTTAACATTGTTAACTTTGTTTACTATGCTAATTTTAAGTTCATTTTATTATGTAAATGGGGAATTTTTTATTTTTTAAGAATATCTTTCATGGCTTTCTAAACAAATATGTATTCCAACCATTTTGCACTTTCAATGTGTAATTATTTTAATGCTAAAATAGATGAATTGTCTTTGTCATATATATACAATTACTTTAACCGAAATAAAGGTATTAACGTTCTTTTTACTAAGTTAGTTGAACATTTTAAGATATTAACTTAGTTATTTATTTAGACCCAAAAAAATCCACTATCATATTACTTCATTTTTGTGTAAAAATAGATAAGATTTGTAATAATTTATATATGAAATTGAATCTATCATTATAAATTTGATTCAGCTATATATGCAACAATTATCACATCATCACCCGATCAATAGATTTGTTAAAAAATAATTTTAAACTTAGAGATTAATTAAATATTAAATTAATAATAAATCAAGTCACAAGTCATTTTACTTAAATACTTTATTTATTAATTTTAACTTGTTTTTTTTCTTAACTGTGGTAAGATGGCTGGAGAGGAGACATTAGGATTTGGGACTTGATGAGAGACTTTTTTCAGCAGATGTAGAAGCATCACGATTTATAGGGGGAAGCTTAACTGAATTTTCCGAATTATCTAATTTTTCTCTTTCTGATTAACATGGAACAAATTTGCTCATTCTTCTAGGAAGTTAGGGAAATAACTATTTTGAGACAAAATTTTAAGAATTTCTTGGTTTTTGGAGAACTCTAAATATATCTAAACCCAATATCTTTTCACAAGTCAAACATTCAGTTTACTTTTTGTGTTTGTCTGTAAAAATCATTTCAAAAAATCTTTAAAGTGGAAGTGATAATTCCATATACTCTGTTTGAGTAATATATTGAAAATTCTTCATTAATAGTTCATCCACCACTTAATTCAAGTTATATACTTTTTTTGTAAAAACTGTCAACAAAATAGTACTCAAAGAATATATGTCCCTTTTTATACACAGATTAACAATCCTTTCTTAATCTTAGTGATTATTTTAATTAAGACTGCAATTATTTTAAGGAATTTACATAGCCTTTCCGTAATTTATAAAACAAGCAGATTATAAATCTTATGGATCTCTAAGTAAGATATTATCATATCTAATATCATTGTGATAAATATTATTTTTGTGAAGTGCAAATAAACTATTGAATAGAGAATGCATGAATTTAATCATCTCTTATTCCTTAAAGTGATTATTTAGAATCTCTTCTTTTATTGTGCCTCCTTCTAATAATTCAGTTATTATATATATGTTTTATTCTCCTTCATGAATTTCTTCTAATTTTAACAAATTATCATGATCTATTTATCTTAAGATACTAATCTCATTCAAAAAGTAATCCTTCTCAAACTTACTGCACCTTGCTAGTACTGATTTTTTTACTATTTTAGCAGCAAACATCTACCCACTTATGTTATGCTGAATTTTATAGACCTAATGATAAATTAGAAAATTTACAGATGATAAATTGCCACTACCAATTTTTTCTATTATTTGGTATTTCTTTTAAAACTCTTATTAGATCACGTACTTTTTAATATTTTCGACTAATTCTAAGCTAGTCCCATAAAATTCAGCTTGCTGACAATTTTTACTTATTCTAAAACCAAATTACTGATTTTTTTAATTCATGACAACCCTCAGATAAGTATTTTGAATGTGAATGAACTTAGCAGATTTCTAATTAATATTACGAGATCTAAATACTTCTTCAACAATTTTTAGATAATCTTCTGCCCAATGAATATTTATCTAGGTAACCCTGTTGATATATTTCATTTGAAAACTTCCTTGATCATGAAAATGCAAATTTTCATTCACTAATTGCGTAAATAGATGGTTTCCATCATTAAAAAATGTAGCTTTAGAATGATCAGATTGATATCCTCCATTTTGTTTCATTAAAATATAATTAATTTGGATTCTATCGGCAGTAATACGCTAAATACGATAATATAAATAAATTAATATCAAGGGAGCAATTATTTCTTAATTTAACCAAAATTTGTACCTAAACATCTCAGTGTAAATAAATATTTTATACATCCCTTTTCTTACTGGTATTCTGATAATAATTATAAAATTGATCAAATAAACATATGTTATTTAAAACCGAATTATTATTAATCACAACATTATTAATAAATATATCAGAAAATATCAAGGTGAAATTTAAGTAATTTTTGTATATCATTTTAGTAATCCTCTTTGAAGAATTTAGCATAAAATTTATAATTTAGTATATGAAGTAAAAGAATTAATAGAAGATTAAATCATTATATTTTGAAGTGCAATGGTGATTAATTAACTCAAATAATTAAGTGAAGCTTAGATTAAATACCTTTATACTTAATGCATAATTGAAACTCTTGATATTACATTTTTTAAGGTCTAAAAAACTGTTTTCCTTAAAAAAGAGATTTCATTGAATAATTCTATTAGTCTGCTATCAATTTATTATTTTCATTATGAATAGTATATGCAATGTAGTCTCTGATATTAACAAATTGTTTTGATTACTATCTCCAACTATTAACTTAAGATTTAGAAATAAATTTGGACAATAAAATAATTTAATTTTTAATCTTGTTGAGAAT
Source organism: Paramecium octaurelia (assembly GCA_905182995.1). NCBI lineage: Eukaryota > Ciliophora > Oligohymenophorea > Peniculida > Parameciidae > Paramecium > Paramecium octaurelia. Next base: position 819,048 of record CAJJDP010000008.1, read on the forward strand.
TGGCAAATTGATAAGTTTTGTGTAATTCTTATTTACAGATAATAAAATTAGATTTATACATCTTATCTTCAAATTTTATCAGATGTTCTCCCTTTTTTATCCTAAAAATTGAGATAATAAACGGAATATTTACATTTAAGACCAAAGATAAAGTAGAAAGAATAAATATATGGTTCATCTAAATTTTTTGATTTTACCTCATTCTGATCCAAGTTTTATTGGATATTTGCATTAGTTATTTATTAGGTATTCACATTCTATTGTAATAAAATAATAATAAAACAAGATAGTGATAATATATAGTTTTCAAAAAGGATATAATTACAAAATAAATTATAAATAATCAGTTGAATTAAAGTCTGTTAGTAAAATGATTACTATCAGATTAATGTTTTTAATTAGTTAACATTGTTTTAGATTGTTATCTAGGGGTTTAAGAAATTAAATTGTATTTTTTTTATGACATTTAGGATAATTGGGGATTGGTTTCTTCAATGTTGGTTCTCTTACCTGATGTCAATTATTATGTATTCAAATGAGGTACAGTCTATTTAGTAGTAAGACTATATAGGATAGGCTGTTGTGTGATTGTCTGATCATAGGTATAACCATTAAATTAATCCTAAATTGATTGTCTTCTTAACAACTATCCGTTCAATAGGTTAGACTCGTAACCTTCCTCTTCTTTCATATTTGCAAACTTGGCATCGAAATTATCATTATTAATCTAAGTACTACCTATACAAATACATTTATGGAGTATTGTGGAATAGCTGATTAATTAATATAACTATTCCAATCAATATCTCTAAACCATGGATGTGATTATACTTCCTCAGGACCATTAAATCCTAGTCTATTCACAGGCTTTCTTTGCAAAGTTCTGTTGATAAAATCTGCTGCTTCTTCTGACCATCCTTCTGGTATCTAGTTCAATTTAACCAAGACTTATTTAGCCAATATTTAATCTCTAATTTCTTTTCTCGTTTTCCCTATGTAAGGTCTCTATATATTTAGAATTTAATTACTTTTCCCATCATACATTCGTAAGCTATAACTCCAACAGCAAAATAATCAGAAGCTACTCCATGAGCTTGTCGACACATAACTTCTGGAGCCATATATCCAGGAGTTCCACTAGTGTCGTTGTCATTGTCAGGTTTCCAAATTCTGGCTATGCCCAAATCTGTTAACCTTAAATATCCTATTAATCTTTAGTATTTATTTCATACCATTTCTATCAAACACTAGGTTTTCTGGTTTAATATCTCTGTGCAAAACTGTGTTTGTATGCAGATAATCCAATGCTAGCAACAAACACGCTATAAAAAATTCTTTTAAATAATTTGTTAATCTATACTTGTCTATTTTTCATCGAACTTTCTTTGTTTGCATAGATGATACCTTAAGTCACCACCTTACATCAAATCCATTACCAAATATAAATTTTCTCTATCTTAAAACGCTGTATGCATATTTACTAAAAACCTATTTAGTGCAATTTTCTTACGGATGCCGTAAATTACTTAATAAATATCTTTCATTCATGACTGAACTAACACTTTTCTTATTAATTATCCTAATAATCCTAGCATATCTTTACTTGCATTTATTCATTTCTTTGATCGCAAACTATTATTTCGACTTTTTATTCTCGGCCTTCCAAACTCTTCCGAAACCACCTCTGCCAATAACAAAAAGCAATGCAAAATCAGCCTTACAAGGCAGTACTGAAATTAATTGATTATTTACACAAAACATCATCAAAATTTACATCTTTGCTGTTATTACAATTTCCCATTTTTACAATTATAATTAATACTTGTAGAAGAATTTAAGAAAATTATTTATTTTAAATAATCGATCTATGAATCGAGAATAAGCAATTATTTAAATTTTTATAACCATAATGAGGGTTTTCTGTATTTTTTCATTAGAGATCCAAAAAAGTGTTAAGAATGCTAAAAATAAAATGAAATGGGTAATTATAAGATCGAATTTCATACAAATTTGATTATTTAAGTGATTAAATTATTTTATTTTAATATGATACTTGAATATGCTGTAATATATTTATCAATCAATAGCTAAATGAAGAGGATGATTATAAACGAATGACTAATATTACCAGGGGGTGTTAATAATTAGCATAATAATTGCCTTTTTATTCTAATTTCACAAACTCAAATCTAATTAGACAATGTAAATAAAGTTTTTACTATTTGAGTATTTTGTTGTTATCCATTTTAACAAGAGCCTGTAAAACTATTATTGTCAATAATGATGGATAGATTTCAGAATGTTGAATTTTTGAATAGTTTTTATAAAGGGTTACTAGAAATAGCATTGCTTTAAGAATAGAGGGCTATGCTGAGTAGTAGATCGCCTGGGAGAGGCAGAAAAAGTTTTTCAAAGTACTTGAGCTATAATATTAGGAATATCAATTGGATAGTAAGGCTTGGCAAAAAATGTTATTGAAAATCTAGTAATTTCCAAACAATTTGCGGTTTCATTTTTAAAGCCAATGTTCCTATTGGTGCAACAACTAAGACAGTCTCTAGAGAGTAGAAGTGGAATCTTTATGACCTTTATTTTTAATACCAGAGACGAATAAGTAATAAAATTGGTTGTGGACAATTTTGAAGAGTGTAAAAGTGAGATCTTTGGAGCATGTACTTGGGTGAACAGAATTGATGAATAGATAGTTTAATGTAAACAGAAATATCCATTTTAGTTTTTTATTCGAATTAAATAATAAGGTCCTCAAATATTATTTAAGTGGATTAAGACGGTGTTGATGAACAATAAGAATCTTCTGAATCTTCAATTGAAATAGATCCAAATGAGGAAATATAAAAATGGATTTGTTAGAAGAACATACCTATGGTGAATGAATAATTAGATTACTTTAGAAGTTTTGAATATTTGGACTTGATTTTCAAATATATTTTTGATCCTTGTCATTTCAGTGCAATACATGAATGGGTAAGTATTTCATTTTCTATTGTTTTAGGAACACCATTACGAAGATATTTAAATTAAACACACTTAAAATTCAAGGAAATTAAATTAAAATAAAGACATAGATAAATTATTATTACTTCGCTCATTGAAGACTATAAAAATACTTATGCATGAAAACAATTACCCAATCATTACTAAACTTGTACCATAATTTCTATTTAAATTATGTAACTTTTATTTAATTATTAATTTAGTTCATTATATTTACGATTCCTTAAATGATTATGAGAGAAACATTGATTTAAATTAGATTGCATTTATCTTAGACTTTCTATTACAGACAAATCCTCGACAATCTATATTGATGATAGTAGAATTTAATTTGATGTTTCAATTGGTTTCCATTATATATAATGAAAATATAGCCATGCTTGTATAGAGTATCAATTTATCATTATAATTAAGAAATAATCTCGGATGAATATGATATGGGGAATTATGTGTTTGATCATCTTTGGTAATACTTAGATTGCACAAATTGGATTTCATATTTCCTTAGTATAGCCTTATCATTGCAAGTAGATACATTCAGAGCTAATAAAAATAATCAAAGTGATAAAACAGTTTAAATTGTTGGTTTGTTAAAACAATAGATAAATTATGACAGGTTAATTCATTAAGAAGAAATAAATGTGGATGAAAAGAAATTATTAACAGATTACTTAGGTTAGTTACAAGCAGGAAAGAACTACGTTTAGTTTTATAGTATGAATCAACTAAATTGGCATATGAACTAAAATGTTAAAGAGAATATAACTGTAAGTGAATTATTGGGTAAAGACATAGACAACTTAATGCAATTTAGAACAGAGAGATAGATGTATTAATCAAAAGTTTAAATGTCAATAAGGGAAAAACTTTTTGTCCCTCAAATGACATAATAAGAAACAAAATTTATTAGAGGAAATAGTAAAAGGTAAATTAAGGAAACTTTACAATAGAGGGATTTGACCAATAAATAAATTGCTCAAACTGTAAAATTGCTGCCAAGGTTGACTATTGGAAATCAAGAGTTATCAAAATGGATTAATACAGGAAAGAATTAGAATAATCTCAGTGTGGCAATGTCTCCTAAGAGAACGCCAAGAAGCTTTCAAATTAAAACTGAATAGAGCACTGATTTTTCTTCATTCTATGAAGGTTTTTCAAGTGGAAGACTAAAAGGATTGTATCCCAGTCCTAAGATCTCGATTTAATCTAGTAGTTTTGAAAGAAAAGCTAAAAAATTTCAATCAGATGTGAAACTTCTACCAACTTGCATATCTATTTTAAAGTAAATAATACAGAGCATCTTCTAAAACATGATGAGTCTTACATCATAGAATAAAAAATAAGCATAACGATTAAAAATTGAATAAGACAGCATTTTACCATCCTTTTTAAATAAGGAAATGTTGAGTTAGTTATTCAGAGTTTATTTATATGACATAAATAATTAGGACAAATCGATATCAGATACATCTTGTGAGTGTGGTTTGATTATAAATGAAATTTATTTAAATTGCAAATAGCATTCAGAACTTCACTAATATAAATCTCTTTTAAAGTCTTGCTTTTATGAAATTGGAGATTATATTTGTAAGGTAGTAGTTAAATTGCACGATTCTGAATAACCATAAAAATTTAAAAGGCATTTGCTAACATCTACACTCTAAGAAGGTTTGATCCTATTTGGGGAACAATAAGACACCCCTAAGAATGTTTTTGGTATCTTAAATGAGACTGTCCTACATTTACTGATAATTTGGTTCTTTGACAGTGATTAAGCTAACGCCTATTAGTAAACATTTGTGAAGTATTTACATTTATTATATTTAGGTTATTTACCATAATATTTTCAAGAGCCCCTCAGTATTTGTTGGGGATAATCCTTTTTAAACTTGGATTGATTAGTTCTTTGTAAAATGCTTACTTTAATTTCTTTATAAATAGTGTAAAATTTACAACAGGAGCTGAAAGTCTTTTTTTTTATGTTAGTGTAATGATATATGCGATTAAACGTTCTTTGCTAACGAGAAAAATTGAATCTATCTTAAGTAACTTAGAACCTTTGAGTTCATGGAAACAATTCAAGGAAGTGGAAATAGATAATAACTCAAAATTTGTATAGCACATTGAATGCATATTGTAAGAGCATGATGGAAAAACTCCAAGATAAATTATAAAAAAGAAAACAATTACAATTCACTCTAAAAACGTTATGTAAAGTCGAAGATCATAGTTATAAATGCAGTTTCAAAATAAGTAATTATATTAATAAAGTTAGGTTTACTATGCAATAAGCAACAAACGATATTGTAAATTTGATGAGAGTAAAGGACAAATTACTTCATAATAAGAAAATTATGCCTTCATAAAATAATTAATGATTTTATTTATTTTAAACTCAATCTTTTAAAATAATCTTTTCTCTCTATGGTCCATTTCCAATCCAAGAGACTGGAATTCCCAAGAGTTCTTCTATTTTCTTAATATAATTTTAGGCTTCAACTGGTAAATCAGAAAAAGTCTTGCAATCAGTAATGTCTTATTTCCATCCTTTCACAGTAATGTACTCAACTTCAACTTAAGCTAGTTCCTCTAATTATGCAGGAATGTAATCAATAACTTTTCCATTCAGTAAATAATTAACTCCAATCTTGATTTCCTCAAGCCCAGTCAAGATGTCTAATTTTGTAAGATTGATTGATGAATGTCCGTTAATTTGGATTGAATATCTTAAAATAGGAATGTCAAGCCAACCGCATCTACGAGGTCTTCCAGTGGTTGCTCCAAATTCATGACCAGTTTTCTAGAGATACTTTCCAGTTTCATTAGTGAGTTCAGTTGGAAAAGGCCCCTCGCCAACTCTAGTAGTGTAAGCCTTAACAATTCCAATAACAGTTTCAATAGCAGATGGAGGTACACCCAATCCAGTGCAAACTCCTCCAACATTAGTACTGGACGAAGTAACATATGGATAAGTTCCATAATCAATATCCAACATAGTAGCATTAGCTCCTTCGGCCAAAATTCTTCTTCCATCCTTTCTGGCGTTAGCAATTAATGAGATAGTATCTACAATCATATTTCTGTTTATCAATATATCTCTGTAATCTTTAAGAGTATTGATTTCTTTTTGAGTATCTATTTAGATTCCCTCTTATTCTCTGAGTTTTGCATTTAATGAATGATATTTTAATAAAAATGTATCCCAGTGTAATAAATCTCCGACTCTCAATCCTTATCTCAATGCTTTTGCTGAATACGTGGGTCCAATTCCTCTTTTAGTTGTACCAAGAAATTTTTCTAGGGATAGAAATAATTAATACTTCTTGAATCACTCTCACTTTTGGCGTCTGCCTCGAGCAATCCATCAACTACAAGATGAGCTCTATTGGAAATGACTAGTCTTCCAGTATAATCCACTCGATTTTTATCCAGTTGAGCCAATTCTTTAAATAAATATAAAAGATACCTTCAAACAAAGTTGGGATATTCACCACAACTCCGTTTCCAATCACATTCATACATGTCTAGTATAAGATTCCACATGGCAACAAGTGAAATGCATACTTTACACCTCCAACTACTATTGTGTGTCCTGCATTTGCTCCTCCATTAAATCTAGCGCAATAATCGTATTTCTCAGCCAAGATATCTACAAGTTTTCCTTTACCTTCATCTCCCCATTAAGCTCCAATGATGGCTGTTAATCTGCTTCTCAACCCATTAACGCACTTAGACATTTAAATATTATATTATTATTAAATCAATCAATATAATGCATCTCTTATACTGCCAATTAAAAGGCTTTTACAGATACTTTGTCATCTTACGCACTTTGCTTTAAATAATTATAAATTTAATTACAATTTCCTTTGCCCTTTTAAATATGCCTTCAAATTTTCCAATCCCATATTTAATCCCAATTGATTCAAAAATTTCCTTAATTTCTTTTTTTGTTCTTAATCTTAAGAAATCTTGTTCTGTTAATCCCATATGTGAGAATTTTTCAGGGAACAACAGAGCTACAGCCGGTACTTCATCACCATAATTTTGGGGATCTGCAACTGATTTAATCCCTTTTTTATTTATGTCATTCCTGATTGCAGGTACTCCAAAAGCTCTGGTTTCATCCCCTGGTTTTGGTTAATTTCTAAAGCCAAATTTTGTGGCTTTACCTAAATCAAGATCAGGCTACACTTCTTTTTAAGTAGGCTAACCATTGATGCATTATCCAGCTGTCCATTATTCATCCTTTTTCATCTCCCCAAATATCTATGGCATTCTGGGATTCAATTACGCTTGATTCTTCGGTTTTCCCAAAGGGTCCTCATTGTAATTCTTCCAATCTTCTTGATTCTTTGAGATTATAGTAGTCTTAGGATATTAATTTTAAGTGAGTTCATGTTATAATATTTTCTTCATCTATTCCTATTCTCTCTCCTCCTTTTTGCCAAATCTATAATCATTAGGATTGATCTTCCAATTATATTCTCTATTTTTCTATTCCCCTGCTTCAAAATTCCCATGACTTTTCAAATACATCAATCTAATTCTCTCCTCATCTCTCTTCGCATCTGGAGGAAACACAACCTCTTTAGCTGAATATTCAGAAGGAGGAATCTTCTGGCCGAATGCAAATCCATCTGACTTAGCTTCTTCAGGCCAATTATAATTTCTAGNCCAAGAAATTTTTCTAGGGATAGAAATAATTAATACTTCTTGAATCACTCTCACTTTTGGCGTCTGCCTCGAGCAATCCATCAACTACAAGATGAGCTCTATTGGAAATGACTAGTCTTCCAGTATAATCCACTCGATTTTTATCCAGTTGAGCCAATTCTTTAAATAAATATAAAAGATACCTTCAAACAAAGTTGGGATATTCACCACAACTCCGTTTCCAATCACATTCATACATGTCTAGTATAAGATTCCACATGGCAACAAGTGAAATGCATACTTTACACCTCCAACTACTATTGTGTGTCCTGCATTTGCTCCTCCATTAAATCTAGCGCAATAATCGTATTTCTCAGCCAAGATATCTACAAGTTTTCCTTTACCTTCATCTCCCCATTAAGCTCCAATGATGGCTGTTAATCTGCTTCTCAACCCATTAACGCACTTAGACATTTAAATATTATATTATTATTAAATCAATCAATATAATGCATCTCTTATACTGCCAATTAAAAGGCTTTTACAGATACTTTGTCATCTTACGCACTTTGCTTTAAATAATTATAAATTTAATTACAATTTCCTTTGCCCTTTTAAATATGCCTTCAAATTTTCCAATCCCATATTTAATCCCAATTGATTCAAAAATTTCCTTAATTTCTTTTTTTGTTCTTAATCTTAAGAAATCTTGTTCTGTTAATCCCATATGTGAGAATTTTTCAGGGAACAACAGAGCTACAGCCGGTACTTCATCACCATAATTTTGGGGATCTGCAACTGATTTAATCCCTTTTTTATTTATGTCATTCCTGATTGCAGGTACTCCAAAAGCTCTGGTTTCATCCCCTGGTTTTGGTTAATTTCTAAAGCCAAATTTTGTGGCTTTACCTAAATCAAGATCAGGCTACACTTCTTTTTAAGTAGGCTAACCATTGATGCATTATCCAGCTGTCCATTATTCATCCTTTTTCATCTCCCCAAATATCTATGGCATTCTGGGATTCAATTACGCTTGATTCTTCGGTTTTCCCAAAGGGTCCTCATTGTAATTCTTCCAATCTTCTTGATTCTTTGAGATTATAGTAGTCTTAGGATATTAATTTTAAGTGAGTTCATGTTATAATATTTTCTTCATCTATTCCTATTCTCTCTCCTCCTTTTTGCCAAATCTATAATCATTAGGATTGATCTTCCAATTATATTCTCTATTTTTCTATTCCCCTGCTTCAAAATTCCCATGACTTTTCAAATACATCAATCTAATTCTCTCCTCATCTCTCTTCGCATCTGGAGGAAACACAACCTCTTTAGCTGAATATTCAGAAGGAGGAATCTTCTGGCCGAATGCAAATCCATCTGACTTAGCTTCTTCAGGCCAATTATAATTTCTAGTTGGCATTGTACCCAATGGCTCTTTGATATGAGATGCATATTTTTATTCGTTAATTTCATTGATCAATTCTCCTATTCCTTATGGCTATTGTCTAAATAAGTCGCCAGCCTTGTCTGACAAGTCAGTCTTTCTTCCATATATCCAATTCCCCTATGGTTTTGGAGCATCAACTAATCCAGGATGTAACTAAAATTTAGTCTCTTTCTTACTATTGAACAGCCAAATTAATGCTTATAAGATTTTCTATATTTTTTTATATGAGGAGGAGTTTCAGGGACCTACGTAACTGTCTAACATTACTTAATTTTGAATTGGTTGTATACAAGCACCTGCACTTTCATCCTTCAAAACTGTTCTTCCAGCCTATGATAACACAAGTTTGATACTGATTTCAAAGTCCCAAAATAATCTCTTGTTTTTCCTGACATTTTTATTTTTAATATATACTATATTAAGAATAAATCAAATTTATTAAATTAACATAGTTTATCAAAAATCATTAACTTCCTCATTGAGCACTTTAGTTATAGTAAAGCCTTCCCAACAGTTTTGACCTATCTTAAATTGAATATCTTTTTTTATAAAATGGTCTTGAACTGTAGAAACTGCAAAAAAATTTAAGAATATTTAATAAGTTTAGCTTTTGAATAACTTACTGCTTTCTTAAATTAATGAAATTTGAGTATTCTAGCATACACAAATAATAATTATTGTTTGTAATAATTTTTCATTTTAAAATTTCAACTTGACAAATTTCCTGTTTACTAAATCTCTCAATATGAATAATTTCAGCATTTCTTTAAATTTTTTATGCAGTTTAGGTATAAGAGAAATATATCAAAGGTTATTTTAGTAAATTATTATTTATTTATTTTTGAAATTAACATTTTAGACTTATCAGTATGGTTATAATATATACTCTTCAAAGATTCATCTTTGTTAATTAGTCATTGTTTTTCAATTAGATTTTTATAATATCAATTTGAAATATTCCTTTAATTTAATAAATCGTTAGACTGAAATAAACATTTTTGATAAAGTTTAAAAATTTTTCTTTTTGTAGTGAGGTTCTACGTTTATAAATATTAAATGAGCTGATAATTGATATATTAAATAAAATTTCCTAGCATTTATATTATGAATTGAACTGGTCTATGTTTTAGATTAATTTGAATCTGGAAAATTAATAGTATTTTATACTCTCAGTTGAGATGAATTATTCTGAAATCTGGACTAGTCAAATATGCTATTAGAATTATTAAATAAACTATTGCTCAATAAACTTTGGTTATGATTCCAATTATATGAAACAATATTGATGAACCTCAAAAAATTAAAAACAGGTCTCCAAATGAGGAATGGCTTCTTAGCTTTAGGTAAATAAAATAGCAGAGCATAATGTTAAACTTATATTATACAAATGCAGCCTTTTTTTATGGATAAATTAAGAAATTTTATTTCAATAATTTTATTATTAGAAAATCAACCAAAACAGCCAATTTCTTCATTCAGCAAATTAAATTAACTGTCACGAGGAAGATAGGCATTCTTAACTGAAATAATTTTGAATCAAAAAATTATCAAACAAAAACACACATGTAAACCGAAACTAACGAAATAAACTCTATAGAAGAATCTGGAGATTATCAAGCAATATATTAAATGAATGAAAACTTAGATCAATATTTTCACTCAATTACAAATGAAAATTAATCGCTTTTTATTAAATATCTAGTAAATTGCTTTTAGGACCCAAGAGAGGAAATTAAATAAGTTGGAGAATAATATCTGAAATAATTAGAGTAAATAGTAAAACCAAAAAGTATAATTTAAAATGATCATGAAAACAAAAGGAAATCCCTTCCGAGAAAGTTTTTTAAAAATGATAAAAATCTGGGTGTCTCTATTTTATCGCTTGATGGAAGTTTCAGTAAAATATTGATTAATCCTAGTTTTAACTGACAAATTTACAACATAAATTTTGGAATGGTAACATAACTCAAAAGCAAAAAAAAAATTATAAGACTTCTGCGCTGTTGCTGGTAATACCAACCTATACAAGTAAATCATAAGTTATAATTAATTACTTGACACAAATCAAAATCAAAAAAATTTTAAAATGACAATTTATTCAGAAAAAATTAGAAAAAAGGCTATGAAATACGTGAATTAATTTATTCAAAAATAGTATGACAACAAATCTATAAACCGTTTAAATGAATCCATAAAAGAGATTTAACACTTCGATGATTTTGACAAAATGAAAATTAAATATCTAAAAACTGTTTAAATCAATCTAAAAAGGGAAAAGCTCTCAAAATAAGAACTTTTGGAGTAGAAGAAAGACAATGCAGGAGTTCTTTCTAGTCCCCAACTAGAAATTATGTCAGACGATATAGATGATGTTTTGATTTGTGAAATTTGTGTAGATGCAACAGTTGAAAATATAGATAAAAGTGATATCGCAAAGGATGCTAAGCTCATGAATCAAGAAAGTATTATCATACATTAATTTCTAGTTAAATGGCAAGAAAAGATAAAATCTCTCAAAGATATTATAAAAGAAAAACATCAAGCCCAGTTAAGATCTTCCTCATACGAATGATTTTCGACTAGTAAATGAAGGAAATCAAATTGAATGATATCATACGCTTTAAAAACATTAGCCGATAAGCGTATATTGATATGATATATATATATATGTTTATCGCTTTATGATATCTAAATCATTAATCTATATTTACAGTGGAAACTAATCATAGTCTGGATTCTATTTTATTTCTTATCTGAATCATTCTTAAAAATCTAAATATAAGTAATTATTTTATATTTTTTGAATTATAATAATATAATTTATAATAAAAATATTTATAAAATGATATATTAGGATTTAATTATAGATTTCTAATTAATTATATATTTTCCATATCTGATCACTCTATTTAAATATTTTTTGTATTTTAACTCTAGACTATGGTTATTGACAATGAAGGATTTCAAAATTGCAAAGATAAGTACAATTCTTAAAATTATTATAAAATTTAAATTCTTTTAAGTATAATATTTCTGCTAAAATGGAATGTAAATATCTCATTAAACTTAATGATTTTATATAAGGATGTTCCCAATCATCCTTGTAAATCAACCAGCAAAAACAGAGTAAAAAAATAAACAATTTTGTTAAATACAATAAACTATAAACAAATTCAAAAGGAAATTCAAGAATGGTCATGTACTACTGCAATTGGTTTCTTTTGATTGTTCTCCTCTATAATTTTAAATCTATGGATATTATCAATAATTTACTTTCTGTATTAAGCTTTCTTTATATCCATCATAGACAAGAATATTTTTTTCTTCTAAACAGTTTCCTTCTTTTGCTCCTTTACATTTTCAAGAGTACAAGGTGCCTTTTTTTCCAAGGCCTTAGATTATTTTTTAGTTTATTTAGATGATATTGGTTTAATCAAAGTAGTCTCATCTTATTTTTGGACTTAGTGAGATAAGGAGTCATTATCGTCTATATTCTTTTGTTTTATTGGCTATTGTTTGAGTTTGGGTAATGATTAGGTTCTAAAATGGAAGAATAAGAAAATAGAGTTACTTTAAGTAGAGCATTTGGTTGTAGATGATCATTTGTTAAAGGAGGAGTTGTTGTTGTAAAATTATGTTACTGTCGAACATTGAAAAGTTATTCATCAAAATACTAAGAATTATTTATGGAAAAGATAGGGATTCTTAAGCTTTGTACTATAAAATCATGCGTCAGCAGTTAATTATTCATACACTTTACAAATGATCTTGCATTATAATAATTAAGAAAATAAATAATTATTATTAAAAAGAACAACTATGATTTATAATATTTATTAAGATAATATATAAAATGCCCTTCGATTTTATTAATTTGATATGTGATTTAATTGAATAATTATAAAATAAACATTATGTTTCTTCATTATAATCAAATTCTGGCCTTAGTGAATGAGATCTAGACATTTCTATTGTCAACCTCTTCATTATGCATTAAAGCCATCACTTCCAAAGCTTGCTTAAGATTTTCCATCTTGACTAAACACATAAATTTGAACTAAGTATTAAGAACTTTGACTGCCTAAAAATGAGTATGTACAACAACCTCGACTATACCGAATTCAGAAAAGACATCCCACATAGTTTCAGCATTTGATGACACCTTTTTAAGATTGGAGACGTGTAAGACTTAACTTGGTGGTAACAAATTCATTTTATTACTAGAATTGAATCTACAATCTCATATCTATTTTACCTGTCTGTTTCTTGTGAACCAACATAGTAATCTTGCTCATTGTAGAGTGTATCAAGACTTAAAAGTTTTTCAATAGCATCTTCTGCGACGAAAGAAATAGAAATAGTGCTATCGAAGAATTACAGTTTTTAACAGTTTTCAAAAACGAATATTGAGTATTCTTCTTTTAGGTATTTAATGAGTGCGAAATTTTTTAACCTTGTTTATTGTAGATTATACTTAATGAGTAAGATTTTATCAATGTTTCCGAAATTACTAAAGATATTATACAGTTTTTAAGCGTCTAAGTTCTTTCCTTTGATTCCATTCAAACATAATGTTGTTGTGTGTTGAAGTGTGGAGGAAGAATTGATTTTCCTTTTGCTTGAAGGCTGTTGTTTGTCATCCTCTTGGACAACTATATAGAAATTGAAATTTATACTTTCATTTAAAGATGTAGAATGACGATTTCGTAAACTGCTCATGGTAGAATCATTTATAAGATCGAGTGAGCAATTGTTTAAGGAACCTGATTAAGGGGGCTTCTCATCCGAATAAAACGAACATTTGATAAAGTTCGAAGATAATTAATCAAGAAATGACTTTGCTGATTTCGCAGCTTCTGGGGTTCCCATTTCAACTAATACTTTGTAGTCCATTAAGGATTTGTTTAAAATTTTCACTTAACTGACCGGTCCATACCTTGTTTTTGATAAATTTCATACTGGGTTAAAAGGGAACCAAAATATTCGGGACTCAAATTTTCTGGTGGAGCAATTAAACTTAGGAGAAGCATATTTGAATTCATCCAAGATTCAGGTAAAACTGGCGAAGAGAAACTAATCATTTTAAGTTTCTTTTAATAAATTATTAATCATTTTTATATCTTCAAGGTCAGATTTCCATTTAAATCTTATTAATTTTATTAAATTTATATAAACTCATTTGCGAATACCAAATCTAGCTTAATAAGCATTCTTTTCCTTTTTCCTAAAAGTGCTTATCTTAACCATTCCCCTTGCATTCGACTTCCTGCCACCTTGTCCTTTGATGTATCCACCCACATATCTATTAAGTTGAGGTTCAATCTAATCAGGTTCCAAATAAACATTTGGAATGCTATAACCTTACAATAAATAAATTGGGTTACTTTTGTTCTTGATGAGTTATTCTGATTGTCTCTTAATGTCGGTATATTCCTCTGGATCATAGGCTTCAAAGTCAGGAAGTGGATGCACAGGTCTGTTAACAGGAATGTAATGCAATCTATTAATCGTTAAAGTCATCATCATTACGTTTCAACAATGTCGTGTTTTAGATCTGCATGCTAATCATTGGGGACGATTTTCTGTCTGTTATTCCTATTTCTCAGGAAATCATCAATTAAAGCTCTGCTCACAACTTGACTCGAAGCATAGGCGAAATCATAAATTCTTTTGAGAGCAATTCTAGCAACTTTTACTCGTTTTCTAACCTTAAGAATGTATCTGAAGGCTTCATCTTGACTTAAAGGAATTAGATCTAAGTGTTATTAATTAAAATACCATTGATCCAAGTTGATTTCTCTTCCAATGACTTCTAAGTTTGAATGGCCAAATTTTAAATCATTATTTGTTCCTTCAAATTTTTATTGTCGACTTTGATGTTTGCTTTCTCTTGCGAAAGTTGCTTCAGACCTTCCATCTACTTTTCTGTAAACCATTGCTTAGCTATTTCATTGATCTTCTTGAAAACCAGCTCTTTCTTTTCTGGGTTTGCTGCCTTGTTGTCCTTCTCAATTTAATAGACTTCAGCTCTCAATCTGTCCCATTCCTTTTCTAATTCTACTGAAGTGGCAGGAATTTCTTCTACCTTTTATTAAGAATATAAAATTTTCCTTTTCAAATCATTATTCACTTAATTTTCATTTATTTTGTCCAAGAATTGGTATTCAATTGAGCTTTAAAAGGGCCTATTGAAGGGCTTGAATGTATCAACTGAAATTGGGGTTTTGGGTTTTTCATATAAAGTCTTAGAGCCGAATTTGATGAGGGGAGGTGGCAATAAATCGATCCAAGACAAAAATCTATGTATTTTTGGAGTGACTCCAGCTCCCTATGCCAACCAGTATCGTATTCTAGGTTTATTCAGAATGACTGATCTCTGTACAACCTTTCTTTCATGAGGTACCCAATATCCAAGATGCTCAATGAATCTACCTTTAACGTTTCGTTTCCTTGGTGCCACTACTATCCACCAGAACTTGTGATTCCTACAACCATGGTTTTGAAGTCTGATAACGACGTGCATATAAATAAATAAAAAATATTTATGTCAAATATTATTCAAATCACTTATGTCCAAATACAATTTGGATTGTCAAAGTATTTCATCCAACCCACTATCCATTTGTCTTAAATTGTAATCAGCTATTGCTCTAATATTCTCAATTTCAATATTATTATGCTAGACCTTAGAATTAGTAATTAACTATTATCATTTATATCAAATTGTAATTTTTATTCACAAATTAAGAATGGTTTAGACTTGATATTCTTAAGCAAATGACTCTGTCGCAGACTTTAAAACATCCTATAAGTGGAAGGATTGATTTGCAATTTGAAATCAAAGTTTAAGATCACTCTTAATATACCTATAACTATATTAGTAAAAGGTTAATTATTAATTATCAATTAATGATTAATATCTCCAAACTCATAAAGCAAAGACAATAGTACTCTACGATATTGGAAGACAACTCAAAATTATTCATCAAACCTAATGATGAGTAAGGGGATGTCACTTTTAGGGGAGAGTTTTTAATTTAGAAGAACGGAAAACTGAAAAAGAAATAAATTTAATTTTAGCAACACATCCTTGTTTATTCCAAAAATGTAATGATATTTACAAATATCTAAGAAACATATTAATATATTGAATGCTACATTATTGTTACATCTCACTAATCTCAATGAAATTGAAGGATTGAGGTTCATAAAATCAGGTACTTCTATCGACATCTATAACAACGTAATCGAATTATACAATTATACTCGCAAGTACTGTATTTAGAGGGATATTCCAGAGAGATACAAAATTACTTCAACATTGTATTATGGCAGTAATGCTACTGTAAATTATTGTTCAATTATTTAAGTTTCTGCAACTAGAGTCTACATTGCAGGGTAAGGCTGTTTACGTTGCCAAAATCTATGAAAAATAAAACTACACGACTGCAGACTAGGTTTCTGGACTTAAGAAAGAAGTTCAGATTCTAAGACAGTTGAATCATTCACAAATTTCAAATCTTGTGGAAGTATACGAAAATGATGAATTGATTTTTTTGGTAATGGAGTAATTGAAAGGAGAGACTTTATAAGGGCTTTTAGAAAATTCATAAGAATTCAGCGAGAACCAAATCAAGTAAATCATGAGACCTCTATTTGAGTGTGTTGGCTATTTACATAATACTAATATCTTCCATAGAGATATTAAGCCATAGAATATTAAATTTAGATAATCTGAAGATTATCTTTAACCATGTTTAATTGATTTTAGTTTGGCTGATAGTTGGAATAAGAACGGCAGATATTTATTTACTAGATGTGGAAGTGTGGGTTATGTGGCTCCTGAAGTTCTTTAAGACAAGAAATACATTCTCAATATAGATGTCTACAGTTTAGGAGTTATTCTGTATATATTGGTAACTTAGAAACATCCCTTTGAGGATGCAGATCACAGTAAAAAGATACTCAAAAATTATAATGGCAAAGTTGATTTTACTTAAGTTCAATGTTCTCCAATTCTTTTGGATCTTATCAGAAAATGTCTAGACGTAGATTTTACTACGCGTCCAAGTTGTAAGGAAATATTGAGTCATCCCTTCTTTAGTAATAGAATTCCAAAATTGCTTTCATTTAAAATAAAAGATCATAGGAAATCTACAGCCATCAAAACTGCAAGAAATATCAATTTTAACAGTGCTAATAATTTAGCATTAGAAGAATCTATGAATAGTCTCAGCTAATCCAAATCTCCTTCCTCATTTGTTAGTTAAAGACGTTCTCTCAAATTATAGAAACAAAAAACTGTGTTTCCTGAAAGTATTCAACTCAATATTTATAATAGTCAATATTTCATAAAGCAAATCAAAGTATTTCTAAACTAGATACTCTCAATATGAAAGTTTGAATTGAATATATGAGTATAATATAATCAGAGAAAATAAATAATATAAACATTTTCTCGTGATCCTAAATATAATTGAAATAATGTCACTAATTTAAGATTCATGTTTTACAATATTGTTCAATTTTCATCTATGACCTTATGTTTTACTTTTTATTTCATGAATGGATACTAGAATGATAGTGATTGTGAAGGCCTTTAAGAATTCGTAAGCAAAGATGGAGAAGGTTAATTAAGTTTGGTATAAAGACTATGATATTGTGATTAAGGGATTGAATTAATTGAATTAATATCTTTTGGACTGAAACTCACATTTAAATTACTTATTCTATGAGTGGAATTTGTATAGAGAGAACTTCTTTATGCACTGGTTAATTGAGATAGTCTAGGACTGCCATACGGCTAATCTAATCCTTATTTAATTGACAGCAGCGGAGGTAAATTCTTATGATTTTAAATGCTTTGTCTATATTGAGGACTTTTAAATTGGATATTTTTCATCTTTGTGTTCACTTTCAATTCCATTAATTTTGAGATTTTCTCATTCCTAAACCAAATATGATTTAATGCCATTTAAGATGTAATCCTCTCTTTTGGATCTGGTTACAAGATACTTTCTATAAAATGGATCCCTTCCTTAGTCAGTTTCAAAGGTTAAAGGTCTACAATGCCCTCTTCATTTTTTTCAATTATTTCTCTATAATTTTAAGAATCAAAGGGTTTCTTCCCAGTCAAAGAATAATATAGAATGATTCCGACACTGTAAACATCAACTTTGCAATTATATTCTTGATTTTTTAATATTTCAGGAGCAACGAATCCTGGTGTTCCACATCTCTAAAAAAGATGATTGGGAGCATCCTCATCGGAGTCCGAGTCATGAGTAATCCTAACGGTATCTGCCAGACCAAAGGAAGTTATACAGGGATTATCTAAATTACCATTTAATCTCAGCCCAATATTTTCAGGTTTGAGATCTCTGTGCATGACACCCTTAGAGTGTAAGTATGCTAGACTTTTAAACAATTTAAAAAATAACTTGGATGCCTTTTCTTCTGAAAGCAAAGGCCATTTTAATAAGTATTGATCCAGATTACCTCCTATAATTAATTCTTAGACTATTATAATTTAATCTTAATTTTCAAAAGTTTCGATATATTTTTAAACATTTTCATCATTTATTCTTCTTAAAATACGCAATTCTTTCTCTAGTGTAACTTCTATTGTAGCGTTTATCAATTTCTTATTATAGATTTTACATTGAAAATCATTTTTGTCCTTTCTACTTCTTATTCTGAAAACCTTGATAATAAGTTATTATACTAACCTCTGCTTTATCATTGGAACTAATTTTCTTTAGAATTTGATAATGATTAGGAAATTCCAATTGAATAGTGAATTTCTTTAATACACACATAAGTCTATCCAAATCTCCAAACATCTCAAATTAATCAAAGCATTTGATAAGCCTGATTCCTTCTCCATATTATGTGTTGTGAATGATTTCTAAAATAGAGTTTTCATAATCAATCCAACACAAAGATCCCTGTATAGATTATAATTAATACATCTTTTTTTTGTTTAACTATGATATTTTCATGAACCATTATGGTTTATATTTTTTTCTAATGTTGTTTAGATTCCATAACAACTATCTAAACAACATTCAATTCAGTAGTAATTTTAGGAATTTTGGATCTATTCCACTGCATCCTTACAAAATCCTTTTAAAAGAAACACTTTCTGTGAGTTTATTCATATGTAATCTTTTTTTCAGTCTCCAAATTTAGTTTATGAAATAATCTTTTCATTAAATAATGAAAAATTTTAATTAAAATTCATTTCGAGCATTTTAGAAATGCCCATAAAATAAATATTAATCATACATTTAAATATGATTTAATAAGTAACATACTACAATTTAGAAGTGTAATCATAACAGATAAGCACAGATAATTGATTTTATTTATGCTGTCTGTGCTTAAAAATTGTCACTAATAAAATGTATAGAAATAAAAAATAATATATAATAAATAAATTTTAATGTCAATTTTTCACGTGACAGATATATCTGAAAAACCTTCCTCATACACTAGCCAATTGGCAAACAAAGATGTTAGTTTCATTTTATATCTAGATCAATTATCAAGTGTTAAGGAGTGAAGTCAGAACTTCAATAATAGATAAATACAATCATTTCGAAAAATTAGGACAAAAACCAAAAAGTCCAAAAGGAGGGTAACAGAGCAAAGAAAGTCCAAGAAAGCACTAAAATACTTTACGAACTTTAGACATTTTATTTGGGAAACCACCTTAGAATCAAGAATAAGTATCTCAATCTTCACCTGCCAAGATCAGTGGATTAAAGAAAAAGTAATATTCATAACTATAAATTCCTTAGGATGCAACAAATAGGCACCTAAGAACAAACAGGCAAGTTCCACCTTTCAACAGGAGCCTAGGATTTTAAGAGCACTTATTATGATTAGTCAGGAGCCAAACACTCGTTCTTATCTCCATAAAGTAGAAACACACAGGACGGTTTAATGAGATCGGGATCTCTGACATCAAAGTTTTATCCAGAAAGAGGGTACAATTAAGTTATCATTTGAAAGCACATAACTCAGTAATGCTGTCCCAATCTAACGATTAGTTGAGATACAAAACTTATTAGAATTGACTCCTTCAAGTGAACTTCAAACTCTACCAAGAAAGTATTATGATATAGTAATGATTATAGTTACTTGGACGAACTTCAAAGAGTAGCCAGTTCAATACAAAGGAATTTGAAGCATCACAACGATATTCGCCTAAAATAGTGAAAATATCATATTTTAATAAACAAAAATTAATTTTTTTTAATGAGCGGATTCAAACTATACAGATCTAGAATAATATTGGCGCTGTCATCTTAGGCTTATAAGAGAGCTCATAAGTTATCATCGCAAACATCTACTGAGCCTGAATTTGTTGATTAGCCATTAAATAAACAAATAAAATTAAATGATTAGAGTTTCATTAAAATTTAATAAAATGAGCAAAAACCAAGCAACTCACCAACACAAAACATAGAAACCTAGAAGATCATTCAGAATCTATAAAAAACAGTAACTAATCCAATTCAAAACAAAGAAAAATAAGAGAATAGTACCATAAAAATTCCTTTATAAAACATTAACTCAATTAATCATAACAATTCTTAAACTCAAAATACAACAAACCAAAATACAATTGTTGATAAAGATGTTGCAATTCAAGCTTCAAAACATGAATAAAAAAAAGAACTACCTTTATTTAGTGGCTAGAATAAATAGTAGTCAAATAATTCGTCATTATAATTATAATAATAATAATAGATTAAGCAAAATGGTCATCAAATGGAACAAACTAATAAAGCTGTAAAAAAGGAGATTAAATACTTTAAGGCATGTGGTTTACATAATATTGGAAATACTTGTTATTTTAATAGTGCTCTTCAATGTATTATTAATACTCCAAAATTTAATGATAAATTTTTATCCGATGAAATTAAACAAGAATTAAATCCAAAGCACAAACAAGTGGCTCTACAATATTGGAGATTACTAAAGTAAATGAGAACTACCAACAATACCAGTGAAAATCCAGTTTAATTGAAATAAGCTATCTGTAAATTTATTATTCTAATCATCAAGCAAGTTCAACTAAGAAGTTTGGTGGTCATAGACAAGAAGACTCCTAAGAATTTCTAAGAGCACTTTTGACCTGCTTACACGAAGATTTGAATAGAGTTACTGGTAAACCTATCTACAAAGAACTTACTGCTGATCTTAATAAATAATCACTTGAAGACATAGTAAAATTGTTATTTAATTTAAGTCCAATACATGGTTTAATTATTTTAAAGGCAGAGACAATAGTTTGGTTACAGATTATTTTACCGGATAATTATTAAGCAGAGTTACTTGTAGTGTATGCAAAAACCAATCCCTAGCCTTCGATAACTTTTAAGATTTGTCCTTAGCATTCCCAAATATTTCAGGAAACTAAATTACTCTTGAAGATATGCTAAAATATTATCTGAGTGAAGAAAACATCAATCAATATACCTGTGGAAAATGTAGACAACAAAGAAAATGCACAAGATAACTTGAAATCTGGAGATTGCCAGACATTTTGGTTATTCACTTAAAAAGATTCTATTACAAAGGTCCCATGAAGAAGAAAATAAACATAGAAATAAAGTTTGGAGCCAAATTAGACTTGGGTTAGTTTATCATTAATAGTAGCGATAAATCAACTTTGAATTGCAATTACAATTTATATGGCATTGTAAAGCATTATGGAGATTTAAATTTTGGTCATTACTTTGCGTATTTATATTTGTCATAAATTAGAGAATGCAAACATCCATTTACAATGAAGTGGTATTAACTGAATGATAGTTCTGTTTAAGAGATAAAGCCGAAGGTCTCATATGAATCCGATAATTCAGCTTATTTATTATTATACAGTCGTATCTGATAAATATATTTTGTGAATAAAGTGTATTATTTATGGTTAAGCCTTTTTGATTTCACTAATATAAGGCTGATTTGAGAGGATATTCTCTTCAAAAATATAGTATCGACATTAAATCGTTAATCCCCACTAAGAAAAATAATATTATCAAGATAATACGAACTGTTTTTAATTAAATAATTATAATAATTAAAAATATTTAAATTAATTTAGATCTTTCATTTCAAAACACCCAACAAAATATAAAATTAAGGAGAAGTTTTTAGATCCACTCCTTTATTAAATACTGATAAATTTATAATGTCGATGTATATAGATTAAACTCAGGAATTCAATATTAAACTGGTCATTGAAAATGAAGACATTACTACTTCATCATTGAAGAAAGTCACTTTATCACTACTTTCTTGGAGTCCCAAAATGTAGAGCAAAGGCAGATAATGCTCTGGCGTTGGACTTGCTCTTAATCCATGTTCTAATTTCTTGTAGTTAATTAATTTATCATGTTCTTTTTTTAGAATCATGTCTTTGACTTACAAATTGAATTAGGCAGCCCAAGGTCTAGGCTTTGCTGTATCTGTCCATTCCATTTCCTTGAAACTATGTATGATGTTTCCACTTCCTATTATCATGACACCTTCTTTCCTCAACGGTGTCAATTTCTTTCCAATATTATAATGTTCTTGTTCTGACAATCTAGTGCTTAGACTTAACTATATAACAGGAATTTCTTATTCAGGGTACATTTACTGTAGTATTGTCCAGGAGCCATGATCTAATCCCCAAGAGTTGTCTATTTTAGCATCTGGGAGTAATTGTAGGATTCTTTCACATAAGTTCAAATTCCCAGGAGGGGTATACTATTACTCATACAATTTTTTAGGGAATCCTCCAAAGTCATGAATGGTTTTTTGCTTTTTATTACCTGTTACTTTTATTCCATCGGTCTCCCAATGAGCTGATACAGCAAGAATGGAATTTGGTTTAGGTAAGGTCTTTGCGAGTTCCTTCCACTTGAGAGTGAATGCATTTACTTCTATGCCATTCATAGGGGATCCATGACCGAAGAATATAACTGGCAATGTTAACACTGTTTGAAACATTCGAAATTCTGAAATTAATTTATGATTAAATTTGTGTTATCTATATCCAAATATACCATTTCAAATCAATTAAAAGCAATTTAGCAGTTGAAAATAAATAAAGAGTAATTCCAACCATTAGAATTGAGAAGACAGTTATGGAATTTGATTTAAAATCTAACAGATCAGGATAGTTCACAATTCATAGATATTTATAAAGAATTCGATTATGATTATAGAGATATCGCCGAATTTTATAACAAAAATCATATAGCGCATGATCTCATCATTAAAAAACACAAAAAAAACGAACCAAAAGTAATAATTGATTCAGCCTATTAACATTTATTGTTATTAAAGCCAACTCTATAATTCGTAGCAGAGTTTGATTATGAAAATTTACAACAATACTTGAATGAAGATGGCATGAGGAATATCTTATCTGAAACTCAAAGAGACACATTGAAAAGAGCATATACTAAAATTATTGAAAATACTTTTTATGGATTATATTTGCAAGCAATTAATAGAGGGTAGGATTAAATCAAATTGGTTGAGATGTTGAAGAAATTGGAATCCTTATTGCTTGATGAATAAAATCCAAATGATTTGATTTGGAAAACTTTCCTCTTTAGTAATCTATAAAGTGGCAATGAAAAAGTCATAAATTATTTTGCATTCGTTATGCAAAACGTAGAAGAACTGTCTTAAAAAGAGTTGATTGTCTATGCATAGATTGTATTTCTATTTTCATAAAAATTTGGAAATCATAGAACTGTGTCGATATTATACAAAAGGTTATTTGTGTACTTGACCAAGTTGAAAGATCAACTATCTTTACAAGATAGATTATTCTTTTTAAAAAAGACTCAAAAAGAATTGGATATCCCAAATAAATAAGAATTATTTTGTAAATAAATTTATGAGCAAATTCGAGATATTTCAATTTAACATTATCCAGTAGCTTTGAAAGGACTCTGCAATTTTTATTGGATAGGAATAAAAATAACAGAAGAAGAAGAATTTGTATGATTATTATATTTAATTTTAGATTGAAAGAAATATGGAGCAATTCACAAAACAAATAGAAATAATTGATTTGTTATTTGGATTAATCTATGCCAACTCATAAAATATACAATTGATTAAGATTCTTTTTGGGAAATTATAAAATTTAATGGAAAAATCAAGCACTCTAGAAAAATGCTATTATTATCAAATTATATATATTCTTGAAAATAGCTACAATCTACCACTCAATATTGAAAACAAAGAGGAACTTAGATCTATTTATTTTAATGGCACAAACCTAAAACATTAACCTGAATTCAGTTAGGCAAATTTTGATATGGATGAAATACTATAATAAATTTAACAAGAATTAAATAAATAGAAAAGACCTGATTGGCGTATCATCAAAATAAAGAAGCAAGCAAATGTGCAAATTTACCAAGTCGACTTCATCGTTGAATTAGAGGGTATTTACAGGAAGAGATTAATTTATCTTGATTTTATTTAGAGGCAATCGTACATAGATGACACAAATTTAATCGGAAAATAAAGAATTAGACAAAATATCTTTAAAACAGAAGAAATTACTTATATAGACTTTAAAACATGGTACAAATAAGTGGATAAGGTTGCCTATGTTAAGTAATTACTAGGGTTGTGATTTGGTTTATAAAAATTATTATAATTTTAATAATAATAACTATATTATGAGCAAATACCAGCCACCGACAAAGAAAAAAGTAACTAAACAAACTGTTCCTCAGCAATCCAAGAAGCAAGAATAATAACAGGAATAATTATATATAGAGACTATACTCGATCCAACATAAGAATCAATAATTAGTTTAATCCAAGAGTATCTAGTTAGATACTAATTGCTTAACACTTTGGATACATTATCAAAAGAATTAGCTTCAGGATAAATGGGAGCTGAGACCTATCATTTGGATTCCGAACTACTTGAAGTATGTTACATTTCAAATTAATTAGTATTTTGATAAAGGATAATATGAAATGTTTTTCATGTTATGGAACAAATATCTTCCTTATAATCTAAGAATGAAGGACGATGACGCTAAGAAATTAGAGTTTTACATCTAAATCTATTTCTTAATCTATGAAATACATCCTAAAACTGGTAAAAAAGGAGGCGTAATTAGCAAGGCCGCACTTCATTACTTTAAGACATACCTCGATACTAAAGGCTAAGAGTATGAAATTCTTGTTTAATTTAGGCTATCCAAAACCACAGAATTTCTTCCATATTATGCTCTTCCATATGTACAAAGGCCACAAGAACACTAAACTTATAAACATTTGTTTTAAAATCAATGGATTCTGGAGACCAAAGGGAAACTTGTTAGATTGACACACGAATTATTAAATAGAGAATAATTAACAGTAATGGAACAGATGTATCAAAACTTTACAGATGAACCCAAGAAAGTGGTACTATATTAGATCTTATGATAGAATTTAACATCATCTAATTAAAATTACACAACAAATTTGGGGATGAACAATCAAGAATTGTTGGCTGTTATATAGGATTATAATTTGAAATATAATTAAATGTAAAAGAAATTTAGAGATTATATTGAATAAAGCAAGTAAACTATGATAGAGGCTCAATAAAAATGGTTTCAATTAAACAAGGAGGTTACTGATATTGCTAATTAATTAAATAAAATGCTAGAAGACAGTAGAAAAGGAAATCAAGTTCCATAAAATCAATTGGATGAACAATTAAAGAAATTAGCTAAATTATCTCAATTTTTCAGTACATCAGTGGAGGAGATAATTAGTTAGAGTTAAGATATCTCTATGTATGATAAAGTAAGCATCTTTGAAAATGATTTGAGCATAAGTCCCATACCACAACACTCCTAATAATTACACTTTAATTTTAACTAACCATAAATACCTTATGTGTAATTAAATTATTCAAAAATCAAGTCAGTCTTCTAAGATAGTTCAAGCGACCCTGGATTTATCTGTAGAATTTTATAAGCCTTAAGATTTAGAATTACAACAGCAAAAGGAGCTAGAGTTAGAAGAGAAATCTTAATTTAATATGCTTAATTCGATATTTTGGGCTGCACTCCTGGTAATACAGCAGTGTTGCAAAGGTTGTTAGTTGATGCTCCTAATTCCGTTAAGGAATATACATTACGTTTAACTAATGCGATGGCGAGTGACTATTAAGGAAGAAGCTATTTGATGGCATCATTTACTCTAATCAAAACCTTGATTGACATATTAAAAAAAGAGAAGGATGACTCATTAGTCAGAAGAAATGCGTTGGGAGCTCTTCAAAAACTATCTTTAAGAAGAAGGCCTTAAGTTGTTATGATAGAAAATGATGTAATAAAATGGATAGTGAAAACTTTGGAAAATGAAAAGGAGTCCTTAAGTGAATACTCATATGAATATGCAACAGCATTATTTATGAATCTCAGTATGAGAGATTAGGGGAAACAGAAATGTGTAGAATTTAAGAGAGATGTTCTTAAAGTATTGAATGAACTATTAGAACATGACAATATGTAAGTAAGAACATTTGTAAATGGTACTTTATACTCTTTGTTTTCCATTTCTTAAATGAGAGAACAGGCACAAGCATTGGGAATGAAAGAACGATTGGTTCTGTTGATGTAAAATTCTGATGACCGATTCATTAAATAGATTTAATATATTTTAGAATAAATTAACAAAATTGGTCCAGATGAATTAGAACCAGATGAAGATAATGATGTAGATGACATAGATGATATCGATGATAGTGAAGACACAATAGAGGAAGAAGATGCTGAAGATGCTTTAAAGGCTAAGGATGGAGAATTGGTTGGAGAAGAACTACTTAATGCTCATTTTAGTTTATCCCACTAAGAGGCAATTTAAGTTTATATTTATTAATATTCGCATAGTAAAATACAATGACCAGATCCATTATTATGCAGGAAAACTAAAATAAAAAAGCTATGACACCAAAGAGTTCCTAATAATAACCTTTTAGACCAACCACTCCTGTCATTTCCGCAAGTTAATTACAAAAATCCTAATTGCCATCTGAAATGAAGCCTCGACCCAAACTCGCCAGAACACCAGTCGGATAGGATAGACCTACAGTTAATTTTGAACAGTCTGAATAGCAATTCTAGTAATAATAATAAAGTATGAAATCTTCTTAACAAAACAATAATTCTCAGCAAAGATAACCAATACCAGAGATTAAGCCAGCAATTGAAGCACCATTAGAATAACCGAGCTACGAAAGAAATGATGAAGTAATTCTTATTAATATGGATAGTATAAAAATGCATTTTAACATAAACCTAAAATCCCCAGAACACCACCCTAAAAATGATATATTATGTTAATATATAAAATGTTTATAAAGTCAGAATAGCAGATCGATATAATCATGTACAAATATTAATTACAATTTTCATCATTAAATCATTGTTATTAATAAATTATATAATCAAAAACTTATATCTATCATTATATTATGGGTAATTAATGATTAAATTAATAACTAAAGCTGATTAATTTGGAGCTGTTTATCGTCCAACCTTCAATTCTAAAGATGCTTACTAAACTTTCTTTGGCGGATTGATCACAATAACCCTCTATAGTTTATGCATCTCCTACATGATTTATATGTTCATATAATGGGGAACCCATCAAATATTACCAAGAAGTTCATTGTCAGAAGAAGTAAAAGAAAATCTTTATATGGAATTTGACTATGATCTAGTTCAAATTAAACTTTCGAATGATGTCGATCCTTTCTCGAAGGTTAACAACATTCTGGTTCCACAATTTTATGTCCTAACTAATTAAGTTAAGTCAGACCCAGTTGTTGTATTTCCTAATGCTGATGGTTGGGTTGTGCCTAAAAATTATAAATTCAAATTAAGTCCAACGGAAAATCTAGACGCTTAACTGTAATTTATAGCATGTTCTTCAGAATATATAATTGAAGGCATGACTTGTGCAAGTGATCAAGAAATAAGTGATTTCTTTAATTCTAAGACTACTATTTCAGTTGTTATTTAGGTAACCAAATTTAATGTGAAAACTGAGGAATTTTATAGGATACCTAAAAAATTAGAATTCATTATTTAAAAAGAATAAACTATATTTAATAAATATTCTGTCAAAACATCTTATGCTTAAATCGATAATGGAGTTGTATTCCCAGAAAATAACCAATATTAATTTATAAGTGATTATACATTAGCTACTCAATCACTCTAATTGAATACCCAACAATAAATATACAAAAAAAGCATCTACGCACAATTCACTTTTTCATTAGATAACATTCAACAAATTAACTATATCACTTATGCACATTTAGATGAGGTGTTAGCTTCTATTGGTTCAATTTGGTCAATCATCTTGATCTTATCCTATTGTGCTGTGTTATTTAATGAATTTAATCAATCAGAATATCTCTATCGAAAGATCATTTCATTCTATTATCCTTAATTTAGATTCCTATAAATCAGATAAAACTTTGTTGGAAAAATTACTAAAGTAACTGGGTATGGATAATCATATGATCCAATTGAATTTACAAAATATTATGAGAAACTAAAACAGGATGCTGCTTAAAAGATGAAAGTTAAGAACATTTTATATGAGATCTCTAGAATATAATTTATACTTCAATCTATACAAGAGCGTAATCTAATTGTTAATAGTCATAATGTTGGCATCAAATTGAAGTTATTAGATAAAGATTCATCTGAATTCCCTAATATATTACCTCATGAAAATCAGTTGAATGATAATGATTTCATGTTGTTATCAAAGCAAAAATTAAATACCAAAACAGATCCAGGAAAAAATAAGTTTTATCAACTGAATGTTATGAATCATGCCAGAATTGAGACCACGTAAATTAATACAAGTTAAGATAAATTTACATTAATTACATGAATTTATGTGTTTCTAATAAATATATAAATAAAATCAATGAAGATTCAATTGCTTTATATTAGTTTTGACGATCCTCCAGTTCTATTATTTGTTAAAATAGGGAAATCTCCATAGCGCTTATTTCTTGGTTAGTATAAATATTATGAATGACCCTCTGGATTTCTATTACTACTCTAAGAATATGATTAGGCTACATTCACCAGATTTTCTTAAACCAAAATCTTGTCTATAGATTTTCTATCTTATGGAGATCTGCAGATAGGACAAATCTTTTATAAATAACTAATTTTACTAAATTTTATTTCATCCATTTATCAAAACATTTATAATGATAAACATGCATGCAATATGTGACTCTAACAAATTGTTCATATTTGAAAGAATCTAAACAAATCTAACATTCAATTTAATCCTTTATTTAAGGGGATTTCCTTAAAAGACTCTAATATTCAACAGCAGGAATTAAGTGAGTCCAGTCAAAAGAGCTCTCAAATATCTTTTAGTTCTAAGAAAGATTCGCAATATTGTTGGCAATGTTTGTTTATTATGTTTTCTCGAGTTTGAGTCTGTAACATTTAAAAATGCAAATCACAAAGCAGCATAAGCAGATAGCCCCAGTTGATACTACAGTTATGATAATAGTTTTGAAATGGTCTATTTCCTCCTTTTAATAGTATTGAATGTAGATGAAACCAACTGAATATGATTAGATTATAATATAATGCTAAGTCTTGGATGATGGTGTACTAATCAATTGACATTTCATAATATCTTCTGCAGATATTTTTATACTAGTTGATTCCTCAATCGCCGCTTTTCTTAAGTAAGGATTTTCCAAGAAACATTAATGACTAACCTTTCCAGAATTTTAAAATTCTAAAGAAAAGTCAGAACTTCCAATCTTCATTACATCAAGATAATACAATTTATCTTTTTCTAGGTAATCCTATACCAAAATATCAAATCCTTAATATTCACAATCATAACCGAAATATCCTTCAAGACAATTGCAAGTATGTTAAATACATTATCCACTGTTCTTGCATAAACTCTGATTAAAATAAATAATACCTTAAGCAATCATCTTGTAATTTTGAGTTTATTGATATGTTTAGAGAATCATTAGATTTTGAAAATATGCCAACATAAATACTTACACTTTTTGAAAATTTGGTATTAGTAAAGTATGAATTATAGTTCTTTTCAGAATCTCTTATCAACATTAATTTTTACGAGGTTTCAGTAAATTCGAAAGCATTCCAATCACATATGCATTAAAAACTTCATATAATTAAGAATACTTTTAATCATCATAGATCTCACTTAAACTTGTAAAGTTTGGTGTTGTTTCACAAATCATTAAAATGCTTACTTATTTTTCACTAAAGTTTGCTTCAAATACTACATCATCATAATTATTATTGAGTATGTTTAATTATTGCAGTCCAAAGGTGTCTTGTTATATCCATTTTTCTGCACTTATTCCGAAATGGATTGTTAATAAAAGAAGGTTATAGCTCATTTTTGAGAATATTATGTTAAGATTTTATAAACTAATTTTCATTAAATTTACAAGAATAAATAATCAAAATAGCTAAAAAACAAAGAAGTCATAATTTGAAACGCGTGATAATAGAAATAATTTATATACATATGATTTTATATAGTTTTACAAAAGAACATTCTTTCTATATGATAAACAATTTTAATCAAATAAGCAAAATTGTCATCTAATTGATTATGCCTTCTTATGTTCCAAATAACCCAGATATGCTAATAATATAATCCCCTTGTTTAATCCATCCTTTCTATTTAAAATTTTCCAATATTCTAGGAGTTAATCTTAAATTTATTTGAATATTTTTACTATTCAATTCCAACTAGGCTTCCAACCAGAAATGGAATCACACCATTTACTATGTTGAGATTTCTAGCAATTGTTTTCTTTGCTGTTACTGCAACTATTGGACAAGGAGCATGTAATTTTGATAAGCTTAAGGCTGTTTCTCCTGTAGTAAACAGTAATATCAGTTTCACGCGCAGACTAATTAAATTTAATAATACCTGTAGGCATTTTCAATTGCATTCTAAGCTATAATGGAAGCAATGGGATTCTCTTAAATTTTAATTTAAAATATTCCCTGATATTACAATCTAGTGTGCATTTCTATATTTGTGCTGATTCTTGCTAAAGCTTAAACTACTTTAATAGGGTGATTTCCATAAGTAGTTTCTCCAGATAACATAATACCATCAATATGTTATTCGACTACATCTGCGATATCTCCCATTTCGGCAAATGTAGGATTCGTCTAAGTAAGCATTGATTCCAAAATTTATGTTGAAATTAAAACCTAATTAATTAAAATACTACTGGTTTAACAAGTTTTCTGCAATTTAATATCATATCGTGTTACATTTATACAACGTCCTCAATTTATGCCCAAGTTGCCAAATAAGCTCTAGCAATTATACAACCATCTGCAATTTCCATTATTTTATCAAAATTATTTATCCCCTCCTATGTTGTTATTCTAACAAAGATCTGAATATTTGTTGACGAACCCAACAAGTGTTTTAACTATTTATAAGATATTTGAGAACTTCATGCACTTCTTCAGGTCTACTTACATTTGACAATGTAATAGAATCAAAATCTAATCTTTTGGCAATAGTGAAGTCATTTATATCTTTAGAAGTAATCTAGGTTTCAATCTCTTCATCAGAATCATCCGACTGTTTTATAATCTATTTTTATTCTTTAGTTCTATTTGTAATAAATAATGGTTTAAATGGTCTCATTAAACCTTTATTTAGAGCACATTTTTACAATTTTATTCGATTTCACAAATGAAAACTATTAAACTTTTTGTAGCAAGCTTTTGCTTTTTATTTTAGATGATTTAATCAATATATTTTTGTTTTTTGGATTACAATTGTGTAGACGAAGCTCCTCTTGAGTTTTCGCTGGATAAAGAACTTTTAGACTACAATTTACTTTTTTCGGATTTATCTTACTCAAATATACTATTTTTAAACATGGCTTCTGTGGGGTACAAATCTGGATATTTTTCCATTAAAATCTATTTAGCCCTTTTAAATTCCTTTATAATTTTACTCCTAATCTGTTTCTTAGGCTTTGATATTTAACACGATCTAGCCATAATCAATGAATATTTGATCTCCAACCTTTGCTTATGTAAAAAGTTCATCTTGGTCTACACAAATGATATTTTCATCACCAATCACTTTATTGTCTTAAGTAATTCTTATGATATTTCCTTTCTATTCTCTAAGAATAATGATTATACTTTTAAGTATATTTCTGGCTATCTTAAATGACCTATTCTAGTTATCTTTCCTTAAAGCATCATATTAATTGGGATTGTATGATCTAGTTCTTACTCCAATTGGTCTCTGATCATTTTTAATTTCTCATATTATCTTCTGTCATGAGTGTAAGCTGTGTTTATACTAATATTATAATGTCTAATAAGAACAAACCTGAGTGCATTAGCTCCTGCTTTTAACATTTCTCTAATAATATCGATCTCACATGTTTTTTCATTTATAGAACAGACAATTTTTGTTCTCCTTTAATGATGTGGTTCATGTTATTCATCCTTTAAGATATTTTCCCTGGATCGAATTGGCGTTAAATTAGAAAGCCTTGAATTCATTAAAATAAATATTATATTATGGATTAAAAAGGAGATGATATTATGGATGATATTGCTGAAGCCCTTGATGGAGAGCACAAGCTTAATCTAACAGCTGATCAAAATGATGATGAAGGTAATTAAAACTATATCAGAAGACGAGGCAATAAATAAGGAATGCGAAAATTTTCTAAATTCTTTAAAGGGAGGAGAAGGCTAAAATGTAGGAACCGATTAATTGCTGAAGCAGTTCCAAGGAATGATGGGAAATATCCTAGAAGGAATCAATCCGGGCAACTAGTAGCTTCAAATTATTTATTAATAGGGAATAATAAAAGGCATTTTAGGACACCTTTGAGAAACTAGAATAGGCTCCATAATTTGATGAATTAGCTGATAAAATGTTATTGTAATTTATGGATAAAGAAGTTTTGGAGCAACCGATGAAAGAAACCTATGAAGCTTATAACAAATTTATTTAAGTATTAATCATTTATTTTTAAGGAAAATAAAAATAAATTGAGTGAAGAAGAATTATTAAAATATAAAAAATAAAAAGACTGTGTGGAAAAGATAATTGATCAATTAAACAATAATCCTAATGATAAGGAAAAATTAATATAATTATTTGAAAACATGTAGGCTGAAGGAGATCCTCCTTAAGAAGTATTTGGAGGAAATGAAAATCCGTTGAACTTTTTGAATGCACCAACTGATGGAGCATAAGGTGAACCATGCAGTATATTTTGAATACCATACAGATGTTATTAATACAAAATTTAATACGATTTTATCCTATTGTATATTAAGTTATTCTCTCATGCCTTTTATCTATTTTTTAAATCTTAATAGTTATTAACAAAATAATTAGAGAAGTAGGTTTTTAGAAGCGTGCTGTAAAATATATTGTTTATATATTTTAATAATTCATAAAAATTAATGAATTAAGCACGTTATTTTTTTCTCCCTAATTTAACTGAATTAAATAAAAAATAATAAATAGCACTTTGAGGAATTGAGACGTCATAGTAATTGGATTTTATAATTGATAAGCATAATGGATGAAGCATAAATGCAATTTATATTGAGAATTAAATGAATTGTTATTAGATTATTTTATTTAATTTATTTTATGTTTGAAGGCACAAGATTGCAATACATCGTCCCAGGATATACTGGACATATTCCAAAAGGTTTTTTTGAACAACAAGTTGGGTACTACTAAGAAGAAAAACCATAAAATCATATACCAGGTTATTAGTCATAATTATTCTTATATTAGGCTATGCAGGTGAAATAAAATCAATGAAAGCTGAAAATTTATTTGCTTAAACTTATGGCAAAATTACATACTCAATTTAACATGATGATTACTACAAGGGATAAGATGTGCCACCTGAATTAAGATATAAATCATAGCTAAAAGACACTTATCAAAATTAGAATAAAGTATAGTTGAGAACAGCAGCTGAAATTGTAGGTGTGAAGCCCAAGCCTATCGAATACAAGATTGTAATGTCCTTTCTTAATTCAATGTTAGCCTTAAACTGAAACTGCTAAGACTTTTTTCAAAGTAGATCAGCAAGGAAATCCATAATTGAGAGAATCTTTACAAAATTGGAAGAGTGAATATGAATAACAATCAGAAACAATTGATCAAGCAACACACAAGTTTTATGGTGATCCTGGACAAAAAGTGCCAAGTAAATTATATGTCAATATGCTAGTACCACTTGGAACACCATTACCTGGATATACTGGGATGTAAAAAAGAGTTGTAGCGGCAAATATTTTCGGTTAAACATTTGCTAATGCTCGTAAAACAGCATTACAGGATGATGCTAAAATTAAGGATGAAAAAATGAATACATTCAAACAATAGGCTTCATATGTACCAGCTTTAAAAAGATGATTATTATTATTTTAACGATTGAACATTATAATTATCAGAATTGAAAACTCATTTCCAAAGCTCAGTTTTTTAATTGATTAAGTTTAAAGAAGAGGAGCAATCACATCAATTCTATAAGAAACAATGATCAAGTTATTTTAATAGTTGTGTATCAATTAGTACTTATATTATAAAATTAATGAATAATAAAAACTAAGAGGTTTGTGCTCGCTAGAAACTTTTTAATGATCAAGAATTTAAAGAAGTCGTGAAGACTTTTCACGAGCTCATCATCCAAATAAATA
The DNA here is from genome assembly GCA_905182995.1 of Paramecium octaurelia. Lineage (NCBI taxonomy): Eukaryota > Ciliophora > Oligohymenophorea > Peniculida > Parameciidae > Paramecium > Paramecium octaurelia. The sequence continues at coordinate 853,965 of CAJJDP010000008.1, forward strand.
AAAGTTGATGTGATTTTTCATATTTAGGTTTGAAGAAATAAAAGCGAAAAAAATAACATTAGCAGCCACATCAACATATATAAAAAAAAAAATAAGTAGAATTAAAATAATTTAAACGAAACTCTTATCATATCCAAATCGCTTATAAGTTATACGAAAGGAATAATAAATAAAATTAGATCGATGAATGTGATCCCACTTATCATTCAAAAAAAATAAGAAATAATAACAGTGCCATAGAAGTAGAAAATCAATAACAGACTCTTGCAAATAACAATCTGAAATCAAACGAATCGACTGTACAAAGATGAGACATAAATATATATTTTTAATGCTCTATATATATGTTTTTTATAATAACATTTTCAAAAATATTTTTTTTATGAATTTTTTGGTATTGTAAACATTCTCATCCACTTTAAACTAAGTTTCATTGTAGACTTAAAAATGATAAGTTACTTTCCCTCTTTCAGAAAATATTCCTCATAATAAAAAATTATAGGAGATGATATTGAATTTCATATATGAGGGACATACACTTATTAAATATTGTCTCTCTATTCAATTTCAAAAGTGAATATGGATTCTATTTAGAACAAAATTCACTATTTGAAAATCTAAAATTAGAATATTTTGATAGATATGATTTGAATAATATTATTCTTGATTAAGCAAGTCACACGTTTAAATCTTACTCAATATTTTCAACTATTTTATGTTCTATTTCTTCCTCATTTACATTCTACATGTGAATAGTAAAATGTCTGATTCCAGTTTCAATTCTGCTCTACATTCTTTAAAATCTTCTTCTTGCTCTCATAGGAGAAATCGCATTGCCTTCCTCATCTTCATGTTAGGTTGGAGATTAAACCTTAGGTGGTTTGAATTTTATTTTAAAAATTTTTGACATTTCTTCTGGTATGCTATCTTCCAAAGATAGCTCCTCTATAAAACCAGTTTCTACTCTAAATAGCCACCCATGAACCATTACGGCTAAAATATATTTGGAAAATAATACGATGTCCTTCTTGCCATGATTTCTAGACAATTGGGTTTCTCCAAATATTTAATACTTATTCCCTAACATTCATACAGCATAAACAATTTATTTAATCATCTTCCTCAGTAAAAGAATTGATTAACTCTTAATGTTTTTCATAAACTAATTTAATTTAGTTTAACCATAAATCTAGTAATCCCCCCACTGAATCCTACTTCATAGCAGCCTTAATGCCACCACAACATGTATGTCCCATTACAATGATGTTGTGAACTTTTAGATGCTCTATGGCATATTAAATTACACAGTTGATCTAAATTTAGTATTTTATTTACATTTAAATCTGTTGGAATGACTATATTCGCAATATTTCTGTGGATGAAAATTTCTCCAGGATCAGTCTCTGTGATTTCATTAGGGGGTGCTCTTGAATCTGAGCAACCAATTAATAAGTATTTTGGATTTTGACCCTTAGCTAACTTTCTAAAGTAATCCTCATCTTAAGCTAGTTTTTTATTCACATAACTCTTATTTCCTTCTAAAACTTTATTATAACGCTTATATTCTTCTATGCTTTCGTGAACAATTTATGTTTACATATTTAAATTTTGAATTATTATTTATTTAAATCTCATGACTTTATTGAATTTATAAGTGCTAAAATTATAGGAAAAAGTGATGTTGTTTGACGTATAATTACTTCTTTATATTGCTTTTAAATAAAATTACTTTTCTTAGAGACTCTAATCAGATAATCATTATTTTATTTTAGAAAGCACGTTATCAAATAACCTTAATGAAATAAACTTTATTAGTAAATTTAAGGAACAATTAAAATACATAATATTTTATAATATGAAATATTTCAAATCATAGATAGTCAAATTAATAATCTAACCTTATCATTAAACTTACTACATAAGTCTTTGATTAAGATATACTAATATTATAAATAATATTCTTACTAAATTTTAATAATTTTGATTAGTTCTCTATAAGCTTCATCAAAATTCTTTATGAATGTTTCATACAATGTTTAAAATTGCTTTCCACTAACTAATTCAGTAATTTTTTCATTTATTTACACCTTTTTGGATACAAAATCATCTTTAAAAAAGGACATCAATGATGAATTTTATTTTTGAATTTATGAACTAAACTGGCTGCAAAAATTTGTGCATTTATTAAAGATCTTCCAAAAGTCCTAGTCAATTATAAGAGATTCTTTCAAGCAATTCTCTGAAAATCTCATGTGCTATTCTTTAACTTCCTCAAAATTGTCTGCATTTTATAAGTTCTAAATTAAACTTGTGTAATTCTTTTCTACGACATCATACGACACATAATATAACTAATATAAGTTGTATAATATTACATAATTTTTCACTAAATGCTGCATTCTTGAAAGTAAAAAATTTTGTTTCAAAAATTTTTAATGCAATCCAGTGTCTTTTAGCTATTTTTAAAATACCCATGCTTCATTGAGTTATTTTAATAAATAATTCAAGCTCATGAGACTTCTAAATAGAATTTAATAATTTAGCAAGCTAGCTCTAGAAAATATTAAATTCGCAGGCCATTCAACCTTTATATCCAATGTGAATAATTCTATTCCTTTTAGTTTTTAATTTCTAGGAGGCTTATTTTCATTAATATCAATTCCTCTCAAATTTCTGATTGCGTAAATTTATTCACTTATTGTATATTAATCAATATAACAGACCAAATCATCTTTATATGCATCATTACTGGCTATTGATCTAACAGCCAGATCAAATAAACTTTCAAGTTTTTCCTTTGAAATTTCTCTTATATCTTTAACCAGTTCAGATTCTGCAGCTTCGATGAAATGAATAAAGAAATCCCCTGAATCAAATAGAAAGAAGGTTTTAATTGTTTTTAATCTTTTATGAATATTTTCTTTTTAAAACAAGAGGTTTATGATTTCTTTATTAGCCCATTCAAAGCAGGATACCAAGTGAGAGAAATCCTAATTTTAAACTATATGACCTTAATTCTTAATTAAAAAATTATCAAAAGGAGATTCTTTTTACCCAATTACATTAATATATTTACCAGTCCTTAAAATTATATCTTAATATTTCTCAAGAAATTTAGGAATCTAAGAATTTCTCAGTGCAAATCGCTAATCCCAAAAATCGTTTTTATAGTCTGTTTCCAAAGAGGATTTCTGAATTTTTTTTTCTGCAACTAAAAATTCTTCAAAGGGATCATCTATTCTACCATAATATATCCAATTTGAAAGCTGTTTCATGTATGGGATAAACGATTTTTAAAGCAAGAATGAATAAACTTCAACTATTTAAGGGTCTGTGCTTGTATTGATAAAATTGGTAATTGTACTCAATAAAGTGCCACCAATTTATTTAGATAAACTTTAAATTAAAACATAAATTGAATTAATTATTCTTATTGATGGTTGAGTGTAATACCAAAATTTTTATAAAGTTATTTCTCCTTAATTAAATTCATAATCAAGTTAATTGACCATTAATAGATATTTTTGCATTAATTCCTTAATTGCTGAGCAAAATGCTTAAGAAATGTATCCATTTTCAAATTTTATCTTTTATTGGATATAGTTTTCAATGAAATCATGCTGAGAGCACATTGGCAGAATTTTGGACACCATTTATTATAATGATAGGTCACAAGTGCTTTATTCTAAATGACCCTCTATTTGATACTCAAATGAACCATTTTTTTTTTTAATATACTAACCTTCTATACTCATCATGGCATATAAAAGATCTTCAATTAAATATATTGATTAAATTTGATAGGAGTGACTCCCTATTGGTTTTCTTTCATTTTATTTAACTAAGCATTAAGTTAATTAATCAGAACTTTGTAAATAGCTTAATGAGATATATGGTCTTTGCTAGAACCAATCAGGCAAAGGTGGAAAATTGCTTCTTTACAGTTTCCATGTAGAATCTTACGAAATAGTCGGTCCATTCCAAGAGCAAAATAAAGATAGTTCTGATATCAAATAATTAGCATCATTGAATTTAAATACTACATCATCATTTTCTGTAATTGCTTTTTTCAAATTTACAGTTCCTTATATCATAAATTTTGTAGCTTTGCTGTGTGATGCTTCCTGATATGGTATATTTTCAAGCTTTAATTCTCCATTTTATTAACAACAAAGATAGGCTTATAAACTAAAATTGAGTTTAAAATTAAATTACACACCCAGGATTATATATCAAAACTGCAGATTACATAATTATTGGTCCTACATAATCTTAATTTGCTGCATTCAAAATTTAAAAAATTTCCCGCTATTTGTTACATTCTGTATGTTTAAAAAAGGGATGGCAACCTGAAGAAAGTAATCGATTATTTTAATCAATGGTTAAGTATCGATTTGTTCTATTATTCTTAATTGCTAACTTTAATTAATGAGAAATTGTTTACACACTATTTGTATTCCATTAAATTTAATTAAATATAATTTATTATAAATATTTGATTTAAGAGATATACTGTTCTTCAGATTTTTGATAATATTTAAGTTAATAAATCAAGATCAATGTACATTATTTTATATAATATATGAACTTCATTTTATTTATCCTTCTAGGATAGAAATAATTTCTGATCCTTCATCTAAACTTTTTAGCATCCAATCTAATTATTATGAAGTCTGTTCAAGTTATTATGGTAAAAATATTGTTTATTAATGCAATTACTTTAATGAAATCAATCTACTAAGTATTTTTGGAATTTCATCTATGCTATTCAAAGTAAATTCATGCTTTTTTTGAATCATCGACACTTAATTAGATAAGTCCTATTACTATTCTGTTTTATTTAGCGATTCTTATTATTCATAAATTCGATTCAATTTCTAAATCATCTCTTCATCGTTTCGTAATAAATTTGCTTAAATTTTTAATAATTAAGTATGAGCCATTATATTTTATGGATCACTTTCTTATATAGGCAAAGTGTATTATCCTATTAAATTAAAGTCATGCTTATCTTTTTTTTCATTCACTTTATCGCTCCCACTAAATAATTCACTGCCTCTAACAAAAAATGTCTCCCCATTATTGTTAGTTTTAACTTAATTCATTCCTATTTTTTAATTTAACACCTCGATCCTTTTTTAAAATTGATCTAATTCTTTTTCATCAATAATTTATAAGTTAATGTCGATATTATCTGATTAAGGAGGATCAGAAGAAATTTGATTTAATTAATTTTGAAGCTTTGATTTATCCTACTTTGGTTTTCTTTTGATCTTTTATTTCAGATTTACAAGTTAACTCTAAACATCAGATAAATCTTTAAGATATTTGCTAGCCTCAGGTCTTGAAATTTCTATGTAGATAATATAATACATTGCGATCCTATTACACTGCCATTAATGAGGTCATTTAAGACTTCACATTATAGAAGGAGCTGCTCAATCATTTATTTATATTCCCCTTCAGCTTTAAAAACTGCTTTTTCAAATTTTTAATTTTCGTACAACTTTGAAAAAGCCTCTTTGAAAGTGCAATTAATCCTTTCTAGCTCTCCTTTTTAATCCTTATCTTAAGACTCTCTCTTTTTTGATGAATTATCATTAAAGCCATCAGCATCCACTTAATTATCAGCTGATTCATAATAGTATCCTGATATAGAGACTTTCATATTCATATTCATTATTAAATTTATATCATTTTCATAATTGGGAATTCCCATCTAGAGCTTATTATTTTGGTATCTTTGCTTCCGTAACCAAGAGTTACTGCTTTAACCATTTAGAATATTCTTCTGGATTTTATTGCATTTTCTAGATTTGCTCTGGTGTGTAATTTATAGGCTAATTTTGATTATCCTATTGTTAATAAGGTTGATATGGCTATGAGTAGGGTTATTGATATTATTATTAATAATTTTATTATGATTAATCTACAACAGCACTTTGAGGTTGCATAGATGCAGAATATTTTATATCAATTTCGCTTCGAACATTTTGGGAAATTTATTAGGTTAGTTTATCCTCTTCTTTCAATAATTTTTATTGCATGTCTTATTTTTCATCATATTTTGTATATTTTTCGCTTTTAGCTCCACAATGCCAAATGTACAAAAAGATTTCCATTACACCTACAAAGGCCATGGTAGATGAAACAATAACAACTAACACCCATGTGATATTTCTATCAGCTTCACCGTCATTATTGATGCTTATTATGTTTAGAAGCATTGTTCCTAAAAAGATATTATAAAACCCTCTAAAATATATTATGTCATGAATACCTTCCAAAATAATTGTCTAAAAATTTAAAGTGTTTTATTAATATTATCCATTCTGCTTCAGCAAATATCAACAAAATTCCAAAAAATATCAAATAGAAAGGAATGAAAACATCTGCAAAATTATTAAAATTTCCATCAGTGTATTTGTAAATTCCTTTAATAGATTAACTGATTACCTAGTCCAATTACAGCCAAAGAAAAGAGAATATTAACCCACATCATAATATTTCGAAGAATAATCCAACAAGATACTGCTTTCACAACTTTTTTTTCTTTTTACATTTTTTATAAATTAATAATGAAAATCTGTTTGAATATAGAAAATGAGGAGAAAAGACTCGTTGACGTCACAGAACAACCAACTAAATTCTCTTCATCTTTTTATACTGATCAAACAAGAGAAATAAAAATAATTAGAGAAGCATTTAACTCCAATAATTTTACATAGCTTAGGGAACTGCCAAATTTTAAAAGTAATCAAAAAAATTTTCCATCTAGGAAATGCTTTATTGAATAATTCCAAATAAAAAGTGTTTAATGTTGTCGACAATGTTTCATCTACTTTTAAAGTTAATGGGATGAACAATTATTTCGCACCTTTTACATATATACCAACTGATTATGATTTCGCTAAGTATTTAAAAAGATTAAAGCAATTAATGGATTAGGAAAAATAAAATTACATAAGTACGAAGCCTTTCTTAAATTGTGCATCAGTCGGAAAGAAACTTAAATATAATGATTAATTTTTTAGTAAAGAAAATTTGCTGCCTTTTCACTTATCAGAAGATATTTTTGACCTTAAAAAGTAATCAGAATCTAGATAACAAATTATTTCTGAATGTTAAAGACTATCAGGAGCTTTCAAACCGGCCGGGAAACATTATCAAAAATATGATGTGGAAATTATTCTTATAAATATAAAAAATGCAATAATTGAAGATTATCCAACTTCAAAATTTACTATAACTAACAATTTAGCAAATGTAATTACTGTTTAATTTCATTTTGAGGTATTTCATTTATAAACATTAGATTAACCCTAAAGAGTTGATATATTATATGAATGCTTTACTGAATGATGAAAGATTAACTGACTATTAATTACATAAACTTATTAATGATTGGGGAATTCAAGTAAATTAATCAATAATGGCATTTTCTATGAAATCTCTTTGGATAAAATGAATATTTATTTGATATTAATTTTATTTAATAATGAGTTAATAGGAAACATAATAAATGTTAACAAACGAAAACTAATCAAATCTGTAAAATAGACCTTAATCTGCTAAAAACACATCATAACCTACAGAATAAAATAAATTGAGGCCTCAAACAGCCAAGCCGGAATAGATTAATCAAAATATTTTTTCGACAACTCTATAAAAAAAAGAAATCTCTAAGGATAAATCTCACCCCTTCTTCTAATAAACCAGAGTTAATGATTGTGCATGCGTCAAAGTGGAAAATGGAGTTCCGAAGGCTGTTCCATTTTTCTAAAAGCCGCAAAAAACATACGCAGAATAGATGGTTAAATTGGGAGTTAAAGAGAGTTTATCTTAGTAATCAGTTTTTAAATTTTTAGAGAACAATATAAATTATAATCACCTGTTTTTGCCACTAGTAAGAGCAAACCATTATGCAGATACAATCCAAATGCTTAAAGAAATATTTTATAATCTCCAAGTTACAAAACTCCAAAATCAAATGCATCATCAATACAATTTGGAACCGAAAAGATATAATACAAAACAAGTAGCACTTATGGAAATCATGCAAATGTAGGATTTACAACCAATCCTTTAGTTTTGGCATAAAAAACAAAAGATCTTTAGAAAAATATTTAAAAGTGATATGTTCGCTTTCATTATACATATAAAATTAATCAACTTTCTTTCCCAATATAATAATTTTATTTTGAAAATCTTTCTGGAGTTTAAATTGCTCCATTACATTAGACAGCTATCCATAAGGCAAATATTGAAACAAAGAAGACGATATACCCTGTTAATTGATTCGAAGTAACTGTGTATATCTACATATATAAAAATTCTTTTTACAGTGTTGCTAGTTAGTTCGCTCTCATCAGCTAACTCTACAGCTACAATTTAATCAGAGGGCTTAATAATGATACATAAATACCTCTGAAGTCTCAGTAATTTCTTCTAATACCTTAACATTTGAAGATATTTTTGAAAATAGCACAATCAATATAGCATCCTATTGTTAAGCAAATTTGTCAAGTGCCTTCAAATTTTAAAAGTTCATCGGGATATTTTATACTTCGAACTTGAATAAATAAAGCAGAATACTTGATTGTCTTTTTAGATCCCTTAAGTAAACTAGATTGGAGAATAATCTATAAATGGCGAAACAAATGACGATTTAGATTTTAACAATTTCTTAAAATTTTTTAAATTTTCTATCTGTTTCAGTAATTTGCTTTAGAATATTTCATTATCTTAATGAGATGTTTGAATATTTATTAAGATCACTTTTTTGTTTTCCTGCTAAAGTAATATTTTTATATACTTGCTATTTTATTTTATTCAATAGATCTATTTAATTTATAAATAAATCAGAAGAGCTCAAGTCTGTATTAGTGACAACAATAGGATAGCAATATGCTACCGCAAATAAAAACACAATTATTAAATTCATAATTATATTAATTAAAAATGGAAATATTATTTCTATGCTATATATTCTAAAAATTAATTTAGACTTTAATTTAAAAGGATTAATTAAGCTATTATTTATCTACTGTTGTTGGGTCTTTATGCTCAAAAATACATCAAATGGCTTAGAATGTTAAGTTTACTTTAGATAGAAATTAAGTGTGAGTTCTGAAACTTTAAAGCAAGATAATCATTTATGAAATAATGTAAAAGAAAGATAATCATTTATGAAATAATGTAAAAGAAAGATAATCATTTATGAAATAATGTATATTATCAAATTTGAATTACAGATTAAAAGCACCAGAGAAACCCCCAGCAATGATAGTATTTTTGTGAAATTGCTGTATTCATAACTTAGATAATTTTATTCTCTATTTCTTTCCAAAAAAAAATTCAAGCAGGTTACACTGTCCTTTGTTATGAATGAAGAGAGTTAAAACAATATCTGATTCTGAACTAAAGATTGAAAATAAATAATCATCAATTCTTGTTAAAATTTTTGATGTATTGCTATTTCTACTACAATTCATATAATTATGGCTTATTAATTGGAATTGAAACATAGTACTGTTGTTATTGATTATAATAAATGGAATCTGCAACATTTTAGTAAATGTGCTTTGAAACCTTTTGTTAGGACAGTTGAGCAAGAAAGAGCTAGAGACGATTAGAAGGTTTGGACAATATAATATTTCATCTTTGTCCCTTAGAAATAAATAATATATTGAAATTAGTTAAATAAAAATTATTTAACACTTTTAATTAAGTATGGTTACTTTTACTTTTTGTAATGTAATTTTTACAAATTAATGGTTATCATTATTAATTAAAAGTTAATTGGTTGGAGACTATGCATATATGATTTGTTGCTATAGGTTAATGTATACGTGATAGTTTTATTGGAAATCTTTAAAATCCTAACTTTATTAAATTAATTTATATAATTAAGACTTGTTGGTGTTTTAGGTAATTAGCTGCAAGATAGCTGGAATCTTCCTAGGGTGATAATTCTTGTTTCCAAAACTTATTCAAATATATTTTACAAATGTAATATCTATTCAAAAGGAATTTTTAATCATGTTTAGGAAAATTGATTATTTTATCAATCTTCATCCTCTAGGTGTTTTATAAAGAAACATATTTAAGAGTCACCATTTTATTATCTTTGAAATTTATACATAAACTGACTAATGATGGCAATTCTTGTTCTGACGAATATTCTAAACTCTAAATGTTCATACAGAGTTTAATATTCTTACAAAGCAATTTAAGTTTTGGAGGCTTACTTGAAGATTTCTTTTATAAATAATAAGCTGGTCCTCAAATTTTGCGGATTACACATGATCCGAACAATGTTATCAATTCTTGATGATAAGATATTTTAACTTAGTTTAGACTAAAGGAATTAAAAGGACACCATTATTATTATTAATAAAAGACTGTGTAACTTAATTAACAACTTATTCTCACTACTTTACATTTAACTAAGTTCATTAGTATTTTAAGGGTTTCTTTGTAAACATAATCAATCCTCTTTAGCATCAATGAAAATAGCTTCGTTGTAGATTTCATTTATTTTTTATGTATTTTATATTCAATACCCGCATTTATTTTTCAAATTTCACACTAAAGTTAGAATTTAGCAAGCCTACATTTAAGACACTTACAATTAAAGTTCCTTTAGTTTAGAAATTGGCAGTTAAAGGAATTTGAAAAATTGAAATATTAGTTTGAAAGTTAAAATTATAAACTATCGTTTAAACGATTATTTGAAGCTAAGATTTCTTTCCTGTCATAAGTTTCCATACGGTCGAGATTCTTATTAAGGGGGGAGGCTTAGGGAAACATTTGTATTCTGTCAGTAATGGCTAGGAAATCCAGCCATACTAATGTTGGGCAGGTTTGAATAGCCATTTGCAAAATGATCTTTGGTCTTCGGATGAGAATCTGTGATTGTTTTCAAGATTAGATAAGTTTGCAGTGATTGAACACTAGAAGTTTCTTCGTTACAGTGTTCAAAACTACACAATTTAATAAACCATATTACATTACAATAAGAATTACAGGTAAGATTTTTGATACAATTTCCAGCTGACCCTTATATAAAAGCAAACAGAAATAAAGTTAATATAATGTAAATAACTTATAAAAGAGTTCATCAATATTAAAAGTTTTCTATTTGATGGATTCATTTAATTGTCTATTCTTACGCTAAGCAGAATTTTTACATAATTAATGTATGAAGCACATACATGTTAATCGTATTCCACATTAATATATAAATCTCCAAATATTCTTACTTCATATTTCATTGCCTTTTATTTGAACATTTTTCCAATTCAAGCACAATTCTAATATGAAGTAATAGAAACCGTTAATAATTTAGAATGAGGAACAAATAGATGATCTTATGTAGCCTTGTATATAATGCAAGAAACTGGGATTGCAACCTTATTGTTCAGTCTCTGCCTTTTTAATAGAATAAATATTGTCAGCCCTAATATACTTGGGATGATCTAAAAAAGGAGGCACATATGAGCTCAGTGTGTTCTATGTTGCACAACAACTGGTTATTCCTATTCATTATATATCAAACCAACTGTTGCTTACTGTATTTAGAACCTCACAAAAATTGATGGTAGGGAAGTCTCTCAAGCACTAGAAGTCATTTGCCTATCATCCTTATGCATTTGTTAGTGATGGCTATTTTTTAAGAATAGTCCTACTGTGATTAGCATTTCTTCAAATATGTCTGAACAAACACATCTTTATTCAAATCTCATATGACGAGTGCTTGAAATTTAGTTTATACCTGATATGATTTGTGCTATTATTTTTGATACTTGGAAAACATGTTAATAATACTTTGCGATCATCAATTAGAACCTAAAAATAATGTGATGCAATTTAAAAACTATATTATTGCTCTACTTATGACCACTCTTCTGCATGTCGTGATGCGAACATCCTTTAAGGCTATAAAAGCTAACTTTTGGTAAGGCTCTTGGTGTTTAACTAAGATGGATTTAGTGCACTAGTAACTCAATATCTTCCTATCCTTGTTGCACATGAGTATATTCTTGTTTCTTCAATTTCATTACTTGATAATTGTAAACTTCTCAGACAGCTGTCCATTTGGCCTGTGTAGACTTAACTTATTGAAAAAATAAAGTAATTATGGACTTGATAAATAGAAAACAAGTAAAGTTGTATACTTAAGGATATTCACATTATTAGTATATGCACTTAGAACAGTTTGATCCATCTTCAAATTGGAAATCTATCCTTCAAAAGTGTACTGAAAATACTAAAAATTTAAAATTAACAAAATTCTATTTAATATAGGTTTAGAGTAACCATTTTTTATTTAATTCTATCACTCTAATAAATCTTCCTTTTCAAACTGCTTAGATGGTAAATACATAATTCACATATTTTAACTCATGTTCCTATGATATTGATTGTCGTTAGTACCTCTGCTAGATCTGTAGAAATCTTATTTTTTGTTACTCCAAACTCTATAAAATCTATGCCTATTCCTGATTCATTGATATAAATTAATTTAATTTGTTGCAAAATTGTTCAAGCAAGCAAATGTCATTTGCATTAGTTTATACTAGAAGTTGCTGTAAAATTAATTTTTGATTCTATCTTATAAATAAAGCCTTGAGATTTCACAATTGATTTAAAGATCTGCTTTGAAATGATTTTCCTGCTTAATTGATACACTGCGAAAATCCTCGTATATTCTACATTATCAGATTGGATTTGCTGTCATCTTACTTGATTTACTAAATTTAAAACAGCGTGTTTAAATACTTATTAGTTTATATCTATAAGTTATACATAATTTAATTCACTGAGTGTACTGAGAATACTATGAAAAGGATGCTTTTTAATCCAGCAAAAAGTGCATTTATTGGGAGGATGTGTTAAAGTTTTTCATACTATTTTGAGATATTTACAATCAGTTTATTATTGATAATACTTTTCATGAAGAGGGAACCAGTATATGTTGGCGCAAGTTAAAGTAGTTTTTCTGCATATAATGTAATTTTAACCGTAATGATTGAGCAACAGCAAGTTTATCACGTTGTTATCAGATATGAATTATCCTCTCTGGTCTATGTACTTAAACTAGAATTGACTTGTTATATGAAGAATTTGGCAAATTGCCTAAGAATTTTAGAAGTTTTGAGACTTAACTAGATGTTTGCTCAAGAAAAATACTCATCAAAGCAAGTTAGTTGTTCTTATAATTGATCTGCAAATTAAGACATTGAGAATAAAGGCAAAAATTTGTTCTTATTGATTTTGAGCAAGATTTTTTTGAAGCCATCATTATTTCAGCTGTTAGAGACAGAAATCAGCTGCTCTATTCCTAAATATGGTGAATTGATTAAAGACTAAACAAAGGAAGAATACGAAGTGCAAATTGTACCAATTTTTATACATCCTTTACACTTCTCTATAGAAATCGTATGTAGGCTCTAAAATATTGACTCCATTTCTTTCATCCAAAAAGTATTTATTAATTCACCCCATCTCAAATTAGTAAAGTAACATACAGATCTTCATTTGGAATTAGTGTTATTAATTAAGGATTAATTATACATTTCATAAGGTTGTTTCGTCCAGCCTTCTGTGAAGAGGGTTTCTCATTAAGATTTTATTTACAAGGATTGAAATAAATTGGTAAAACAGTTGATTTTAAATGAGTTTTGGTTTGTTAATTATTCAGTCTCCTTAGCAATAATATAAAAAGCACTTAATCCGAACAAAAGATTAGCTTCAATATACAATTCTTACACTATATGTAACTATACTTTAAATTTTATTTTATAAATATAATATGCATATAATATCTGATATAGTCCATAATAAATTATACTCAAGTTGAATCATATTTTAATTAATACATAATTTGTAAAGATCCCAAAAATCAGAGTTTAAATTTATGGCTATAAAATGAAGGTATTGACATTTTAATTTTGAAATCTTATATCTTGTGACAAGGTGTTTTGATAATTTGTTTGTATTTTATTCTAGATTCATAAGTTTCTTTGTTTAGTTATTATGATAAATTATTATCAGCTCTTCATAATTAATTAATATGGGATTGTTTGAGATAAAATTCACAAGGTACTTTTGGGTTCATAGTTTAAAACTCTATTCTTATAGAAATGATTAGAAGACATCCGTCAATGGGATGTTAACACAGGATAAAATTAGATGGTCATTCTGGGACAGTTTAATCAATTTGTTACCCTCCTGATGGTTCTACATAAGCATCTGGCAGTAGGGGATAACTCAATTCGTCTATGGAATGTAATGGCAC
>CAJJDP010000009.1:0-18057 GCA_905182995.1 Paramecium octaurelia
TCAAATTTTGACAATTTTTTTTCTAAACGAAAAAATAATTCTCTAAATTACTTACTTACTCTCTCTAGAATTTTTTCTATCGAAAAAATTACAAATACTAAAAAAAAGTTATACTACAAACCCAAACCCACTTAAAACTTAAAACTCGAAAATAAAAATTTAATATTAATTAAAAAATCTTTAATTATTAAATTTATCTATAATTTCTGAAAATTAGCCTATATTCTGACAACAAATAAATGAAAGCTTCATAAGAAAGTGAATGTATAAAAGGAAAGAGATATTTATTGAAAGGTATATTTATTATTTATTTATAATTCAAAATTAGATAGTTGTAAAATATCTCTAAAATTGCAGAAATACTATGAATTTCAAATCTGGATAGAAAAGGTTTCCAAAATAGATAAAAGCATTTAAATCAAATTCATATATTAAATTTTATATCTAAAATCAAAAAATGGCAATAATAATTTTGTTGTTATTATTCCTTTCAGTTTCATCATTCATAACAATTGATTCAGGATCCTATATTGATCTAAATTATACATTGGGTTTCCCTTGTTAAAATAATTACTAGACAACTAGAACCATTACATTTTCAAACACATTTCAGAATATACCTTAAGTTTTTATTTATGCATACTAACTTGATGTTCCTAATGATGTGACTGAATTTTAATTTTCAATAGCCAGCATTAAAAATACTAGTAAGCTTCTATTTCTTAAATTAGATTTTTAATTCACTGTGAAATGTACCAAAGCTGTTAGAGTATATTCTGTCAGATATGAATGGATAGCAATAGATGATAAACGAGTTTAGGTGATTAATTCATTTAATATGAATCCCCCAGAGGATAAAGTATTTAATCATGAATTACTCAATGTTGATACTGCAGTAATAGGGATAACAAGTTTGGCAATTATTGGATAAATCGACTTTAAGTTATCTGTAAATATTGTTTTTTTAATCTTAGATAACATAGTTAACCCCAACCAGTGTTTCAGTTGAAATAACAAAAGTGACAGGAAAGTTTCAAAATTTGATACAAATAGGTTACCAAATCCTATTAGTATCTTCTAGAGATATCATCAATAAAGGACTAGTTACTTTCTCACCTGATTATACTAGTCCTGCAATGAATTCAGAACAAAATAAATGGTTAATATTACCTATTAAGGAATATAATTTAATTATGCCTGCCAATTAACAATACGAATGTCGAAAAATATAGGAGCATCAACAACTACATTTAGTTTTAAAAAGTGTAAGAATTCTTATTGAAAATAGGGAATAGTGCTGCTGGTTCATTCCAGATTACGATTTAAAATATGTGGTTGTCATAATTATTTGCAGTAAATTAAGCACTTTAATGCAAAACATTAAGAATAAGTTAAAAATTAGATTTTTCATAATGTTTAAGACCGTAATTTGAAATCTAAATACTTCAATCAAATTTAATATATAATGAAATTGGACAATTTACAACTAAGGTCTTTAAACCAATAACAAATATTGATTTCGTTCTGTTAGTAAATTGTTTAACAGGAAAACATGTAGTCTCTTAATTTAATAAATGCAATGCTTGTCCCATACAAAAATATTATTAATTTAATCACTATTGTCACTCATAAATCAATTTAATAAGCTATTTTCCTAAGTTTACCTAAGTAGATTCAGTTAATTAAGAGTTCACCATCACAATAACAAGTTCAAGTTGTTAAGTTAAGTAGATACTTTATAATTAAGTGAGAACAGAATAAATTATTTTAAATATTGAAATATTATGAAGTAGGAAAAATAATAAAGTTTACATATTAAAATTTTACCATTATTGTTTCTATTTATAAAAGGGTTGGATGTGGTCGAAATTTTTTTTTTTTAAATATATTAATTGCCAATCATAAAAACTTAATTTTCTTATGATTAACATAGATTTTGAATTTAAAGTATTTAAATATGTACCTGATCACTTTCAGATCAATAATATTATTGAATCAATCTGAACTAAACAATTGTTGTACATTTGATGATGTTTTAAATATTGTCATTATGCTTTAATTTTTGATACTATATATAAAAGTATGATTTTCTATTCCTAGATAATCAAAAGTGGATTGGAAATGACCAGATATTTCAGATTTCCATAACAAATAGTACACCAAATTTCCATGCTTTAAAGTTTTGATTTGTTGTCAAAATTTGATTTGGCATTTTTATTATATTATTGAGATGATCATTTTAAAAACAAAGAGACCTAACTATCTAAATTATAAGTAATATTAAAGTAATGCATATTATTTCAACAACATTAGAGAACAAAAAGGGTTTTTGTGGCTATAGTGAGCCTTTTCCACTAGCTAAGATTATGGCAATATGTCATAATTCTTTACAAAGAAATGAAAATTAAACAAACTTAATCTTAATTCTCTCTTTGACAAATTTCTATTAAAAAATAAAGAACAATATATAAAGATATTTTGATAAGATGAAAACTGCGAAAATTCAAGTATAATTAGAACTCTTAAATAGATTTATTGGCAAATTAAAAGTTTATACTATTTTATCAGACCAATCGACAACTTTATTATCCTTTTTAGAATCTGTGATAATGATAACAATTCATTAACTTCTTCCTTCCATCTTTTCAAATCAGTTGAAGGATAGACAAGAAATTTTGACCTTATAAATATTGAATATTCATAAATAATGAATATTCATAAATAATTTTAACTTTACAAATACATAAAGCTATAGTGCTAATCTTTTTAGGTAAACCTATCAAGCTTTATTTGATAATATTGCAATTTCTTAATATTTCTATAGTTTAACCAAAAACAACAAGGACTCCAAACCTTAACATTAATTTAATCAAGATTCAAAATAAGTTAAATCAGTCTACGTGTTCTTGTAATTGAGGGAAATATGTCAATTCCGACTAATGATCATCCTCAATATTAAAGGATACTAATATTGTATTTAAAGAAATTTCTATCTATTATTTCCAAACTAATTACTTTGATTCAAAATGTTGTAGTTAAAGATGTTAGTTGCAACAGTTTTTTGAATTCACTAAATAATGATAAATAATGGGATCTCTTTTGGTAGTGATTCATAAAGAATTAGAGAGTTTGTAATCCTTTATTAATTATTACCCGATTCTTCATAATTTAGAATAAAATCACAATTTATAAATTGAATCAATATTATATTATTAAGCTAATGCTCTTTTTATAATATTTTATATAAGATAATATATCATATATATGAGATGCCAATACTTGCTTAACATAGCATTAGCTATTGATCTTAGGCATGTAAATAATTTTATGAGAAAGACAAAATGTATTCAAATAATAATAATAGGTTTATGTTAATTAACATAACATTATTTAATTTATAATTAAGATTAATACATTAATTTGAGGATTCAATTATTTGTTTGAATAAAACATGAGCCACTGATCCTAAGCGTAATACTTCTTTAAGACATAAAAGTTGACTAAATCATAATCATATTTATTGGTGAATAATTAAAAAACGAACATAAAAATTAAAAGTTATCAACTAATATTGTTTTTCAACTTTGATTTCTTCAAAAGTTTCTAATCCAAATAACAGAATTTATAGTCTTGATTAGTATTCCTTTAAATAAAAAATAATCTATGAGTTTTCCTAATAATCATTTCTTAAATAATACTGCAAATTATGAAGCTAATATTCTCAACTTAAAGATATTTTCATACATATAAATATTATTGGTCATGAAAAAAATATACTAGAGGTATGAGATGATGCTTATTCTATTTCTCCATAAATTCAGGACACTCTGTTTTGAGATATGTATTTTGTTCGAGAAACTACTTAGATTTACATACTCATTCAAGGTTAAAGCAGAATATGCTTAAACTTAAATTCATTACAAAAAGAAGATTAATGGAGTTAAAACTTAAAGTAAAAAAGGATTCCTTAGAGTTGATTATAGATACATGAATTAATTTTAACCATTTAACAATTTAAAGTATCCAAAAAATAAAAGAAAAATGTTCTTCTTTGAACATTGCAATTCAATTTTATTTGAATTTAATGATACCTATATCAAGTTGGATTAGAAGTGAACTTTACCTTTTAAATAGAGAAAAATCATAAATTATTTATTCATTAATCTCAATATCATTATTTACTCAGATGATTGAAATAGAGATGACTAAGTACCTTGTCATAATAGTATTTTGTGGTCCAGTAGTATATTTTATATTTATTGTACAAAACCAATATTCATTCAAATTGTTTAGTTATTCCTTATAAGGATTTGATATTAAGATTTATTATCAATTTTTTAATTTTAGGACTATCAACAAAAATACTAATCAAACTAACTTATTTTTATTAATATATTGAACAATGAACTCAATTTATAGTAATTTTAAATTTTGTTAAATAAAATGAAAGTTGTATATTTATTATTAGGGTGCCTTATTAACTATTTAAATTCAAAGTGCATTGAATTATAAGTACAACCTTATATTACTAGTTAATCATTCGAAATAAATTGTAATATTTTAGAAGGAGATGTTGAAGATTATTACTAGCTTCAACACCTCAATTATCAAATTGTAGAAAAGTCATTCTAAATTCCATATTAAGAAGAACCTATTTTAATATGAGTCATCAATTCCTTGTATCAAAATAAAATACAAGAAAAGTTGATGTGCTTCTTGCTTGTTAACCTTGAATATTATATCACTTGTATGACCTTTGACTTAATTTTGTATGAGGAATAAACTAATTATAAGGAATTAATTAGAATAGAGACAAAAATATTAGCTAACGAAATCTGTGATGAATTGTTTACAAATGAAGATTAGAGTTTAAGCTTATTTTGTCTCAGTTAATCTACTCTAAAATCTTATTTGTTGGATTTCAAAAGGAATGTGACTTTAAGTTTGGAACTTAATGTGTCTGAACAAATAAATGACGAATGCAAAAAAACATAGATTAAGTGGAAGGAAAATAAATATTTAATTGTGTTTTATCAATGTTCTAGATGGAAAGTTATATTAATTTAAGACAATCAAGTAAAAACCATATTTGATGCTTAAATGATGTAACAAGACACTTACCTATCAAGCCTCTCTTAAATTGATGATGTAACTTTTTGTGAACCTAATGATTCAACTTCTACTCTTTATTTGATAGAAAATAATTTTTATAGTAAATTTCATAAAATTATACTGCATGTTCAAGTGCTTTTGAATTAAAATGGAATTATAAATTCCTTATTAGTATAACAAAAAAATCGAATTCAAAAAATAGTAATATAGCAGAAATGCTAAATGATTGTATTAGTCCATGAATTGAATAAAACCGATCCATCAAAAATTGAAGCAGAAGTCCGACTGAATTAACAATATCCAATCAATAATATTCACTTTCATTAAAATCTTCTTTTCTTCTAAAACTAATTTGAATTAAATGTATAAATTAATTAACGCATTAATTAGACATATCAAATTTGCAATACTTCGTTGTAATTTTTTGATTTTGCTAATTTATTCTGTTAATATGATCAGACAAAAAAATTGATATAATTTTATAAATATTAACCATTAAGTGATTTTATAAAACCTAAATTGCAGTTTGTGTACGTAATTTAGAAAAACAATTTGTTTAGACGAGATAACGTTGTATAGTGTATTAAAATTTTATACGAAAATAATACTTAGAAAGAAGCATCACAATTCACTGAGTTTATAAAATTTCAAAATAATTGTTAAAATAAGTAATAAATATTATGGAATTTGACTACCCTAACTCTTTTAATAATAGTACTTACTATCTATAAAGTAGGGATGGTAGTCTACAGGTAAGTATATAGAAATATTAAGACTTTCAACACAATTGTTTATAAAGACTTTATAAATTTTATTAGTAAGGTAAGTTCTAGCTAAAAGAAATAACAAAAGACTACATATTTTTTCAATATGAAGCTTTTTTTTACATCTATGATTGCAAGCATTATCAATTTGTAGTTTCTGTAAGCATAAATTAGTATTATGTACTTGAATCTAAATCAGCCTTTTATTTTGTAAATAGAAATTATAGTAGTTATTTGAGAGGAGTTTAATTTACAACAGATATTATTTTAAACTTGAAGATCAAATTAAAAGAAGAGATTACAGGCTTTAAAAAAATTTATGAAAGTATATTTCTTTACACTAACAGTTCGAATATACCTATTATTATATTAATGCATTCTTAGTAAAATTCAGTACACAATTATCTATCAAAAAATCTTTATTAACCTGAACCTATTCTTTCTTATTCTGAGTTTGGAAACTCAAAATTTATTCAATATGCAAAGATTTTAATCGTATAAAATTAAAAGCAATTAAGAATGTTTCAATTTTCAGATTCATTAATTATTTCTGTTCAAGCTAAATTTTCATTTGATTGTTACATTCTAGTTTCAGTACAAAACTCAACTAGATCTTTAATTCTAAGTTATTTTTATGATTAACAACTACATCAAATTTAAAATTACACTTTTTAGGACTATTCATTTTATTATCCTTTTAAGTACACAATAAACAACGATAACTTAGCTCTTTTACTTGAATAAAATATATCGCTATATATAGCCATTTTTTAATATAATTTATCCATGTTATCTTTAAATGAAATTATTGAAACTGATGATTCCTTTTTTTAATTTGATTCCTATCGCTTTTTGTTTTCATTTGATAAAGTATGGAGACATTTATTCTTGAAACAATAATTTGTCGAATTAAAAAGAGAATAACCTCTTTAAAACGCCTTGTTCTCAAACTTTTCAATGAAAATAAAAGAGGAGGGTGTTTAATTATGTATTTCAGTTGAAAATCAATGCTTTGAGTTACATTCTCTCATGAAATCATCTATAATTGAAATTCTAAACACAAAAAGTTTAAAATTAAATATTTCCTAGATGTTTAATGGTCCAATTAGTAATTTGACACTATTAAATAATTCAAACATAATTTTGAAAGGACCTTTTCAATTTTTGTAAGAAATTTCATTTTGTAAATATTAAACTTCAACAATATGTTTTAGAAAATATCATTTAGAATCAAAAAGTTTTACAGTTTTTGTTTAGGAAAATTAAATTTTTGAAGTACTTAAAAATAGTTTATTGAATGATTATTATATAACTTGGTTGAAATAGTAAAATTATCTTTGTGTTTCATAATTATTTGATATTCTAAAAATTGATGTAATTGAATGTTCTGAGAATGAAGATGGAGATTGTAAAATTATATCAAATCTTAGTGAAAATTTCAAAATAAATTAAACTTCTATAGCAGACACAATAAGAGTTGGTAATTTACTCAGACTCTCAGGTGAAATGAATAAGGCTTTTATTTTTATTGATGATATCAATTTTAATGTCTAAATGTTCCCTGACATCATCATAGATATCCAATATATTGAAAAATCTAATAATTAGTACCTCATTCTATAGAAAAGCAGAGAGGATTAAAATGAATTAGAATTCACTATATATTAGATTAATTTGCATCAAAAATACTAGATATACTCATTAATAATTAATCAATAAATTATTCAGAATTATTGAAAAATGGAAATTTTTTAAAAACTAAATTTATAATGAAATTAGTCTCATGTAAATATTCAGGAGATTTGATTAATATTTAACTTCTCGTTGTGGATTCGTCTTTTTCATAATTATTCTAGTTGAATTTAGATTATTAAAAGAATTAAATTTAATTCTAATTGTTAAACGAGTTTAGAAATTTCATTCCCTAAAATAGTTTTGTAATTACAGATTTTATCATTTAGTATATAGATGATACTATTTTGGTTTTAAAATAAACTGGTTATGTATTCTCTCAATTTTATGAATTTCATTAAGATAGAAAATTATATGACTATTTTCATAAATCTGAAATTTCTATGTAGATAAAAAGATTAAATATATACTTGTTTTAGATGAAAATGAAATCTTTTTATATGAATAATACTCCAATTCTGTAATTCTTTTATAATACTCATTTCATTTTCACTGATAGTCTTTCTATATATATAGGAATAATTGGATATGAATTAGAAGTATAAAATTGCGATGAAATTGAATAAAATTTTGAATTGCTTGCCTACAATGAGATATCAAATGAGAGAGTTTCATTATAATTACATCTAATTAAAACAAATCAGTACTCGATGAATAGCATTTTGGGAATTTAAATATCTTGCCTTGCTTTCATATTCATATACACAAGCAAAATTAAGTCTAAATCTAGAAATCAAAAGCAAAATAGATGATTTCGAGTTAAAATCTATTATATAATTATTTTAATAATTATTATTAATTAAAAATAAATAAAATGAAGTAATGTTATTAAATTGTAAAATATATAATCAATGGTTTTGTTTATAGGTTGTTTCGAAATATGCGGCTAATTATTTCATATTATACCTAGATTACTTTATTTTAATTGAATTGAACTCCGCCTTCTCCAAAATGCCTTTTATTTAATAATGAATTTGCTATTTAAAAAGTATTTGTATGATTTCACTTATTAATCATCCATAAATTAAATAATCAAAATATATATAGAATGTCTTTTTAATTATATCAGTGCCAGTTTTTACTTGATTATATTTTAAATGATGAACAATTTTTACAAACTTAAAACGAATTAATCCTTTATTAACAAAATATTTAATAAATATTTGTTTCGATTATTATTCATCCAAAGTTTATTGATTCATAGTATTAGAAAAGATACTGAAATTAAAATAGTAAATAATAACTATATCCAAATTTTTACTTATTACCTCACATATTTAAATAAGTTTTACGTTAAAATGAATCCATTTCCAACCACCCATTCCAAGTTGAATATTTTTTACTTCGTTAGTGAGTTGAATGTATTTGGTTGTTAGTCTATGAGCTTTCTTAGCCCTAAATTAATTATTTGAAGTCTATCACTAGGAGTTAAATATGATTCATATGCTTCTTTTAACAATTAATTCCTTCGGCAAGATAATTAAGCATTAATTGCCATTCATACTTTAAAATTTAGTCAAAGTTAAATTTAAAATTAATACAGATGTTAGAGCTTTTTCAACCTTTATATCTCATTTCATTCAAAATATCTGGTTTGGAGAAACTAAATAATAAGAGCTTTCAATTCATTTTTTA
The DNA here is from genome assembly GCA_905182995.1 of Paramecium octaurelia. NCBI lineage: Eukaryota > Ciliophora > Oligohymenophorea > Peniculida > Parameciidae > Paramecium > Paramecium octaurelia. The sequence continues at coordinate 9,204 of CAJJDP010000009.1, forward strand.
AGTTTGGATACAATCCAAATTTGTTCTGGAGCATTTTACTTTCTCATAGGATTCTATCGTATCTTTTGAATAGTGATATCAAGTAAATGAATCATATATACCTGAGAATCTCTTGACTTTTAGATAATGTTGGAATAATAACTTTTTATTACTAGTACATTTCTTAGGATATATTACAAAAATCTTTCTGAATAATGAGAATGTATTAAGGAATATTTGATTGGATTAGTTTTCTTCTAAATACTTCATCTGTTGAATCTGCAAATAAAATGTCAATTCTAAGTTCATACATCTCTACATCAAACTATTCTAAGCATCTCATTTAAGCTTTATTAATATCAAATGCCTATTCTAATTTGTTAGTAAAGAGTTCCACATCCACTTAGCCAAGAACGAGTTCACCTTATTTTGAATCAATAAGTATCTTACCTCTGAAACAAGAATCACTCATATTAATTTGATTTAATATTCTTTAAATTGAAGAAACCAAAATCCCCAAATGAATTTGCTACTAAATCAAACTCTTAAAATAATATTTTGGATTTTAAGTCTAGTTTTTATTCAACTATTTCCTTAAATTGTATGTTAATTGTTTTTATATATTTAATTATTTAATTAATTATAATGGTTATTCATCTTCATCTAAAGCTGTAAAAAAACTACAATTAAATTCTTTTTAATTCTGGAGGAAAAATTAATAGTTATAATGATTTTTTATTGTGGATATTTTTATGTGCATTTCATAAGTAAATCAAATTTATTATTGTTATGGATTATTTGTTGAATTTATAATTGATAATTCTAATAATTTCAATGGGAATTTCATATTTAATCACATCATCATAATTTTATTAAGAAAATAAAAAAACTAATTAATGAGATTACAGAATAACGGTTATAAAAAATTAATCTTTATATTATAAGTACTGAGCAATAATTCTTAATATATTTGTGTATAAAAACCAGTTATAGACTAAAATATTAGAGAAGTATAATCTCAACCTAATATTAGCAAATTTAATATTAAAAATTTAGTTGATTTATGGGAGAAATTATTTAATTGAATTTTGGGGATATTGGAAATAATGTTGGACACTAATATTTAGAGAAGTTGATAGATGATCATTATCTAGATGATAAAAACAACTCGACGAAGGATTAATACAGACAAAAAGTTCATGTATCATTTGAGGAGTTAAGGAAGAAATAATACTAATTTAGAGGAATATTTGATAATTCAAGCGATTGTAAAATAACAAATTATATTATAGAATCCATCAATAAACTATTAACATCTCCTGGATGTGAATACATCAATAATGACTTATTATTGTAGAATAAAAATAGAAATAAATCAGGTACCTTTTCAAATAGCTAAATAAACTTAGAGATTAAGTACAAGACGAACTGTTTGAAAAATTGAGTCATCAAATTGAGAGATGTGATAACGTTTTTGGATGTCATTTTGTGCATTCTACTTTTGATTATTCATCAGGTTCATCATCATAAGCATTAAGTTAATATAGGGAAAGATATTCATCTAAATTTTGCAGTTCATTTTCGATGCTTCCAAACGTTGTAAGTACTAATACAATCGAGATTTATAATACTACGTTTTCATTATATAGATTAATTGAAGATTGCGATGTAGTTATGATATTTGATTAAGAAGCTTTGGAAAATTAATTGATAAAACTAAGATAATCCTGTACTTTTGAAAATAATAATAATTTTATAGCGGAATGCTTATTATAATTGAATTGCTCTTAACGTTTTCCTGGTTATTAGAATGGGAACATAAGAAAATTGTCTACTAATCTAATTCCTTTTCCTCGTTTGCACTTTTTGACATGCACCTTTACTCCTATTGATATTAGCTCAGATTTGAATTACTAATTAACAAATTTAAGCCTACCTAATAACTCTTATTTCTCTTTTAAAAATTCTACTAGAAATTTATACTTTGCTCAAGCATTGATTACAAGATGCAATTCAAATAATATAGATTTTTAATAAGCTTCGTCAACATTCTCAAATAAGATAGAATGGATAGCAGATGCTGTATTTCATATAAATTGTAAGATTGAAAATAGAAATCTAGGAAAAACAGTTATGCATGTTGGGAATCATAGAGATTTAGGACATAGCTTCAAAACACATGGCGAGATATTTACTGCAAATTTGNAATTGATAATTCTAATAATTTCAATGGGAATTTCATATTTAATCACATCATCATAATTTTATTAAGAAAATAAAAAAACTAATTAATGAGATTACAGAATAACGGTTATAAAAAATTAATCTTTATATTATAAGTACTGAGCAATAATTCTTAATATATTTGTGTATAAAAACCAGTTATAGACTAAAATATTAGAGAAGTATAATCTCAACCTAATATTAGCAAATTTAATATTAAAAATTTAGTTGATTTATGGGAGAAATTATTTAATTGAATTTTGGGGATATTGGAAATAATGTTGGACACTAATATTTAGAGAAGTTGATAGATGATCATTATCTAGATGATAAAAACAACTCGACGAAGGATTAATACAGACAAAAAGTTCATGTATCATTTGAGGAGTTAAGGAAGAAATAATACTAATTTAGAGGAATATTTGATAATTCAAGCGATTGTAAAATAACAAATTATATTATAGAATCCATCAATAAACTATTAACATCTCCTGGATGTGAATACATCAATAATGACTTATTATTGTAGAATAAAAATAGAAATAAATCAGGTACCTTTTCAAATAGCTAAATAAACTTAGAGATTAAGTACAAGACGAACTGTTTGAAAAATTGAGTCATCAAATTGAGAGATGTGATAACGTTTTTGGATGTCATTTTGTGCATTCTACTTTTGATTATTCATCAGGTTCATCATCATAAGCATTAAGTTAATATAGGGAAAGATATTCATCTAAATTTTGCAGTTCATTTTCGATGCTTCCAAACGTTGTAAGTACTAATACAATCGAGATTTATAATACTACGTTTTCATTATATAGATTAATTGAAGATTGCGATGTAGTTATGATATTTGATTAAGAAGCTTTGGAAAATTAATTGATAAAACTAAGATAATCCTGTACTTTTGAAAATAATAATAATTTTATAGCGGAATGCTTATTATAATTGAATTGCTCTTAACGTTTTCCTGGTTATTAGAATGGGAACATAAGAAAATTGTCTACTAATCTAATTCCTTTTCCTCGTTTGCACTTTTTGACATGCACCTTTACTCCTATTGATATTAGCTCAGATTTGAATTACTAATTAACAAATTTAAGCCTACCTAATAACTCTTATTTCTCTTTTAAAAATTCTACTAGAAATTTATACTTTGCTCAAGCATTGATTACAAGATGCAATTCAAATAATATAGATTTTTAATAAGCTTCGTCAACATTCTCAAATAAGATAGAATGGATAGCAGATGCTGTATTTCATATAAATTGTAAGATTGAAAATAGAAATCTAGGAAAAACAGTTATGCATGTTGGGAATCATAGAGATTTAGGACATAGCTTCAAAACACATGGCGAGATATTTACTGCAAATTTGAGAAGAAAAGCTTTCTTACATTATTATTTATAAGATGGTATGGATGAAATGGAATTCACAGAGGCTGAGTCAAATCTGAATGATTTTATCTCTGAGTATTTTGAATGTTGTTGTGGTATATCAGAATACGATGAAGAGGAGTAAGATTATTGATAAGCCTTATGAGAATAATTATAAATTATTGATAATACATACATAAAGTCATTTTTTGAATATTTTTAGAGAATATTAAAGTCTTTTAGTTGAAACAAATCAAAATTTATCAACAGCTTATTGATATGATTATTATTAGTCCCATAATTTCGAATTATATATTATTATTATTAATTCTTATCTGTTTATAACTTTTTGGATGAGTCTTTTAATTCATCTATTGGAATATCTCCATCAAATCTTTTCACCTTGAAATTATTTATTATTATATTATTGCATTTCTCTAATAAAAATTGATATTAAACATTTAATTATCTAATCATGTATTTCTATAAGCGACTCTTTGCTATATATTTCTACTCGCTTTGTTAATTTTTAATTCATTTTTTTTATTTTACATAATTCAGACAATGACCATCACTAATTCTTTCATCATTAATGAGGATAATCTAAGGTTGTCTAGTCCCATATAATACTAACTTATAAACTTTGTTAATATAATAATTAACTTCTTCAATGTGCAAGACGTTAAGATAAACATCAGTAGTGTAATATTACTTGATGTATAAATATAAATGAATTGATTCTCTAAATTATAATGATATCTAAACTAACATATAAATAATCTAATTCGATTTTGGTGAAAAATACAAAAATAATCAATATTACATATATCTCAAAAATATTGATCAAAAAAGGAGCAATTCTAATTAAAGCATCTGTAAAATTTATAAGCTACTTAAGAATAATAACATTATAAATTACCTAAAAAAGGGTTTAAATACTTTTCATTTTCTCGAATTATTTCTTTATTCTACTATGAAATTAGTGAATATAACTAAACAATTAATTCTATTTGGATAATATCTAAATAATAGTTATTAGTTTAAATATTTCTAGTATAAAACAACATTGTAATATCATATCCCACCCATGAGTAATTTAGCTATTGTAATCCTTAAAAAGACATAAAGAGGACTAACTAGTGAAACTATGATATTGGAGGTAAGCATTAAAATTATAGTATAAAATATAAAATTTATAAATTAAAATGATAGCTATAAAGAAAACAACACATTAATTTATTTGAGATGAACAATTAATAATAAAGTTAGAATTTACTTTAATTATTTTTCCATCAGAATATATTGATGTTTATGAAAAATAATAAATTTAAAGATTCACTCAAAAAGTATAAATCTTTTAAAGTTTATTAAATATTGCTATATAGCCTTATTAAATTACTATAATATTTTACTACTAGAAGAATATATTTCTCAATTTTACAACTTATGTAAACAATTAGGAAATTAACTATATCTTAAATATTAAAAATAATCGACTATAAAAGCAGATTTTATATAATAACTATTACAGAAATTTTATGGAAAAACCAAAAAACTACATCATTCTCAAAAATTCGAAACCCGATAATTTGATCATCCTTATTATTAGTTTTAATACCATATGATTTAAATTATCATAATTCGCACTAAAATTAATAATCGAATTTCAGTAAGTAAATTATTTTAATGCTTTGAATATGAGCAAACCTGCAAAGAAGATTAAATTTGTTGGATTGTTTAAAGAAATTAAATTTTCTATAAAACCATTTTTGCAATAATCATTTAAAATATATTCAGATAAATCATAGCCTGGAATTAAAAATTTTAAGAAAGCATAATTATTAAGATCCTTTAAATTGATTAATTTATCTAATTATCTGTATATAAATAATACTTTTAATAAATTGACAAGATTCTTATTGTCAATCAACGAGTGATTGTTGAAAAAAAACTTAAGGAGCAATTTTAAGAAAACAGTAAAGAATTGCATCTCAATAATAACATTTTTGGGATTATTAGATAGAATCTTAAATTATCGTAAAGAGTAAATTACACTAAGATCTGATATTTATAATTTAAGTATTGCTTCTTTATTAATGAAATTTGCAACAATGGTTTTGGCAGCTTCTTAATAATTTACAACGAAGTTTAAATTTTTAATTATATGAGTGAAATGATGAGTGTTATTTCAAAATTTTGCTTATATAACAAATCCAAATCTTGATGGCTATTATTTAATATATATATAATAGACATTGATTAAAAGTAAATTTGTAAAGAAATAATAGATTATAGGATAGAGGAGATAAGAAAATATCGGTCAAATCATTTGAATAAATCAACGATCTTTTTATCCTGAAATTTTCTTAGTGCTATTTATTGTATTAATTTTGATTTTGTATTAATATTTGTTTTAAAAATGCAAAAATTAATATCTGATTTAAAGAGCCTTGAAGAATCAAAATAACTTTAAAAGTCAAAGCTACATAACTTATTTCTTGAATTTGATTAGATTAAAAAAAAATAGTCTGAGATTCTACACCCATCAAACCCAAAAGAAAATTTACTTTTAAGAATTAGACCAGAACTTTTTGCCTTAGTTTTAGAGTTTTTGGATTTAAAGACCTGTTTTAGATTTCGATTGATGAGTGGGCGTGCCAATATATGTATTATGAAATAGTTACACCAAAAAATAAAGCAATTATAAGATTAATCAGACAATTTAGAGTATTAGTTGAATGATTTACAAAATAAATATTCATAAGAATTANATATCATATCCCACCCATGAGTAATTTAGCTATTGTAATCCTTAAAAAGACATAAAGAGGACTAACTAGTGAAACTATGATATTGGAGGTAAGCATTAAAATTATAGTATAAAATATAAAATTTATAAATTAAAATGATAGCTATAAAGAAAACAACACATTAATTTATTTGAGATGAACAATTAATAATAAAGTTAGAATTTACTTTAATTATTTTTCCATCAGAATATATTGATGTTTATGAAAAATAATAAATTTAAAGATTCACTCAAAAAGTATAAATCTTTTAAAGTTTATTAAATATTGCTATATAGCCTTATTAAATTACTATAATATTTTACTACTAGAAGAATATATTTCTCAATTTTACAACTTATGTAAACAATTAGGAAATTAACTATATCTTAAATATTAAAAATAATCGACTATAAAAGCAGATTTTATATAATAACTATTACAGAAATTTTATGGAAAAACCAAAAAACTACATCATTCTCAAAAATTCGAAACCCGATAATTTGATCATCCTTATTATTAGTTTTAATACCATATGATTTAAATTATCATAATTCGCACTAAAATTAATAATCGAATTTCAGTAAGTAAATTATTTTAATGCTTTGAATATGAGCAAACCTGCAAAGAAGATTAAATTTGTTGGATTGTTTAAAGAAATTAAATTTTCTATAAAACCATTTTTGCAATAATCATTTAAAATATATTCAGATAAATCATAGCCTGGAATTAAAAATTTTAAGAAAGCATAATTATTAAGATCCTTTAAATTGATTAATTTATCTAATTATCTGTATATAAATAATACTTTTAATAAATTGACAAGATTCTTATTGTCAATCAACGAGTGATTGTTGAAAAAAAACTTAAGGAGCAATTTTAAGAAAACAGTAAAGAATTGCATCTCAATAATAACATTTTTGGGATTATTAGATAGAATCTTAAATTATCGTAAAGAGTAAATTACACTAAGATCTGATATTTATAATTTAAGTATTGCTTCTTTATTAATGAAATTTGCAACAATGGTTTTGGCAGCTTCTTAATAATTTACAACGAAGTTTAAATTTTTAATTATATGAGTGAAATGATGAGTGTTATTTCAAAATTTTGCTTATATAACAAATCCAAATCTTGATGGCTATTATTTAATATATATATAATAGACATTGATTAAAAGTAAATTTGTAAAGAAATAATAGATTATAGGATAGAGGAGATAAGAAAATATCGGTCAAATCATTTGAATAAATCAACGATCTTTTTATCCTGAAATTTTCTTAGTGCTATTTATTGTATTAATTTTGATTTTGTATTAATATTTGTTTTAAAAATGCAAAAATTAATATCTGATTTAAAGAGCCTTGAAGAATCAAAATAACTTTAAAAGTCAAAGCTACATAACTTATTTCTTGAATTTGATTAGATTAAAAAAAAATAGTCTGAGATTCTACACCCATCAAACCCAAAAGAAAATTTACTTTTAAGAATTAGACCAGAACTTTTTGCCTTAGTTTTAGAGTTTTTGGATTTAAAGACCTGTTTTAGATTTCGATTGATGAGTGGGCGTGCCAATATATGTATTATGAAATAGTTACACCAAAAAATAAAGCAATTATAAGATTAATCAGACAATTTAGAGTATTAGTTGAATGATTTACAAAATAAATATTCATAAGAATTAATAAATCAGGATTTATTGCTAATACGACAAAATGCCCAAAATGGTTTGACACAATTAAATAGAGCAGATATTGAAGAAATTAGAATATATTCAAGACCACCTTAGATTGTATCCAAAGTTATTTCATTAGTTTGTATACTTTTGGATTAGAATATAAAATAAAATTAAGAAAATTGGTCTGATTGCTAAAAGTATTTGAGAGATTCTAATAACTTATTGAATTAACTATTACAATTGGAAATAGAAAAAATTTCTGATTCTAAATTGAAGTTGCTTTAAGAAATACATAATGTTTAAGGTTAATAAGTTTAAAATATATCAAAAGGGTGTTATGGTTTTTACCTATTTATCAAATCAATTGTTGAAATAAGAGAATCTAAATATTACATTATATAGAATTAAAAGTTAAATTTAGAAAAATCAATTAAATTCAATAAAAGTCAAATAGAAAAATTACAATAGATATCAAAATGAGATAGAATGAAAATTTATATTTAAGGACATATAAATAAAAAAATAAGGTGAAATCCAATTTTTTTTCTTTTTTATTTTTTATTTTATAGAAATTTAATTGTTGAATTGAATACAAAAATAAGTAGAAATGAAAAATTTGAATTCTGACTAAGTTTTTAACATCAATATTATTTTCTATAATAACTGAAATTTTCTACGAATTAATATTAATCTGAAGTATTCATTATAAGAAACAAAGATATAATAATTTAAGACTTTTTTATTAATTCTCAATGTCTTGTAAGCGAGTGTTCAATTTATCATTATGGAATGCAAAAATTCTCAGATATTTA
>CAJJDP010000009.1:18533-28765 GCA_905182995.1 Paramecium octaurelia
TATATCATGCAATTCTCGAGAACTGGATTATATTATTAAAAGGATATTAATTTTCACTGAAATAAAGAAGAAGATAAACTAAGATAAGAAATTTATGGGAACTAAAGAAAAATCGTTTAGATGCACTTGAAAATAACAAAAAGGACTGATTTCTATTTCTGATTTCTTATATGAATCTTCAGATGTATGGATTATAAAGAAGTAGAAGATACCATTGAGGAATATATCTGTCCATAAAAAATGAGATTCTTAAACATAAGGGGATGGTTAAGATTGCAATTAATGAAGTGATTGTATGCTCTTCTGTTTCTTAATCTTTAGATAAGAGGAAATAATTTTATGCTATGATCTTGAGGAAAGATAAAATGATAGATTTGTTATCTGATAACTACTGGCTTTCACCAGAATTGTGCTTATATTGAATTTAAATAATTTAATTAGTACATTGGTATTACTATATCAAATATCTGGTTTTATTTGGTTTACTTATTTTTATTAGTGAAATATGAACAAAAATTTCAACAATTTTGATAAATGAAATAGAACCTTCTTCATATAATTTCAAAGAAGAATATTCAGTTAAAATTTCCGATTGAGTTTCAATCGTATTCTTTGCCAAACTGATATATTTATGATTAGCATTTTAGGGCAATTTCGAAAATTACTGTCAATCTTTTCATAATCCACATATCCTCAATCTTAATTGTTTTAAAAAGTCATCTTTTTGATAACTATAGCAAATCTTTACAAAGATTATCATTCATTTACTCCAGCATTCTTCCTTTTGGTCCTCATACATTCCATGAAGTTCTTTCTCTCTTTTTTATAATTTCATCCTTCTATAAGGATCTTCATATTTTTAATTAGTTATTGACAAGTACAATACATCTGAATAGAGCATATATATTGCCGAGTAATACTTTGGAAAATTTTGCCCACTATTTCAGTATCAATATAAATATTATAATAATAATGATATACCGTTTTTGATTTTTAATAAATTAATAACTTTGAATGTTCAATTGAGTCCTTTTACTAATCTTTTTCATGGATTCTTGTAGACTATTTCCCATCTATGCAGTTATTAATCCTTTCTATTTTCTCAAAGCAATTTCCTGCGGGACAGTGAATATGTGTTTGATGTGTTCCAACTTGATTATTTCCTAATTGTCTCGTATATTTTCCATCCATATTCACAAAATTTTACTTATTCATATCCAGGGATTTTCTTCTAAGGGTATTAACTTTTAAATGAAGGAGATATTTTTCCAGATTACCTTCATATTTAGCCTAATCAAGCTTTTTTTTCTCAGATCCCTCCTTCTATAATTCAATCATGTTAATCATCGCCAGCTAATTTTCCTCATTTCCTAAGCTGTCATCATCTATTTCTTTTCATCTTTTACCTTCGTATCATATGATATCCCATTCTATTGTATCATTTACTAGCCAGCCTAAGATTTTTATATGATATCCTTTGGGAAATTCATGTTTAAATAGATAACAACTTAACCTCTTTTAATAAATTCTAAATTATTACCTACTTTTAGTAAAAAGAAACCTTCATTCAAATCTTTAGCTGCTTTCCTGTTGCCATTATTGATGATGAAATTCATTATCACATATAATAAGAAAATTTTGGAAATAACCTTTAGAAACCCAAAACTCTTGTGAGTGATGAAATATTTTGTGTAATAAAAACAAAAATTTGAAAAACCTAATCGATATTGAACATTTTTATGGCTTTTTTATGATAATCATTTTTATTATAATCCTTTGCAATCTACCAAAATAAAACTTCCTCTTGTTTAAATAATATCCAAAGGTCTATGCCTATTTGACTTAAAAATTCCCCTTTAAAAATTAAAGCCCCTTAAGATTAAAATATTAATTATTGGGATATTAGAAGAATAGTAATATAAGAGGCAGCTAATTACTTGAATAAAATAAATACCACTATCTAGAATTTTTGTGTGATGATTATCTGAAGGTAAGATTTGTTGTACTGGTTTCAAAATAGATAAATGGGTAGCGTAATCATTACTACAATATGCTAATGTAGTAACATCAGAAGGGAAGCATGCTGACCTAATTCGTTCATTATGGCCATCAAATTTAGCTTCGCATTATCTTGTCTTAACATCCCATATACGAATAGAGTTATCGTGGAAACCAAATGAATTTCCACCACCAGATGCTAGTTTAGAACCATCAAAAGAGAAACAACTTGATCGAACATCATCACTATGGCCATATAATTTGGCTTTTAATTATCCTGTCTTTACATCCCATAAATTGATAGACTTATCGTTACTACCAGATGCTAATGTAGTACCATCAGGAGAAAAACAGACTGACCATACAGCACTAGAATGATTATCTAATTTTGCTTTTTAATATCCTTTCTTAACATCCCATAAACGGATAGAGTTATCTGCACTACCTGATGCTAATGTATTACCTTCAGGAGAGAAACAGACAGAATGAACATAATCACTATGACCATTGAATTCAAACTTTTAATATTATGTCTTAACATTCCACAATCGGATAGATTTATCATAGCTACCCGATGCTAATGTAGTACCATTAGGAGAGAAGCAGACAGATTATACAGTGCTTGTATGACCATCTAATTTGACTTTTAATTATTGTATCTTAGAATCCCATATAATGATTTCTTAATAACTACCAGACGCTAATGTAGTACCATCAGGAGAGAAACAGACTGATTCAACTGAATCACGATGACCATCTAGTTTTCCTTTTTATTATCCTGTCATAACATCCCATAAAATGATAGAGTAATCTCAATCTCTACTACCAGATGCTAATGTTGTACCATCAGAGGAAAAACAGACTGTATTAACACCATCCTCATGACCTCTTAATTTAGACTTTTAGTAACCTGTCTTAAAATCCCATAAACAGATATACATATCCAAACTACAAGAAGCTATCGTATTGCCATCAGAAGAGAAACAAACAGATTGAACTGAATCACGATAACCATCTAATTTGGCTTTTTATTATCTTATCTTAACATCCCACAAACGTATAGACATATCTTAGCTCCCTGATCCTAATGTAGTTCCATCAGGAGAGAAACAGACTGATTAAATATCACTAACATGACGAATTAATTTCGATATTTATTTCCCTGTTTTATAATTCCACAAATAAATAAATTTTCCATTGCAAGAAGCTAATGTATCACCATTAGGTGAGAAACAGACTTATTTTACCTCCCTTTGTCTCTAAAATGCAGACTTGATTTTCCCTGTTTTCAAATCCCACCAAAGAATGAAATTATCATCACTACTTGAAGCTAATGAATTGCCATCTGGAGAAAAGCAAACTGAATTGACACAATTTCGATGGCCATTTAACTTAATTTCCTCATTTATACTTATATTCTTCCATTTACAATTAAATAGTTTGGCTTCACTTATATTAATTCCACTTATACAGACGTTGTCAAACTCAGATCCACTAAAGTTGCATCTGATAAAGTTAGCTCCTTAAAGTGAAGTATTTTTAATTTTAATATTTTCAAAAGATTGTGTGTTCAATTCAGCTTTCATTTCAACTAATAAATGAAGAGAATTTGATCCACACTATATGTATTGCTAATCTACGGCAGTAAGATGAACTAAAAATTTTAGAAGTTCTATGATCTTCTTATTATTTGATATATTTGTGATCAGGTTTTCTTTCACTTTTTTGTATTCTTTTTTAGAATAATTTACTTTATTAAACTCATGATCTTTAATATGACATAGAAAATTTGTTATTTTCTTAACGTCATTCTTTTCAACATTAAGCCTTTATTCCTAATTAAAAGTGAAGGATTATTTACCTATAATATTTCCAATTCGACTTTCCTTTGATTTTGACATGATGAGAGAAACTCTAGACTGTCTTAAATTTTCTCTCTTTGGAGTATCTAACTGAGAATTTGGAAGGTTGATTCATTAATTTCTATAGATTAAGCCAAAAGCACATATATGTCTTCATTCTAATCATTTTAACATTTCATTTTTGTTATTTAAAATTAATATTGAATTTCAATTATATTATTTAGGGTTAAATATTATAAATCAAAAGTATCTTGTCGATATTTTTTGGAAAAAAAACCAAACTTTCTAAAATTAGTATTTAATCTAAAATATCATAGTGACAACTCACATCAACTTGTGTATAGTATATTTCTTTAAGAAAGGAAAATTAAAAAGCAAAGAAGATCATTAACAATGCCGCACAATCCATAGGATTTCAAAGTTAAAACGCTAATATAATAGCACTTTTGCATTAATAATTCAACTTCTAGATAAATCAATTTATTTATTTCAGGTTTCTATTTTTCATACAATTATAGATTTACTTTCCTCAAACCTTTTCATTGATATTTTGATAGTGATAGCTTTTCTTAAACTTGTATTATATCACATGATTTTACTATATGGATTTTTACTAAAATATTAGATTACAAGCAACTTGCTGTCTCTAATGTAGTAATATCGCCGGGATCGTTAGAAAAAATACAAATTAGGTGAAAGGAGTTGGAGAAGGTAAAGGCACAAGGCATGTAATAGGGTATAATTCTTGAAACTACAAGGCATTTAATTGTTCATTCCATTAAACTTTTAATATTTTTAAATAAAGGAAGAAAATGGGATATTTCATATTTTATTTGTATTGCTATTTGAATTATAAATTTAACTAAATTATATTTAGAAGCACAAAATACAACTCTTTTTAGGTTAATTAAGCAAATGTATTGATAATTATTTATATATTAAAAAAATTATGCACCTCATCCCATAAGCAAAATTTTTTTAGCTTCTCATACATTTAACACGAAAGCGTTGTATGTAAATTTATATTACAAAAGCTATTAGCTTTATTCCTTAAAATAAAATTATTTTATTCAATTGATTTAATTTCATTAATGATTCTTCAAATTTATCATGCGATTAATTTTTTAATTAAATTGCATAGCTTTGTAAAAATTTAAACATAGAATAGCTTAATAAAATTTTTATTTTTAAGTATTTGAAGAACATTTTCTGTAGTTGCTCACTTGCTTTACTTAAACAAAAATAAGCTATTACGATGTCAATTCTAATTATTCTATTACGTATTAAATTTTATACGGTAATTCCTATTGTTGATGTGAATTTGGCAAAAACATTTTTTGATAATTTAAGATGTTGTAATCAAACATTCAAAACATTTAATTTGATTTTTTGTAATTTAGAAATAATACCTGATGATTCCAACAATAACGGATTGATTCAAAATGAGACATACATTAGTGGGCTTTTTTTCCAAAAATCCTTAAGATTCTAAGAATAAATCAGATTTTTCAACTCAAAAGTATGCGATATTTTTTCTAACGTATTTCCATTATTATTGCTGTAATTCAATGTGAAAACAGTGGATATTAGTCATTAAGTATCTTAATTTAAATAATACAATTACATGTTATAAGATAAAACTTTCAAACATTCTCCTAAGGCTTAAAACGTTTAAGAATCCTTAAAGAAGTATGCATAAGTCTATTGTAGAGACTGTAAAGAAGGATAGAACTTAAATGAAGAAGTCAAAGTGGGAAAATATGAATATCAAGGAAAAATTTGGAAAGAGGATCAGAGAGGGTTCATTTATACCAAATTCTAAATCAAGTATACTTAGAATTTTGAAATCTAATTTTAAGAAATGAAATAATATTAAGGATGTAAGAGTTCATTAATAATTACTATAAAGTATTGATTAAGTACAAGATAGTTCAAAAATACCTAAAGTTTTAACTAATTTAGATTAAATCCGGCATCTAAGCTTGTCTGGAAATATAGATAAAATAACTAGAAAGTTGGTTCCTCAATGGAAAGGTGAAATTGTTGGTGGAAAGTAAAACGAAATTGAAATCTTTATCGAACTATATTCAGAAAAAGGGAATAAGGAAGGCAAATGGAAAGAACTAATTTCAAATTCTTGGGGCATTAGGTAATTAAGTTAAGAATGAAATTTAGACTCAAAAATTTTATATGTTCTTTACATAATTTTTTCTCTTTTATAATACTGTTTTTTTAACAACATTATATTTTAGTTGAAATTTTTAGTCAAATTGTCCTAATTAGTACATCAAAGAAAAGTTATTATTTGTAATTTGATACTTTTAAACAACTAACTCATAATTAAGTCAATCCATTATCAATTCTTTGTAATTTGTATATCTTTATTTTATTGAGATTTAAAAGAATACATCTTCTATCAGAAACTCTGTTTTTCTATTAATTGTTGCGCAATTTCTAGAAAATTATCATAACTTTACCAAAATCAAATAAAATACTAGATAAGGTTATTTAAAATGAGTGTTCATCGATTTCAAAGAGATCTCAAACATATTTAGTTTAAGAACTTAATGATAAATTTTCAAATTGGAGTGATGTTATGGAACAAAATCAATTTGCAATTAATTCTTAGAAGTTTCGGTATTACAATTATAACTCTTGTTTAGTGTTTTTTTCTTGATAATTCTACAGAATCGATTAGTCAACTTCTCTCATTCGTCGGGTGTATCTACAAATTTCTGGTTTTGTGTAGATGATGACAAGGGTTAAATAGGCTGAGAACAGGAAAAAGGAATTCTGAAATTTAAGTTGCAAGCTTTGATATCTTTATTAAAAGTAACCTCTTCGTTGTGGAAATAAGAGATGGATTTTTCAATCAAACTCAAAGTACTCAAGTATAATGATAACAAAGTATGATATTGACATGATTTTGAAAAAAGGAAGCACGACACAGTCGTGCAGATAGAAAGAACATCTAGTGAGCAGCATGTTATTCTATTATAAGAATAATATTTTACAAGCGCATAGCACTCAGTAAATCTCTTTTACACTTGATTTTCCTTAGTAAATTATGCAATATCAGAAATGTCATCTACATAATTTCATACACTATTCACATGATCCTATGCTCAATTTTAGTGATTTGAAAAAGAGAAACCAGAAGAAATAATTTCGGTTAGTGAAAATATCTATCCCATCAATATCCATTTTGAGTGATAGTACTTAGATACTACTTCCACTTATTTCAGCACATGTATAATAACAATTCTATCTCTTAATTTAGCATCAAACTAGTTATTGCAACAATTATACTAATTTTAGGATAACATATGTACATTCAAATTGTGTCATAATTATAAATCCTAAACAGGAGCTTAGAATGACAAATTAGAACAAAAAGCAAAAAATCAGAGTTGCTATTCTCCGCACTGAAGATTAAAAACATCTAAGAGGCTCACACCAGCAGAGTACAATTAATGATGTCTTTTTCTCCGTGCTAGCTGTATTGATAACTAGAACAACTATGGTATTCTATAAAATGTAAGAGCCTTGCATTTATAGACTGAATTAGATGTGTCTTCGATACCTACATCGTTAAGGATGCTTCTACTTATATTACCAGATGGCAGCAGATAGAATCTAAGTGCTCAATGCATGTTTTATGCTGTATAATCAGACGGTTTGCTAAGTACAATATTTTTCCTTTTAGAATAAAATGTATACGTTTGAGGATTATGAATAAATAGAACACTTTTTGTAGTTTAACAGAATACAAAAAGTAGTAAAAATCCATAATGCTATTTGTTCAAAATAGTCGTTTTAATATTTTGGTTTTAATATGTAATGATAACTATTAAAAATAGGTAATGTTAAAATATATATACAAATATAATATTTATATAATATTAATGGATTCATCCTAATCTAAATAATCTCATTCTTAAACAAATTAGTCCTCGAGAATTCTTAAAGAGGTTGAATATTCAAATGAAAACTTGCATCCTATTAGTAGGTGGTTCGGATGCCTACCCCTTCCAACAAGTTAGAAAACTATCACATCGTCTTTTATGTTGCAAAGAATATTATTTTGTCAAATTAATAAATGACACTATTAGTCTGAAAGGTTGTTATTCACATCTAATGTGTTAGGATCTAGGGTATTTGCAAATCTTAATCAAATTAAAAAACATTTATCATTAAGAACAAATTTATAAGCATAAACACTTAAACTGAAATATTGAAAACAACTTTTTATTAGTAGCGATGATGTATAACAAATATCTTATTTATTAAAAAAGATTTGGTTGTTCTTTAACATTTCATAGTTTTCGCTAGAGGAGAACGTTCTGTGTAAAAACCTAATTAAGGTGAGATTGGCGCTCAAAATCGCTTTTAAGTTTTAATCTAAATCACCCCTTATTATAAGGAATTGATAGGATACCCTAATAATAGAAACTGTCTCCATTGCTCTTTTTGGTTTGGTGAGAATGTAGTTGTCAAACTAAGTTAAAATACAAATCTCAGAAGATTAAACAAAATTTTAGACAGATCTAGGCTATTCATTCTCTCCCTTGTTATTGCGAGTTGGGTTGAACCTAGTTGTAGCTTTATGTTTTTGTTTCATAGTCAAAGATTCATTTCGATTTAAAACCTAAATTAAAGTTGTTTCTATGGCGAATTATCAAAAAATTCTTAATTTACCTTCTGTTAAATTTTAACTAGAATAATTAGAGACCTAGTACTTTTTTGTAATAGAAATAGTCCTTTAGTCTAATAAATTATATCTTTAAATAAAACATCATAAAGATTCCATTTATTTAAGAATATATCTAAATTAATTAAAGGAAATTCATACTACCTTATTCCTATCAACACCTTACGGTTTTTCAAGAATAGTCAATCCAAGGAAGAAAATAAAATAGACTTAATTCTGTTCAACGTTGGTTGGGGAAATAATTTGAATTTTGGATATCATAGAAATTGATCCCACTTTACAAAACAACCCAAATATAGTAGAGATTAATAACATGAGACCTTTAATTATCCAAAACTATTTTCTTAAGATTATGGAATTGAGTTTTGTGAAAGTAGAAGGAATGCAGGTTAAATATGAACTCAAATAACAAAATTTTACTTATTTACTCAAAACATATAATTTACAGGTTCAGCTTAAAATAAATATGTTTATTGGACAAATTTATTGAAATATGGGCTGCCGTTACGGATGAGATTACAAATATATGGACAGAACAGAGATAATGTTCCATTATCATTTAGTTCGTAGACTTAATATTGAAGAATTTCATATAAAGTCAATAACAATATTAAAAATTATGTAAGAGAAGTTAACAATAAGGATGTTATTGTTAGAATGGAGAATTTCAATTGAAAATTTGTGAAAATTATCCTATAGGATTGAATATAAATGAAGAATATAAAGAATTCAAGTAAAATTATACTAAAGGGTAAGATATGCGTTTCTTTTGTGAATATGTCCAACATAGAGCTAATTCCAAATTCTATTTGCAATAAATCATGTATTTACAATGAAAGATGCTTTGGCTTCCAATCAATCTTACTACAATCTTCCGTTGATAGAATTATTGATGCTAAGTGAAGCCAAAAATTAAAAAAAATTAACTTAACTTTGGTAAGAAATAAGGCAATTGATAAGTCTTTTTGATAGCCCTTTAATCTCTATATTCAAAAATGAATGAATTAATTAAATTTTTGGACTAGTTATTAATAATACTCTTACAGGATGGATGAAACTCACCAATTCATTTAATAACGAAAGCATTCATAAAATAGAGAATATGAATAATTAGAAAGACTTAAACCAAACCCTTTTTCGGATTAGGCTAATATCTTAATGAGCTTTATTTTGATGTAATATATGAAAATGCCCATCTCCCTTTCTAGTTTCAGGTCCAATATGTAATGTTTGAATTATTTTAGATTAAAATGTATCAAAGATGAATCTCTATAGAATTCTTTCATAAGGTCAAAATGCCTGCTTGATTAGAGATATAGTATGTGGAGTGTTATAGGAAATAAAGATAAGATTTAAATGATTGTTTATAATGTATATAGACTGAAGCTAACTAAAGTAGGTAATAACAAACGATTTTAGTTGAAAATTAATGAGAAACCTCAATTATAAATTAATTTACTTATATTTTACTAAATGCCACATCAGATTTTTGATTAATGAAAAAACTTTATTGTAGAATTCCATTGCTTCTTAATATCTATTTAAATTATATATAGCAACTCCTAAGATCAAATGAAATAAATTATACCTTTATAAAATAATTGTTAAGGCTCTTTCATATTAAATTAGTGTGATTCAGCTTAGTAATTGATTTCTACTAT
>CAJJDP010000009.1:40364-147177 GCA_905182995.1 Paramecium octaurelia
CAAAGCTTACAAAGTTAGAGAAAAGAACTCCTTCACCCAGGCTGTACTACACCCGGATTGCGGATCACCCTGTATCACAGAGGTAAGCCTTGGCTTTAAACTGGATTCGAATTCTAATCCATCCCTTTCCTGTTTGCGTAGGATTCAGAAGTCTACTTATCAGACGTAAGTGGAGAGGTTCGAGTAATCTGAAATAAAAGAGATGAAACTTCAATCTCTTCTATCCTTCCTGGCTAGGGAGAGGAAGAAATTAACTTTTATTTGGGGACTCCCTTCGAAATAAAAGTTAATTAAATTTTTTTCTTAAACAAAAGGTTTGGTAGGATTTTAATTGATAAAAGGATACGTTACTGCTGAAATTTATGCCTATCATCTGGTTTGTTTAACTAACGAATTGAGGGGATTCCATAATAATTTCGTCTTAATCCTTGACAATACTCCAATACATTAAAGTAAAAATAACAAATTACTTAATGCTGTTTACTTTCACCATACTCGCCTACCCTCAATCCAATTGAGAAAGTTTGGAGTAATTTAAAAACGATGTTTATATGTAGATAATCGTTGAATCCCCAGATATTGACAAATTAATCAATTAATTCTGTTCCAACCTCAGTTTAAGAAATTATTGAAATGCATATCATGTCGTGTATTCCAAACTTAGGATAATGTTTTTATCAGATTGATGAGTAATGATTAATATATTTAATTAAAATTATAGTTAAAAAAGTATAATTCAGAACCATGCCCTGAGTGCATTATTTTTTTCATTAGTATTAAATTAATTCAATTTGCTATTTATTTAGATTGTAATCGCATCAAAATGATTGTCTTCGATGCTAATATACTCTTACGCTGAGGAGATAATGATCATCAGAAATGAAATAATATAATTTCTTGATAATGATCCCTACAATTTACCATCTAAGGTGAGATGGTTATGTTAAGCTTTGATGGCTTCAATTGTGAATTTGCTAATCACAATCTGCCTAAATAATGAGGAGATGAGGTAGTTAGCAGCACAAACTCAACTACCCAGATAGTGTACTTGGAAGTATACAATGCTCATCAGATAGGGAAGCGATTGTTTCTGAGATTTCAGCCCTATCTTCTAAAAGGAATTTTTAGATTACATTCCGCATCAATTATGAGTAGAGATTGTGGGAGGTAATATGTTCCCCAACACTTAAGAATCTCAATCTGAGAACGCAGTAATTACAATTATTAAACTTTGTTTCATAGGATATCTTTTATACAAATCATATCGCTTGTAATATATGATGGGAAAGTTAGCCTCAAGAATAATATATGTGATTGAGATACTCCTACTCTTTTTATTATATTGCAATACTGAATTATGGCAAAAAATCTTTCAAATCTCAAGAAACAAATATTTAAGTTGAGGTGTTCAATAAAATCTGTCATCAAAGAGGAAGAGTTTATTAATTGTGTTTTTTTTTTATTTCTATCACTTATTCAGCCAGCTCATCAAACATAGTACTGATTGTTTATCATGATTAACTATGAGGAAAATTCAACTCTTCTAATCACTTTAATTGATTGAAGTGTGGAGGAATCTCTCCTATTTGACTGAGTGGTTAGGTTCATCATAGATATCTTGGATGGCAGCGATCGTTAAAGAGCATTAAGCATATTAAAGTGATGTCAAGGATGATGAGGTGATGATTGTTTAAGAGAGCGGAGATTTTCTTATTCATATTGCACTCAATACAATTCCTCACTTAGGAGGATGCTCGCATGATCATCAATTCCATGGTTGAGTATTCTTATCATTGATTATGATAATTATTTGGATGAATTTAATATAGATCAAATTGATATTCTAGTTCATTTTTCTCATAATGCACTGAAATTAATTATGAAAGTTCAAGATTCGTCCTATTTAGTAATAATTGCAAAGGGTGGATCAAGTTACTGTAATTCAGTTATATACTATGCTCAAGTTTTGCTCATCAAATATGTAATTGGTTGCAAGGTTTTGATAATGATGGAAACAATCTTTCATTTAGAATGAAAGATAAATCAGTAAACAATTATGAGGGATATCCTCATCAAACATGCTAATCTTATTCAAATTTAGGGAATAATTGTAGTGAATGGATTATGATGACTATATGAGGTTGACAATAAATTTGCATTAAGAACTCTATATTTTTTTTCTAAGACAAATTTTTGAAGTTTTCTTAGATCTATTAATCTGTTTTTCCCACTCAACATCCTAATTGGATTGACTAACAGCACAATTATGATAATTAACAATCGAAGATTCAAGTTTTTCTATATTTAAAGACAAGATCTGAATGGTGATATGTATACATATATGTATATATATGAAGACGGATGGATGGCAAGAGCAGGAGCGAAAGGATTTTAGAAAGAGGGAATAATTCATACTTTTAAAAAGTAAAAAAAACTTCACAAAGGCCTAACCTATTTAAACAAGGAAAGCTGAAAAAGATTGTTCCTTCAGTAGATCCTGCTTTTGTGAAATTTTGAAAATTATACGAGGATATTGGAATGGGGCGGAAAGATAACCGCAAAGCAAATGTGTCTTTGAAGTGTTGATTACTCTTTTAACAAGATTATACTGATGTTAATGCAAAAACCGTCCTATATTTATACATTTTTGGGTCAGGTATTTAGACTCTTCTTGCACTAATTTCAGGCTTTGAAATGCTTGCATATGATTTATGAAACAATTATGCTAATCAAAGGATTACATACACACATAAAATGTATTGTAATTACAAATTCTAATCAGATGGATGATTATGAAGACTATGGTATTCCAAAAAATGTAGGAACCACTCATTTATTGATTTTATAGATGTGCCATCAAATACTACATCTGTAAGGATGCTTTCAAGTATGTACATTTATTTCTTTCTTTTTTCATTACTTACTCTCCTGAGATGTTTTGCAACATAACCAGATAGATGGATATTGATAAGAAAGTGATGTAATTCATTATGGGGCAAAAATTGCTAAAATTAACATTAAAAAAGGGGGACAATGAATTTGTTGAATTTTTGTCAAAACTGGATTTTGAAGCAAGATATTGAGGACTGAGTGGGTTATCTTTTATAATATACCACTTTCCTAGAAACAAGATTTGTATAAATTAATGTTTAAGAATTCAGGATGCTTGATTTCCATAACATTGAAACGATGATAGAAAAACTGGTTCTAAACTTTACTTTATAAATACGCTGTTAGCTTTTCTATAAAATCATTTTATATAATAGATATCTCGGATATAAAAAGAAAGTGCTGTTACTCTTGCAAATCTTAGAGAGGTGTATGCGTGTTAATAATATATTTTTTCCGCCTATTCACATCAGTATTACCCAATAGAATTCTTTTAATTTGTATGCAGTAAAAGAGAGAGATTCTCATTTCTGAGTAAATGAAAACTGTAGAATAAATTCTTTCAAGGCTTTTGTAAATGAGTGGTGGATTGTTCAAAATCTTTCTTATATAGTAATTAACTGTTTCCAAACTGCTTCTGTAATTTGATTTTTACATAAGGTAAATCAATATTTGTAAAAATATACATCTTTTTTCATTATATTTTAGGATCCTTTAATTAAATTGTATCTTTTGTAATTCTGGATATAATATTAAAAATAATTCATTATAATCTTGTTTGGAAGTTATATCACAAAAGCCCTACTTTAAACTAAAAAGAGATAGAATTAATGGAGTTGGAATGATTGGTTTTATGGCTAGATATACAAAATAACTATGAAAACTTGATTAGATGTTTAGTAAGTTTCAGATTTCATTTCTTTTATTCACAGGCAAACAACAGATATAATTCTATTAATTTATAAAAACCCTCATAATTAGTTATATAAGATGCAGCAGAGCAAGATACTGCAAAAGCATCAGTAGTTAAATATATAATGATGTTGAAAGCAATTCAGTGGAGCTGGAAATCCAAAGAATTCAAGTAAGCCTGTTAATATTGATAAACAGTCACATACATTCCACATGATGACCCCAACGATTAAACATCATGAATGGGACTGTTTTGATGTTATTAAGCAAAATGATATGAGCTTTTTGAAGACCCTTCGAACCAAAGAAGAGATATAAAAGAAATTGTATATTTCTACAACAGACCGCTGACACTAGTCATATGGTTACCAATAAACTTTTGATGATAAGATGAATAAGAGTTTTTGGAAATTTATTATGGCTTGCAATTTTAAAAGATTGATGAACAATGAGCAATTTAACACTCTAATTTTAATAAAATGGGAATGCTGTTTAAATGATTATAGAGAAATCCATCAAATTCAAAACAGCTCTGAATGGTCAAAAAAAAACAATATAAATGAGATCATTAAGGTAATAAGGACAGCTTAGTCTCTGATAACATTAACCATGATTTCAACGCATAAATTTGCGGATTTATAGAGAGTGTACATGAATGGACAGATTTGAGTTTTATTCTGAAATGTAAATACAATATATCCATAACAACACAGGTAAAAGATTAACATATACATCATCTACGCCAAGGAGAACAGTTCCAACAGATAAATACTTGAGTACATTTAAAGATATCTCGAAAGCAACCTTACATCCAGTGCAATTTGTAGCAGTAGCATAAGGAGATATCTATGTGATTCAAAAAGAGAGCTTACACTTTTTAGTAACCAGCCCTACTCTAAAAAATCAAAAAATGAGAGTACTTTTATTAAATGTATTTGGTAGAAAATAGCTATCAAGAAATGCTAGCACATATACGCCATCAGAGAAAATCCTTAGTAGAATTTTTCAAAAGATTTGCGAGAAGTCAAATTGCGAAAAACAACTTGGGAGGTCTCATTAGTATGTTTAGAAATATTTAGAACATTTTTAAATCAAGTTGCCAAATATTGACAAGTTGAGCGCGGAGTTATGTACCAATAATATAGATGAACGCAAGAGTCATTTAAGTTATTATTCATGAAATAACCTCTTATGTAAACTCTCCAATAGCTAACACTATCAAATGAGTAACAATGTAAGTGTTATTTTATGATTTATATATAGCTACGATGGTTAAGCAATTGAGAATAGCTGAATTAGCTTGAGCAGTTAATATCCAATTTTATTGTAAAGCATTAATTTACGACGGCTGCTTATTAACTTATTAACCTTGTAGTAGGATTGATATCCAATATCTCAATCTGTTCCATAAGAGCAGTTTCATAAGTATTGTAATTACACAATCAAATTGCTGCATGAATTAGCATACATTAGCCTTTTGAAATTCAAGAAAAAGGAGAGCACCTCAAAATTTAGGGCAGACTAATTTTCATTTCAAAAATAATATCCGAATTAAAGCTGGAGCAAACCTTTGCTCCAATTTGACATAATTAAAAGGTGACAAAGATTATTATTTAAGAGAATATGAACGGATGCTCTCTTATCACAAGGACAGCAATTAAAAACAAAAATCTTACATCGGATGCAATAAGGTAGAATGAAGTTCAATATGGAGAATTGAAAATTATGCCTAAAAAAGTTCTTAACTTATTCCATCCTTATTGTACTCTGATACACACTGTACACACTATTAAAAAATAACAGTTAATATACTTAGCATAAGAAAAGCATGCAAGAATAAATTAATTTTTATTCCATATGAGATATCAGAAGCCATAATAAAACAGCAATTGGACCACTTACACAAGTACTCATATGTATCACATGTAGAAGTACTTAGATTAGTTAATTGAGCTTATTTAGAATTTAGTTTGCTCTCAAATGCAGGTACATTTTAAGCATTGGAATGTGCATTTAGTGTAAATCGCGCTCCTTTTTCATACATTTATCTCAAGTTACTTACCAATTTCAACCATTAACATAAAAACCAGATTTATAAGATTCAAAATGGTTATTACAAGTGGAAAAGGATTTTCTCATTATCTTACGATAAATAGTAGCTATTAAAGAGAAATGTGTTCACCACAATATTGTGAACAATAATTCTAAAATATAGGGATGCTATAGGGAAAGAAGATCGAAAAAGAAGGAAAAAAATATGTCCAATGCAGTGGTAGTGCATCCCAAAGAATGAATCACAACTTAAAGAAAAAATGCTTAAGCATGGCAATCCGAAGAACGAAGAAATTAATAATAATTATCTTCCATAGTTTTGACATTGTTAGGGCCAGTGTTACATATTTTGGCTCTATTTTTAGTGCATATAATTCAGATGCATATGATGCGCTCCGCATCTAGAAGTTAATTTGAACTTTATATGTTTGCCAGGCACTAATTCTACTATAAATGTAGAAGATGTCAGAACGATTCAAGTTGAACAAGAACCAGTGCATTCATCAAAAGAGGTTAAATTGAGAATTAATCTAAGTCTACTTTTAGTGCTAACGATGGCACGATGTAATTTAGTACAAAGAGTTGTATGAAGGATAATTTAACTCTTTATCATATCTCCTGCACACTTATACAATTAGAAGTTGAATATACTCAAAATTAAATTTAGTATCAATAAAGAAACCATTATAAATCTGTTCATTTAGTTCCTGAATTACAAGTATAGCATAAATTAATATTCTGTTAGGCTTACTGTTTATGAGTTATTTGTGTCAAGATATTATAAATGTTGAATGATTTTCAGGAAGTACTAACAAATAATGAGAGACTCAAATATAACGTTTACAATCATCATTATAAATTATCATTTGAGACAATCCCAACAACTTTATTTGTATGGGGTTTATGTTCTAATTATCAAAATTATGCAACAATTATTATCAACAGTTTATGAAGTAAATTAAATATTTCGTGTTCGCATTTTAGTATCATATAAATATTATGGTTATTTGCAATCTATTCATTTGCAATGTTATTATTATAAAATCAAAGAGGGCAGAGAAAATATCACATTAAGTTTGACTTAATTTGCTGCTACTTAGATAAAGTAAGACAAAAACTGAAACTGATATTATTAGGATTGCTAAGTAGGGGATCTTTTTTAGTTATGTTTCATGTGTCATGGTATTGGATAATGAAACTTTTAAAATTACCAGCATTATTAACAGATGTGACAGAATAATTAGAGCAATCTGTATATTTAGCTGTTGGCTGATAAGAATCTATCAAAGTAAAAAGGTATTGCTTGAGAATACTTTGCGTTTACTATCCAATTTGAAAACTGCTTTATGTGACATAAGGATTCGAACAGATGATCTAATGACTCTATCTACGAAATACCAAGCAACAAAAACATGAAATTAAGAAGGTGAAGCAAATCTGTTAGACAAAGTGTCTAACACAAATTTGCTATGAGTATAAATTATATAGCGTAGTGAGATTAAATTTACGAACAAATAGATCTACATATATTGCAACTATTATAAGTGCAGGTAAAAATGAATTATATTAAGCAGCATAAAGTTACAGGATTAATAGGGAGTTTAATATATAAAGTCTTATTAAGACAACATCGAGAACATCTTTCACAAGTTGTAGAACATATCTAGTAAGTTGCGTAATTAGTAAAATATAGAGTGCCTTTTAATCCATCAATATCAAATGAGCCACAGGCACAGGCAATATGTTGTAATGTATAATTGCTGAAAGTTTTTACACTTAACTTCAATATGTGCATGAAGTTCGCTGAGTTGATTTATCTACATATTTATTGCTAAATTGATAACAAAAGCTCAATAAGCTAGATAGGAAATATCTACAAATAAGATTTGTGCTTAAGTCTTGCATATAAGATATGGTTAGCATAATCTCACCAATTATTTTAAAGAAATGGTAAGTAGTAACCACCATGATCACTGTTTAAAGATCTACAGGAATCAGTAAATTAAATATGTGAGAGAAGTAGTGAAAGGATACACTGATAAGTTGCATGATTCACATTCATTATCGGAATGTTCACTAGATGCACAAGATGTCGAACACTTAATTCCAGCAACAAGATTTTCGAAAGTCTCACCAAAATATCCACAACTGAAACTTTTGTACCACAACTGGAATGGCAATAAGTTTAGATTGCAAGTTAGGAAAATTATGGTGCAAGCTAAACATGTAGTATCAGTAATCATACATAACTGATACTCTATATAGTTACAAAAGAGGAAATCTTTACATGTAAATCACTTTTGGTTGAATTATGAGAGCATGAATTGAATTGTTTGAACAAATGTATCTAATAGTCCAGCATCTATGAGGATAATTGTACTGAGAATAAAGGATTATCAGTTATAAATTAAGTTAAAAAAGTGTCACATAACTTTCCAGAATGCTTAAACTAAATAAAGATCCCTAATAGTAAGTCGGTAATAAGTGTTCACTTTTAAGCTGTGGCCACTCATACATGAAGTGAATTATCAACCCACTTAGTAGTTGAAATTTAACAAGAAGATTTTGATAGATAATATTCAAGAAAATAGAAGCATCAAACCTTAAAAGTCTAGATTGTAACAGAAGGGTTAGGCAGTTTTAGTATTGATTTAAATAGAAGATCAGAAGTAGACACAAATAGATGAAATCCAAGTAGCATCAAGTTAAGGATTTGAGCAATCATATAAAAAATAGTTCAATTGACATATGCATCAACATTGATAAGTTGTATATGTAGATATCCCTCTTTTATTGGTAAATTACTAAAAAATGCTTCAAGTAATAGCTCAACCAATATTCATAAATGCAAATGAGCCAGGAGTTTTACTCACAGATGCATACTGTTGGATCAGAATGCAAGACTTAAAAGTAAGAGTAAATTAATTATTCTAAGAGCTATTACATGATTGTCAAGGGTAATAATAGCTTATAATCATAGACTAAATATGAGTACTCTAATTTGAGCTAGTATTAATTGGTGAGTCATCATATAGGGACAAGAATTCCAGTTAATGATAAGAATTACACAAACTCCACATTTATTTCGTCAAGGTTGTCATTCAATGAGAAAGATCTGTCTACACAATATAGGAAGGAGTTGGTAAGACAAAGATAATGAGAACTTTGTAACAAGTATCTATTCAGGATGAGCAAACAATTGCTCTTGTAGCAAAGCAGGTGCCATGGAATGATAAATTTATTGTTGTGGTATCAGCAACAATTAAAGCATAAAAGCTGCTGCATTTAAATGTATATATCCTGTTTTATCTGCATATGTTTAATAGGTAAGAAATGTTGAGAATTGTGTAGAACTTGATATTTACCACCCTCATTACAATAATGATAAGGAGATGAACATGATGGATAGTATTAAGCAGGAGCAATATACTAGAATTAGGTTAAAAAAATCATACAGAAGCTTACTATTCCTTAGAGATTGAGTGCATAAAATGGAGATGCCAAAATTTAAAGTTTTCAGCAAGCCTTAAAGATATTTTAATTGTTTAGAATTACACTTTCTCTAGTCATAAGCATTTGTAGTCATTAGCATTTTTCGACCAAGACAGATAGTCTTAAAAAAGGTCTCCAAGATTCCATTGTTGTTACATTACAAGTTTTAAGGATGGCTTTGATTAATTTAATTTTCGAATTGATTAGAGTAAATATGATTTACAAGATCAGCACGAATCAGGCCTGATGGTTAAGGGATTAATGCTGAATAATTAAAATATTTAAAAAAGATGTAAATGCATAAATTCAGTGTATCTTTACTCTCAAGGATTGATATGCCAGAGGTTTGTTGAATTGCTTATATAATTCATATAAATAATCGTTATTGTCTTGTCTTTTATAGTTTTGAAGGTCTTGCGATGGAAGCATCTAACGACATTCAGTATGGAGAAAAAGTGGTATAAATTCTAAGTTAAATAGTTAATATAGCATTTTATATCCTAATGTCTACATGCATTAGTTATTCTAATAAAGCATTAGAAGTTTTTTTGATATTAATTTTTAAGTGTTGTGCTCGCTAAGTTATTTCAGCAAGTATAAATTTAAATTATTAGCAAAAAGTCTTATTGCATTACAATTTAAAATATTTAATATATGATACTATTTCAAGTCTCAAGAATTAAAGTTCGTACAGGTGAATTAACGAAATGATATTTGAGTGCAAGAAAATTACGACCCAATAAAATATAAAGCAAATTTTAACTTATGTAGCCATCATTTAAAGAACAACAAGCACTAGTGTTTGCAGATCAATACCAAGGCTAAGCATTTAAATTGGATTCTCTGTGTCAACTGCACATTTACCTGTAAACAAAGTAGAACTTTCCTTTCAGTACTTTGAATTTCCTTGCAAGCTGAGCAATATGATTGACTTTTGATATTTATAATTCTTGATGCTTTGCAGTTAGCTGATTTTAAGGTAGACTATTATAATTCTAAAGCATTACAAGAAGATGGTAAACAACCGAAGCTTATTAGGCACCCTTAAACATATTTATTTTGCATCGAAGCGAAATAAGAGACTAAATTTTAGAAATGAAACTAGAATCTGTTTTTCATGAAAATTTATTTAGTTTAGCAGTATTAAAGAGTATTACATAAAGTACTGATTCATGCATTACAAGACTATAAATAAAGTGGTTACAATAAATTCATAGGAGTTTAAAGCTTAAATAATAAATTATTATATTATAAGATCCAGAATCACAATAAAATAAACATTTGCTGCATTAAGCACATGGTAGTGTCAATAATAAACTAAAATTTTCGAATTTTTCAAGTATAAATAGAATGGCACAAGGGTTTTATGATGTCCTAGTTTAGCAATAATTTGGACTAAGCAACTCTATCAGCAAAAATTTTAGAATGACAACATTTTGCCACAAGTTGAGTTATTTTAGGATAGAATTCCACGAATTAGAAATGTTGTTAGTTAAGCTAATTTATATCTTGCATTCGATATTTTTGAAAACGACATAAGTGAATTGAAATAATTGAATAAGCACTAGTTGAAATGCTTGCAATTTATTGATGACATAAATAAAAGCATCTTAACTCCTGGATTTCAACCTATAGTTGCCTTGATATTTACAAAGTCTTACTATTGGCAACATATCATTGAAAATAGATAGAATATGTTTCCACTATCAATCAATTTTGTAGTGGCAAATAACATTCTTTAAAATAAATAGCATCACCAGAGGTATCAAAGTTTGGAAGGACTTCTTTAGTATTCTTAAAATTGAAATAATTTAATAACTTTTTTCTTTAATATTAGATGAAGTGGCATAAGATAATATATTGTCAAGCAATGCAATTGTTAATTTTGGGTTGCTCATTTAAGTTTAAGAAAAATTATTAAAGAGGACACAGTATTTCTTGTTATTGAGCAAAAAATATAAACATTAAGAAAATGAAATTATCACAATTAGTAAAAGACAAAAAAAAATGAATTACAAGAAATATAGATTGATGAAAAAACTTTTAAAAAACAAATATAATCAAATATGAATGATTCATTAAACAACTTTCCTTGAAAAATAAATCGTATTTAAAGTAAATTTGTAAATGTTTACCTTTTTTGTTTTGAAGAGTAATTCTATATGTATTTAATTATTTTAAGAGACTAATATTTTTCTTTTTTAATCCTGGTGGTTTTGTGTCTTAGAATTGAACTTAATAATTTTGTTTTTTAGAGTTACCTACTTAATTTTGACTATATATCCCATATTTTATCCTCTATTTCATCATGGATATAATCAGTATTTATAAAACGAAAGTATAATTTTTANGATGGTAAACAACCGAAGCTTATTAGGCACCCTTAAACATATTTATTTTGCATCGAAGCGAAATAAGAGACTAAATTTTAGAAATGAAACTAGAATCTGTTTTTCATGAAAATTTATTTAGTTTAGCAGTATTAAAGAGTATTACATAAAGTACTGATTCATGCATTACAAGACTATAAATAAAGTGGTTACAATAAATTCATAGGAGTTTAAAGCTTAAATAATAAATTATTATATTATAAGATCCAGAATCACAATAAAATAAACATTTGCTGCATTAAGCACATGGTAGTGTCAATAATAAACTAAAATTTTCGAATTTTTCAAGTATAAATAGAATGGCACAAGGGTTTTATGATGTCCTAGTTTAGCAATAATTTGGACTAAGCAACTCTATCAGCAAAAATTTTAGAATGACAACATTTTGCCACAAGTTGAGTTATTTTAGGATAGAATTCCACGAATTAGAAATGTTGTTAGTTAAGCTAATTTATATCTTGCATTCGATATTTTTGAAAACGACATAAGTGAATTGAAATAATTGAATAAGCACTAGTTGAAATGCTTGCAATTTATTGATGACATAAATAAAAGCATCTTAACTCCTGGATTTCAACCTATAGTTGCCTTGATATTTACAAAGTCTTACTATTGGCAACATATCATTGAAAATAGATAGAATATGTTTCCACTATCAATCAATTTTGTAGTGGCAAATAACATTCTTTAAAATAAATAGCATCACCAGAGGTATCAAAGTTTGGAAGGACTTCTTTAGTATTCTTAAAATTGAAATAATTTAATAACTTTTTTCTTTAATATTAGATGAAGTGGCATAAGATAATATATTGTCAAGCAATGCAATTGTTAATTTTGGGTTGCTCATTTAAGTTTAAGAAAAATTATTAAAGAGGACACAGTATTTCTTGTTATTGAGCAAAAAATATAAACATTAAGAAAATGAAATTATCACAATTAGTAAAAGACAAAAAAAAATGAATTACAAGAAATATAGATTGATGAAAAAACTTTTAAAAAACAAATATAATCAAATATGAATGATTCATTAAACAACTTTCCTTGAAAAATAAATCGTATTTAAAGTAAATTTGTAAATGTTTACCTTTTTTGTTTTGAAGAGTAATTCTATATGTATTTAATTATTTTAAGAGACTAATATTTTTCTTTTTTAATCCTGGTGGTTTTGTGTCTTAGAATTGAACTTAATAATTTTGTTTTTTAGAGTTACCTACTTAATTTTGACTATATATCCCATATTTTATCCTCTATTTCATCATGGATATAATCAGTATTTATAAAACGAAAGTATAATTTTTAAGAATCTATTATAATTATTATTTGAAAGTTAATTCGAATTTGAATTCAATATCATAGTTATCTTACCATTTTTAAATTGGTTGTTAGATTCTTATTTTTTAAAATTGATTCATATTATCTAAAGTTTAAATATGAAATCCTATTATTTTGAATAAATGATAGTTGAATACATAGCTTTAGTTATAATTCTTTATCTTG
The DNA here is from genome assembly GCA_905182995.1 of Paramecium octaurelia. NCBI lineage: Eukaryota > Ciliophora > Oligohymenophorea > Peniculida > Parameciidae > Paramecium > Paramecium octaurelia. The sequence continues at coordinate 53,597 of CAJJDP010000009.1, forward strand.
CCATGTGTTGATTAATTATTTAATTTTCATTAATTCTCTAAAATGATACTAATTTTTCTAATGATTAGCCTATTACGGGGATAGTATTCATTATAGAATGAAGTATTAAACAAATCAACATTAATTGATTTTCAAATGGTTGAATAAATTGAAGTAGACAATTCAGATTAGAATTGCCTAACCTTTGGAATTTGGTCAAAATATAATCCATTAGGTAATTCAAAATTGAAGGATGCCTATAGGTTATTTGACAGTAATTGCTTTTAGATAATAAATTCGTTTGATTAAGTGACTTTAAGTCTCAATTTTATTTCATATGATTGTGTTTTCGATACCACAAGAGAAATCAAAAAATTCATCTAAATTGAATTTAGTTAGACTGATTAGTTTATATATTCATTACAAATAGAACCTTCTAAATATGAAGATTTTTGGTATTTTTTTTAAATTATCACAAATATATAGAAACAAAGCTTAGAACTAGCAATTTATTTTTAAATCAACTAGATTTTTAAAGAAACTATCAAACTTGTTTTCCCTAATAAGGATTAACAACTATTATTTACATTTGGAGGCAGTTTAAAAGTAGAGAATTCAAATATTGCATTGATTGAATAAGGAAGAATATTTTCTCTATATCCAGGTTAATTAATTGTGTATAACAGAGATATGGAGAGGATACCAATAGATTTTGATTATTGGTTGTAAATTACTGAATTTTATAAGAGATATAAAGTTGTGAATGTGTTAGAGAGATTGGAAAGAACAATATTCATTTACTCTTTTTAGATCAACATACTAATGTTTTGCAGAATATTAATTGCAATTCATACACACTTGCTGGATGGCTATAGATATCAAAAATTCATCAATCCTCTGAGGAGTTTACCTATTAGTTCATAAAAATAAGTACAAATTAGGAGGAAATGTAAAATGAAAATTTAGCAGCATTTCAACTTTTTTATCAGATTTCACCTATAAAAAATAAAATAATAATAACAACTTATAAATACAATTTTCCTTCTGTTACATAAGACTTTGAAAATAATCCATAATTAATTAGAAGAGAATTAATATTATAAAATACTATTACTTCATGGTAATATATATATGTAAATCTGCAAGAAAGTGTTTTAGATTTCTCAATTATATTTTATGAAGCTTAAAATATTTAGTCATATGAAACCACATTTGAAGTTAAGTAATTCCAAAATTATTAATTAAAAATTACTCTAGGAAACATTTAATAAACAACATTAGATTATTTAGATGTGATAGTTAGAGATCTGCTACTTATCAATTGTATGTATGATTTAAGATAAGATAAATGTCATTACAGCTGTTAAGAATGTGATGGCCCTACTAAGTATCATTGTTTAACTTGTTCTGCTGAATCAAAAAGAAAATATATTGCAGAATTTAAATAATGTGCTTGTATATACGGCACAATTGATGATAATAATTACTGCATTGATTATAAAGATTAAAACTTTTACTTAGACCTTTAGTTTAATGGCAAAAAAACAACAAATTTAAATTGTAAAATGGGTTACTTTGAATTTGATGGAGATTGTATTAAATGGTAAATATAATTCAATATTATTGTTTAGCCCTTATGGAATGTAGAAAGATTTCTTAATTTGCTATGATTGTTATAGATATTTAGATACATGGAGCTTAAATCCAATTTGTGAGCATATTTTAAAACTTACTTAAGTTTCTGGTAAATATGAAGCACCAAGTATTTTGAATACTTATCTGTATGATTCTTCTGACTTAATTTCTACTAATTTCAATATATTAGATTTTCTAGGCAATGGTATTCAAAATGAAACTCTACTTTATGATCATTTTAGGAGGAGTTCTGAATTTTTTATTTCTTTTTGTAATAAAGAAACCAGTATGGATGACAAATAATTATGTTATCCTTGTAGAATTTATAACTGTTAGAGTTGCGGTTTAACATTAAATAATGATTTGTTTTGTTTAAAATGTCTTAAAGGAAATACACTTGTTAATGGTCAATGTATCTCAGATTATTTCAATTTTAATTATGAATCATGTTAACCTCCATATTATGCAACTTACTCTAGAGAGTGTAAGCTATGCACATTAGAGAATTGCATATATTGTTTTGAATTTCTATATCTTTATGAATTTGAAATTAGCATTGAAGTTTACAATTTAAACTACGAGAACGTTAAAGGAAAAATTGGTTGTATGCTGTGCAAAAAAGATTATAACTTTAATTTCAAGATTGGAAAATGTTTATAAAAAGCTCCATCGATAAAGAATTGTGTTACATCTGTTACAAAATTAACAAATGAAGAAATATGTTTAACATCTTCTTTAGATAATTTTCAAGTTTCAAGAGAGATTAATCATTGCGATACAATATTAACTAATTGTTCAAACTGTTTTCTTGACTACAAAAACAAATTAACATGCTTAGTATGCAATTCTGGATATGTATTATTTGGTGAAATCTGCTATGAAAGTGAAGAACAAAACGCTTCTTACTTAAATGAATTTTGGCGTTTGAAAGTGAAAAGTTTTTTAATAAACTTTTATTAAGTTGATGAAATACCTCCAACACTCAATCCTTGTGGAAAAATGTGTGATAAATGCATTTTCTCATTAGGTGAGTATTTTTGTGATAAATGTTATCTAGAACCTAATGGAGAAAATTTTGATGATACAAATTATATGTGTAAAACATGTTCTCCACTTTGTCGGCTTTGTGAATAGAGAAGTATATACAATCAAGTAAATATATATTGATTGTATTTAGAGAATGGCTCAATTCCTTTAAACCCCCAATATGAATACTATCTATACATATTAATGTAATCTCCCTTTTATAGATCCGTTTATTAATTATAATCCTTATTTAAAAACTACTTAATATTGTTTAGAAGGTGATTGTAAGAAAGAACTAAATTACGAATTTATTGAATATAGCTGTTTTTTTGATAGATTTCCAAGAACCCTAGATGGTTTAGGAATTCAAACTGAATATTTGAATAGTATTGGAGCTGTTTCTATGACCGTAATTATCAGAATAGTACTAGAAGATGAATATTGTACTCTAATACCTACAATAGCAACAACTGCTTCTTTAAAATTTGATGTGTTTACTTTAGAAATTATAAATTTGAAATTATTAACAACTTATCCTTTTTTCTTACATATTTATAGTTAGATTCATATAGAGGAGTACGATTCCTTTACAATGATCGACTATGGCATTGTATTCCCTAACTTAACTATGGAAGATTTTAATATCAGTAATAGCTATAATGAAGTCAATTTTACATTAATAAATATTACAATAAAGGATAGTTTAATACAAAATGTTCAATCCTTATTTAAAACAAAGAACTTTGGTTATGTAGATCTATAAAATATATCAATAGTTAATTCTCAATTTATTAATTCATCACTCTTTAACTTTAACAAATTTAACTTAATGGGGAATGTTAGAATCAATTAATTACACTTATTTAATTGTACTTTTAATAACTTAAATTTGTTTGAATTCTCTTACACCTAATTTTCAATTTCATTAATTAACCTTACTATGGACTAATGTTCTCTATACAATTCAGCTGTTTTTAATTTTTTTGCTTAAAATCCTTTTGATGTTCAAATATATCTTTTGAGCATATCAATTTAAAGATCAAATTTTAATCATTCTTATTATTTTTATTGTTCCTAATAAATTGACCTTATTGCAAATAATTTAGTCTTTAATTTCAATGAATTATTAAATTCTATTATATTTGGATTTAGTTCTGGTTTAAATTCATCCTATATTGAAATTATAAACAATATATTTATTGAATCTTCATTTATTTCAACAATATAATTAATAAATAAATAATTAGCATCTTGCAATTTAATGTACTTAATAATAAGAAATAACCGATTTCAAAATTCAAATTTGGTTCGACTTTTATCAGATTTATCGTCAAGTGAACTCTTCATAAGACTAGACAATGTACTTATTGAATATAATGAAGGATTAATTTTAAGTAGTAAAGGTTAACAAAGTTATACTCTCAATCAGGTAAGTTGTTTGTTTAACCTCAATGGCTAGACTATTATTTTGAACAACTTTTCAGTCTATTAAACTAACAAAGTTTATATCCTTTATTTATTTGATAGCCAGAATATAGAACTAGAAAACTTTACTTTTGAAAATTCTGATATAGAAGAAAAGGTATCAATCTAAACTAATTGTTTATAAAATCTAAATTTTCAAAACCAAATAATTTCAATAACTGGGTTTAATAATGTTTCTATATCTAATTTAAATGTAAAGTAGTTATAAAGTATCGATGAATCAATAATTAAAATAATTTCTAGTACCTAAAATATATAAGAAAAAATCGGATAAATAACATTAACAAATATTGAGTTTTATGGAAATCTTCTACAATCGTTGAATTCAATAATCTATTTTTCACTTATTACAATTATATCTGATAGTAACCTCTACATTTTAATTAAAAATGTAGTATTTCAAAATAATATTATGCATGTCTATAATGAAAATTCTTTCAAGGATTCAGCAGCATTATTATACTTCTCCACTTTAGCAAGTACAATTCATATAGAAAATTTAGAATGCAAACATAATGCAATTACAAACTCCTCCAATTCATTTATTCACGTTGAGTCAAAATCTTTGAAAATGATCAATATTTAGGTAAAATATCATAATATTCTGCCTTTTAATATTTGGAATAATTATTATAATTTAATCTAAGTGAGTTAAGATTAGATTTAGTCTCTAATTATGTAAATATTTTAAATTAAAACTATTGGAGGTGCAGCATATATTTAAACCTCTAATTTTATATGTATCAACTCATCTTTTGAGGAAATACTGACTGCAAAAATATCAGTATTTGATATTGTCTCTTCAAGCGATGGAATAATAAAGATGTAAAATCTATCTGTTTTCTAAATAAGAAATACACTTTAGGAAAAAATTGAAAGTGCAGGATGCTTAAGTGTTAATGCGATAAATAGTTTATTAAATCTTCAAATTCAGAATGCTAAATTTTAGAATATTCCTAATAGGATGTCGTCTTCCATAATAACTATAAATCCTTCATTACTTTAAAATAAATTGCTATTCTAAAATATGTCAATAATTAATTGTGTTTCTTTAATAAATTAGATTGTTAAAGTTTAATTTATAACCTAAGCCAATAAATAAAATTCAATATCTTTTATGGATTTAATGATTTATCAAAATTTAGAATCTTGGGTAAATTTATTTTAGAATATTGGAGCTTTGTCTGAATCTGAAATTCAAGAAATAACTCAAAACAATAACGCAATGATATATTTGGAGAATTGCGATGTTACTATAGAAAATCTTTTTGTTGAAGGGATGCTTTTTTCTAGTGTTATAAATTTAAATAACATATTATCTAAGAAAATCGGAATTATTTTTTGTTATTTTAAAATTTAAAATTAACAAATTTAATTTAAATTTATTAATAAATACTTTGAACTTTTTCAATGGTTCATTTAATAATATTTAGAATATTTACTCATAAAATCTCATAGTAATTAATTAGACAGCATAAGAAAAGCACTAAATTTCTTTAAGATCCTTAACTTTTCAAAGAGGATCCATGTATATTGCTAATAATTTCTCAAATTAAGAATACGTATATATATCAACCAATTACTTCATGTCTGGTTGTTCTATATCGAATTTTTCAGTTCCGCATTTATAGAGAAATTACTTTTACAGTAATATAATATAGCTCTTATAATTAAACCAACAACAAATCTCGATATTATATGTTAGGAGCTCGTCAAACTTTGATGTTTTTTTTTTCGATAGGATCAAATTTATAAATAATAATTATTCTTCTATTCAGTAGGGAATTGTCTATTTTGATGATATTAATTTTAAGAAATTTCTTATTTTTAGATTTGATTGTCAATATAATCTTATCAAAAAATATGGATGTTTGAATATGATAGGAAATTAAAATGCTTCAAATTTAGTTGAAATCAAACATTCAAATTTTATTTAAAATCTTGGAACTTAAGGAGTTGCAATAAAAAGTAGTAATATTCTATTAAAGTTAATCCATTGTAATATTATTTCTAACATTGCCCTTACTTAAGGTGGAGGTTTATACATCCAACTCAAATCTAAAAAAATTATAATCTCCAAAACTGTTATAATTTATAATAAAGCTCAAGAAGGAGGAGGAGGAATTTATTATGATTAGGATAATAATCTCTCAACCAAAACCTCAGTTTAGACTTTCATATTTTTCAATCAGGCTGAAGTATATGGAAATAATCTAGTTGAAAACCCGAGTTATTTGTCATTATACATTAATTAAAAAGCAATGTCTGCAGTAGAATCAACGATGAATAATATATCAACTAGCATTCTTAAAATTAGCCCATACTTGGTAATGGAACAAGGGATTAAAAAGTAAACTGAAATACTAATGATACCCAGTACTTAAGTAATCGACACGTATTAAATATTTTTTGTCAATAAGGCTATATACTTAACATACATAAAAAGTTTGAATATTTATTTCAAAAATAGCAAGGGAGAAATACTCCAAAACATGTACAATTCAACCTGTGAAGTTGCAGATTTTATTGTAACAAAGGGGAAGGAAGAAAAATAGTAATCTACTTCAATTCAGCACTTGCAGTATAATATAGAGAATAATAACTTTGAACTAAATACTTTATCTTTTCGACTTGATCCATATTAAAAAGAGACTCGTTCCTTAGAAATTTAAATTTTTTGCAAGGCTCAATAATCACAGAATGGTCTTAATTATATCATTAAGGCAACAAGTTTTAAATGTTAGTTAGGAGAATTTTATATCGAAGAAGGTTGTTAGACATGCAAATCTAACCAAGGATTTTATAGCGTAACTTATGATGCAATTAAATGTTCAATTTTTGATAAAACTAAATTTTAAAACGTAACTTCCAATATGATAAATTTGCAAAAGGGGTATTGGAGACCTAATTACCTATCCGATGCCACAGAGGAATGCTACAAAAATACAGAATTTTGTTTAGGAGGATGGTAAGTTGGAGATAGCACTTGTAGTTAAGGACACATTGGTGCACTATGCGAAATGTGTGATTTATATAATATAAAAGGAGAAGGGTAGTTTTTTAGAAATTAATAAAATTAAAATTGTGTTTCATGCTTAAATGAGGAGAGCAGCATCCTTCCTTTTTTATTTGCTTTATTTTAGTAGAAAATTTTATTATCTTTAGAGCTTTATTATCAATTTCCTTATCACTGAAAAGTATCAACAAATCAAATGCTTTATTCAACTAAATTACAGTTTTTTAAAAAAGGTTCAGCAAAATACTATTTAAATTAATTTAAGGTAATTTAAATTTATAATTAGATCACGAAGGTATTTTAATTAAGATTTTATTAAATTACTTATGGATATTTTCTTCTATATTTACTTTTAGCATAAAGTTTTCATTTTCTATCTTCTTTATTGAATAATCAAGTAATAGCTTTTATTTTATGGTAAATAATTTAGATTGTTACTTATCAAATTTATAAATACATTTAGTCTATGCTTAAATTATTTTTATAGTATTATTAATGATGCTACAATTCTATTTTATACTCATCATTTCGTTTATTTAATTTCAATTTTCATCATAATAAATGGAGAGGAGTATAATTTCAAACACTCTACTTTGCTTATATGTTTTTAATTATGGAGGATTAATCAAATTGTATGAAAGATTTAATAATTAGGTTATGCTCTAAGTTGTCCGTTAGATAAATTTCTAATATTGATTACATTTAAGGAGATGTTTCATTATTATTTAATAGTTAGGAGCATTATTTGTGGATTTATTTTCTTATCATACCACTATTAGTAATTTTTTGTTGTATAATTCCATTTTCATTATTTTTATTGATGTTTAGAAATAGATTTCGCTTATATGAGCTAAAGTTCAGAAAACATATCTGTTATTTATTTAATGAATACAATGAAAAAAGATATTTTTGGGAGTAGGTAAAGTTGATCTAAAAGACATGTATGATATTAGTAATAACTAATTTTGAAAACAATATGCTATTAAAGACAACTTTATTAGGCATTTGTGTAGAAATATATTAAATCTTAGCTATCAATAACAAACCTTACATAATTTCAAAATTTAATAATTTAGATTTAAAATCAGGGTAAATTTGCTTAATTGCTATTTTTCTTGCAGCAAGTCTCTATGAAAGTTAAGTCTTGCAAAATAATTTTTTTTCCATGATCTTTTAAGTCTTATTGATTTTATTATTATTTCAACTAAGTTTACCTTTTATTAAAGAAATTGTAATTATATATTCCAAAAAATATTCATTGCCAATATTAACAAAGATCCATCCTATGTTAAAGAAATCAAAAATAAATTTGTTTAGAAAAATTGGAATTTATTTGGATAAAGAATTTGAGAAAAGAAAAAATTTATAAATGAATATTAAAAAAATGAAATCGTCCCTTAAATTTGAAAGTAGAAAGGAAGTTATGTAATATTGTTATTAATTTAAGAACGTTTACCAAAAGACCAACCGTTAAATCAAATTCAAATAGCAGGGCATCTTTTATCGAGATCAACAATTAATCATAATTTTGAGTTTATTATTATTCAATATCAATAAGTTTGTATAATTAGTTTTAAAATAATTGATATTTCTTGAATTTTTTAATCTGATTGAAAATTATTATAACTGCGATTTTTTAAAGCCACAGAATTTTCAATACATTTAATCTCAATTCATAAACAAGAAATAAAATCAGCATAATCGATATTCAATATATTTATTATGCATTAATTACATTCGTTTACTATATATATAATTTATAAATTTAAATTTTTTTATGGTTTTATTGGTTACAATCTAATCATATTGAAAAAAAAAAATGCATTTTTCTATGTAACTAAAATAATGTTTTTAGTATAGCTATTCAACAATTCATTCTACAGTTTAAACAGTGTTATTTCATAATCATTATTATCATTTATAGTATCTTGTTCTATGTTTTATATTAAATCAAATTTTAGACTTAATGTAAAATACATTTAATTATATTCTCATTAAAAGTAATGAATTCAGTTATTGAGAAACTTATTGGCAAAATAATCCAAAGAATTTCAATATTACGATTAATGATGCCTCAAATGATTACTTTGTTTCATAAACTCACTTTCTTGTTGCTCATTAACTTATCAAATCAAAATGATTTATAAGAATACTAGAAAATTTAGTATAATTGATTTTATGCTATGTTTATTGTAAGTGTAAAGCCTCAAAATAATATGTTTAAAATATTAGAGACCATGAATGTAAGACAAGGCAAGTTTATTGTGTTATTAAAACTTAATTAAGAATTATTAATTTTAGTTTGCAAATAGCCATATTAATGTATGAAGTTAAAAGGATTTAGGAAAAAAATTATTGATAAATTTTAAAAATAACAAAAGCCGTTATAAGGTATCTTCTAATGATGATCATAATTTTTTTAATTTCTGAATCTCTACGAAAAGATACATTGAAAGTTTACAAAGTATCAATCCCTAATAGTAGCCATTTTTGTTCAACATCATCCTATGAGGCAACCTATGAGGGTACTTTGATTGCTGAATACCTTATTCGATTATTTTGGAGAAGGTAAATGGATGACAGATTAAAAATATTTAGTTATTGGATGAGAAGAAAAAGAATTTTAAAGGTTTTAAATAGTATCTAAGTTTCTTCCATCTGCATTTTGATGACATGGAAACCTTTCATCATATACTAATACATAGGACTCGGATGGAGATGTTAGAACATTATCGCTAGGAACACGAATAAGAGGAAATAATAATAAAAAAAAGATTTATGAATTTTCAGATTCAATAAAAAGTGAATGAGCAGATTATCACATAGCAGATCATTATATCAGATTCAGACTCAGTGAGGAGCTAGGAATAATACCACAATTAATGATAAACTAGTAAGGGTTTACAGTCGTGAAAAGAAAAAGGGAGTGAAGGTTGAGAATTTTGGAGCTCTTCAGAGTAAAGTTCCTCAGTATAGGAACCATAGAATGAATCTGATTCCTTAGTGGATATTTGATAAAACGTAAAAAATATGTGAAGGATTATGGCTGTGGGATTTTTTAAACTATATTTAAAATTAACTTGGGAATATATATTGGAAGCTAGAACTCTGTAATCATGGCACATTTCAAATATTCTGCTTGTTAATTTGACTACAAGTGCAAACAATGTTTGTTAATATACAGAATTTGTTAAATTTAATTTCTTATTACTTTAATCGTTCATAATTTTCACTTGGCTGTGCTGCCTGTCCCATTTCTCCTGTAATATTATCGCGCACTGCTTTTACGAGCCTTAGAGTTTTTTATATCTGGTACTTTAAATTATATAAATCCCTTTCTACTACTATTCAATCAATATTCTTTAAAATTCAGAATTTACATTTGATCTTGCACTTCACTCTTTCATTACTTTGCAACTCAAGCCAAATCTTTTCACTATTAAATAAGTGTTCTTCCCCCATTCCTGGATTGGATTTAAATGTACTATCTTCTGCTTCATATAATAACGCGATTCATAAAAACCCTGCTATTAAAGTTACTCTGTCAAACTAACAGTTAGATAATCCTGATAAAACGATACTTATAAATCTATTTCATATTATCCAATCTAAATCAAGGCAATGATAAATTAACACACACTAAATATGTTAATAATATTTAATTGATTCCGGTTTCCTTTATTGAGACCACATAGAATATAAATGCATTAAACATAATGATGAATCATGCTAAGTTTTCTAATATGTAAATGGATTAGTTAAGAGAGCAAACTGTATCATTTTATTAAATAATGCAAATCTTGTATCTCACTCGCTACTTTTCTGAACATTTTTAATACATCCCTTTATTCTGCCGGGTAATACTTCATGTTTGACATCGTTTGGTCTTCAGTTATTACATTTATCATTTGTGCTGATACTATCAGATTTAACACTTTCGGCTAGCACCTTTTCTGATCTTCATCATATCATATGTATGTTAGTTATTTTAGACTATTCTGAATTCGCATATTGCATTGATGGCTTTTATGTAAATAAGAGGTTTGAAATTTAAAATCAAGATCATATGTTCAGCCCATCAAAAATATTTTAGTTATGTACTTGCAATTCTCTCCTATAAAAAAGGATTCATGTTCGTTTTAATAATTTTAAGACCAGCGAGGCCTTTAAATTATTTCAAAAATCTTGTAAAGTTCAAATTTTCCTACTGAATTTACTGATTGTGCAACATTTAACTTCCAATTTGTATAAATTTCCTGAATACTTGATAAATTAATGAAAATACATATCAATAACCTTATTTTACTTACATAATAGCACTTCTACAAAATCTCAGCCTTATGCAAATGCTTTTTGTCTGGTTTTCACATTTAAAAACTAATATTTATATTCAACTATTTATTATCCCTTTTGCCACCATTTTATGGGACTATTCATTTTCTGATATTTTACTTGACATGACCAACTTTGGCTTTTCCACCTTAAATTTTACAATCTGTATTCAATAGTAGCTATATCAAGCACTTCATCTGCGTCTGCAAATGGATGCGTGCAACTTGTGATGGATTTTTTATCATAATTTCCCTCTAGTCAAATCAAAAAAGTGTAAGTCATGAACTGAAACTTGACCCCATCTTTGGTTCTCTTATTTTCCTGGATTTAATAAGCAACTGCTTCTGGCTCAAATAATAAATCTACTTGCATAATCTATCAGCTATTCAAATGAACCTTAAGAGATATTATTGTAAAAATATCCTCTAAGCTCAATAGGCAGTTGGTTAAATTGAATAAAACCTCTGTATTAAATTAATTTATATAAATAAATGGGAATATCATTATATTTAATGGTGATTCTAAAAATCGCATCTGCCTATATTTACGCTGATACTGGAATTTTTAATGGCTTTGCAACTGCTACAGATTCAACCTTCATTTGCAATTTTGGATTTTCTAGAACAGCCACTATATCATACTCAGATTAATTTGAGAAAATACCCTAAGTGTTTTTTGTACACGAATATTTAGAATCAGAGATGGCTGACATGGGGTTTAGGTTATCGATTACATCAATAACTCAAACATGTACTTAAAAAATATTATATATATAGAATTTACTTTAGAGATTAGTTGTAATAAATAGAGATAATACACACTTAGGATAAGATGGTTTGCTTTTGATGATTAACGTATTGAAGTTATCAGTAACTTCAATATGGATGTTCCAGATGACAAGACATTTTCAATTAAAAATCCAAACGCCTAAACTGGCTTTGTGGCAGTCACAAGTATGCGTTATTTAGGATCTATTGATTTCCTATTATCAGTAATTAATGATCATTATTCTTAGATAAGCCAAATAAAAACTAATTCTGTGACGGTTAGTATAACTAAAACTGCAGGAAAGTTTGCCAATCTGAAATAAATTGGTTACTTTGTAGTTGTCGGAGTAGAGGAAGCATTTATAAATCTAGGATTAAAGACAGCAACAGGAGCATTTAGCAGTGGAACTATTCCGATATAATCAAATCGATGGTTTGCTATAGCTTTATAAGGTCTGGCTTTTGCGAATACTAAAAATCTAAGAATAAGAGCAACATATAGTAACACAGCAACAACAATATCATATACTTGGGGGACATGTAATTATTTATAAGAAATAACTTATAATAGGGGTAGAAATTGAAACTCCGAATAGTCATTCTTAGATTTGGATCGCAAATTAATTTACAACCGTATTCAAACCATTAGAATGCTTTAGCATAAGAATAAGCAGAAAATAGGTTTTGGACTTACTAACATTGCCTACCTTTTATTTAGAATTAGTTTAAACTAATTAAATTTACACTACATATGGAAACTATGAACTTTTAGTTGATAAAACGATCACCCCACTTAAAATGAATCTCTAAATTAAATGCGAAAATGGAATGAAGGTTTAAGCAGATTTTAATAAATGCAATGCTTGTAATACAAAAAAGACTCACTCTTTTACATATAATTGTTTCAATTAAATGAATTATATTGGTTTCTTTCCTCTTTTTTCATAAGCATTTCCACAATATAATTCCTTAAAAATAAAGTTGCAATCATCATTGCTTGAAATTAGTCAAGTTATTTACGATCAAAGCCTTACAGAAACTACGATAGTAAAAATTTAAATCTTAAATTAATGAACAATATTATCATCATATTATTATATCATCTGTTTCATTGACGATTATCTAAAGATTATATTGTTGAGAATTGTGATAATTCCATTCAAAAAATCTGATGTATATTTGTCAGTGTCTATTAGAGATTTTAAATTTATAAATATTTGATTTTACAATAAATTTTAAGAATACTTAATTTAGATAAGAATATATTTAGTTATAGCTCCTTTAAGATTGAATGAGAAGGTTACTCTATTGAGAAGGCTGAAGTATGAATTAACAATCTTTTATATAATAGTTAAGTCATTCCACACTATTTCAATTGCATCATAATTTTTCTACGAATAATCAGATGAGAGATTCAAGTATTTAAGAATGAAAAATGACAAGAACCTCATTTTTTGAGCACATCAAATGATATGAACTTTAAGAAAAATAGGCACTGCTGTAATTTAATTCATTATAAACGTATTTTCTTTGTGGGGGTATATGAACATTAAAATTCTTGTTTCAAAAAATTACTCTTATTAAAACAACAACTTGATTATAAAGTCCAAATTTTATTTCAATATCAATAATACGCTTAAGAATTACAAAAATACGCTTAAGAATTACAAAAATAGATTTAGATTATAAAATGAAAAAGTTTCCAAAAAAGTTCTGTGAAAGGATCTTAATATTAATGTAACATCAATATTATCTTTTTAGCCAACAAACTATTATTGATTGCTTCATTACAGATGACTTAATCATACGTATAATTTTAAGATAGTACAATACATTAAACATTGAATTGAAAATTAATTTTCTCTTCTTTACAACTTAATATCATTGCTAAATTCAAGTTTGGTTCTCTTTTCACTCACTTATCTTGGTCTTATAGATTTCTTCCTGGAACACATAATACCAGTTAATAATTCTTTTATTTTAAGAAGTGGTTATAATCGTATGTCAAGATTAAAGAATTAATTTTCGGCTTGTTCCGCTTGAATTAGCCTAAACTATAGTCAAAAAAATCCAAGTTTTGTGAACTCTAAGATTCGATGACAGAATGTTTATCAAAAAGATATATTATATAAATGTGAAATTGATATATCAATGATCATTATTTTGTTGAATTATATATAAAAAATTAGACTGATTCAAAACAACCAATCATTGTATAGGAAATTGTTCTACTTATTTTATATGATATTAAAATTATACTGAAATAAAACCAAAAAAGGAAGATACAAAAGTGGTAAAATGCTCAATCTTCCTTATTTCAATATAGCTAGTTGTTGGTGAATGGAATTTTAATTTTCATCAGAATTCTATATTGAGTCAAGAAAACAGCAAATATAAATCATAAAAATTTCTTGTAACTTTTAATAACACATAATATTTTTTTATGAAATCAGCTATAATCTGTATGAAATCGTTAATGTAATTAAGAGTGTTTTAGGATTTTCTTAATTATTAGTCAATTTATTTATATATAAATAATTTTAGGCAAAGAAATAAATTCAAATCTGAAATTATTTTATTTATTTTCATCATAGTCCATTTNTATATTTGTCAGTGTCTATTAGAGATTTTAAATTTATAAATATTTGATTTTACAATAAATTTTAAGAATACTTAATTTAGATAAGAATATATTTAGTTATAGCTCCTTTAAGATTGAATGAGAAGGTTACTCTATTGAGAAGGCTGAAGTATGAATTAACAATCTTTTATATAATAGTTAAGTCATTCCACACTATTTCAATTGCATCATAATTTTTCTACGAATAATCAGATGAGAGATTCAAGTATTTAAGAATGAAAAATGACAAGAACCTCATTTTTTGAGCACATCAAATGATATGAACTTTAAGAAAAATAGGCACTGCTGTAATTTAATTCATTATAAACGTATTTTCTTTGTGGGGGTATATGAACATTAAAATTCTTGTTTCAAAAAATTACTCTTATTAAAACAACAACTTGATTATAAAGTCCAAATTTTATTTCAATATCAATAATACGCTTAAGAATTACAAAAATACGCTTAAGAATTACAAAAATAGATTTAGATTATAAAATGAAAAAGTTTCCAAAAAAGTTCTGTGAAAGGATCTTAATATTAATGTAACATCAATATTATCTTTTTAGCCAACAAACTATTATTGATTGCTTCATTACAGATGACTTAATCATACGTATAATTTTAAGATAGTACAATACATTAAACATTGAATTGAAAATTAATTTTCTCTTCTTTACAACTTAATATCATTGCTAAATTCAAGTTTGGTTCTCTTTTCACTCACTTATCTTGGTCTTATAGATTTCTTCCTGGAACACATAATACCAGTTAATAATTCTTTTATTTTAAGAAGTGGTTATAATCGTATGTCAAGATTAAAGAATTAATTTTCGGCTTGTTCCGCTTGAATTAGCCTAAACTATAGTCAAAAAAATCCAAGTTTTGTGAACTCTAAGATTCGATGACAGAATGTTTATCAAAAAGATATATTATATAAATGTGAAATTGATATATCAATGATCATTATTTTGTTGAATTATATATAAAAAATTAGACTGATTCAAAACAACCAATCATTGTATAGGAAATTGTTCTACTTATTTTATATGATATTAAAATTATACTGAAATAAAACCAAAAAAGGAAGATACAAAAGTGGTAAAATGCTCAATCTTCCTTATTTCAATATAGCTAGTTGTTGGTGAATGGAATTTTAATTTTCATCAGAATTCTATATTGAGTCAAGAAAACAGCAAATATAAATCATAAAAATTTCTTGTAACTTTTAATAACACATAATATTTTTTTATGAAATCAGCTATAATCTGTATGAAATCGTTAATGTAATTAAGAGTGTTTTAGGATTTTCTTAATTATTAGTCAATTTATTTATATATAAATAATTTTAGGCAAAGAAATAAATTCAAATCTGAAATTATTTTATTTATTTTCATCATAGTCCATTTGAACAACATTACCTTATAGTTTTTACGTTGAGAATACATCATTCACACGGTTTTGAAACCAACAACCATTTAAGCTACTTTAACTAATTGACAAATCTAAGAAATAATTTATTATCGATAATCAATTTAGCTCAAATTCATTTTCTACCAAATAGTTTTGTAATTGATTTCATTTTTGAGGTTTAATGCTATAATATAATGTTATGCTTAGACGCATTTGGATGCATCTTTGGAGAATTCGAAGGAGTGTAATTCCAACAACAAGGAAACAGAGCATTATTTAGGAAGAAATTATCTAATTCACAAAGCAATTATATGAAAAATAAATTATCAGTCTGTAATCTACAACTGAATAATCATAATTGAGGATTAGGGTAGAAGACATTAATTCTCAAACCTAATTTATTATTTCAATATATAATTTCATGGCAAACTTTCTGATTGTTTTGAATAAATAAAATTGAATTTTTTACTAATCTAATAGTAGTTTTATTATCAGTGAGGTTATTATGATTTATATGTTTATAAAAATATATATATTTAAATCAAATTTTTCCAAATGAAATTTGGAATATAATTGGGAAATTCATAATCTCAAAACGATTTCAATACGTCATCATTCTAAGAAATATAAAGCTAAGCTCCCCCGTAAGTTATCTTTTTATTCGCTTAGAGATATCAAAAAATTTGAACCACAGTCAGAACTAAATCAATATCAAGAACAAGTACATTATTATAATTATATTATAGCAATTTCTTAAAAATTAGTCATTTTAAAACAAAAAATAATATATTTCAAGAGCATTATTGCTCATTCTGATAAAATAAATAATAATTCTGATATTATATCAGTTTTATTACACTGATTTCTTTATACAGAATGTTTACCTTCCCCTAAGTACAAAAACTTTAGGACTAGTGTATATTGCTCTGACTATATTTTATTAATAATTAAATTAAATTTATTGAGTTTTTATCTGTATAATCACCAGGTTTTCATTTTGTTAAGCTGTATAACTATAAGTGATTATTAGACACCTATTGCTTAGATTATATTTATAATTTTTCTATTTTTGGAGCCTTGTGTTATATTATGTGTTTATTTTTTTATGGTAAGAGAGATAGGTAAGAAGTAAATTTGATTTAGGTATAATTGGATATTACATAATGATGTTGCGATTTTTTTGTAGTATTTTTTAGGTGCTAGTTGTCTAACTTTATATTTGTTTTGAAAAATAAGCCATTTAATACAAAAGTAAATTCAAATTATGTTTTAGAGGCTCTTATAATGTTCGGAATAGCAGCTTGTATTTACAATTTAATAATTTTGGTTGGAGAGGGTGAAATAAATTTTGTTACAATTCTTGTTTTGTCAATTTCGATCATCATTATGGCTATATCAGGATTAATTTTTATATATGTTTTAAATTAAATCTTTGAAGGGAGAGTAAGGCTGTATAATATTATGAATAGTTTTCTGTAAAGGTCAACCAAGTTTTTGGAATGGCGAACGTTTTTAATTTCGGACTTTTGTTCCCTTGTAACTTTTGAATAATTCCAAGTTATGATAAATTTTTACAACATTATATAAAAATATAGAATTAATTTAAGGAAAAAAATTTTGTTAATTTAATATTTTAAGAAGCAATTTGAAAAAGACTTTTTTAATTTAATTCTAATGAAACCATATTTTTGGGGATGTTTAAACAATTTTATTGATAGATTCTATTCTTGGATGACTAAATGAGTTTAAAGCCTTGTTAAAGTAAAGGCAAATATATCAAAAACAAAGTGCACCCAAACTGTAAAACAATAAAATTAGGAAGCTTTTAATTTAATTACAAAAATTTTATGAAAAGATAGAAACTTAATTAAGTGTAAAATCAAAATGATGAGGAGAAAAACTACAACAAAAAATAACTTGAATATTTTGAACTAATAGGCCTAAATTTAAAAAGGACTGAAGTAAAACCAATTAAAAACTTAAGCTTATTAATTAATAGTCTCCATAAACCTTATATAAGGCTTAAAAATGAATAAAATACATTTGTCTTACTCCGATCTTTAATCATAAAAATTAGATTTACGATGCACAAATAATTTTATCCTTATCCTATAGAATAAATAGGATTATTTTGAAATATTATTTCATCCTTGTTAATAAATTTTCCAATCATAATTTCAGAATATGTTTATAAATGAGTATTGAATTGACTATAGTATTATCTTTTTTAATTGATTTATTATCCATTGCATTATTTTTTATAATAAATTAGCCAATATTTTTAATAAATTGAGTCTTTTTTTTACATTAATCATATTGTATAAAGGCAATTTAGGGTATTTGATTTCAGANTATAATCACCAGGTTTTCATTTTGTTAAGCTGTATAACTATAAGTGATTATTAGACACCTATTGCTTAGATTATATTTATAATTTTTCTATTTTTGGAGCCTTGTGTTATATTATGTGTTTATTTTTTTATGGTAAGAGAGATAGGTAAGAAGTAAATTTGATTTAGGTATAATTGGATATTACATAATGATGTTGCGATTTTTTTGTAGTATTTTTTAGGTGCTAGTTGTCTAACTTTATATTTGTTTTGAAAAATAAGCCATTTAATACAAAAGTAAATTCAAATTATGTTTTAGAGGCTCTTATAATGTTCGGAATAGCAGCTTGTATTTACAATTTAATAATTTTGGTTGGAGAGGGTGAAATAAATTTTGTTACAATTCTTGTTTTGTCAATTTCGATCATCATTATGGCTATATCAGGATTAATTTTTATATATGTTTTAAATTAAATCTTTGAAGGGAGAGTAAGGCTGTATAATATTATGAATAGTTTTCTGTAAAGGTCAACCAAGTTTTTGGAATGGCGAACGTTTTTAATTTCGGACTTTTGTTCCCTTGTAACTTTTGAATAATTCCAAGTTATGATAAATTTTTACAACATTATATAAAAATATAGAATTAATTTAAGGAAAAAAATTTTGTTAATTTAATATTTTAAGAAGCAATTTGAAAAAGACTTTTTTAATTTAATTCTAATGAAACCATATTTTTGGGGATGTTTAAACAATTTTATTGATAGATTCTATTCTTGGATGACTAAATGAGTTTAAAGCCTTGTTAAAGTAAAGGCAAATATATCAAAAACAAAGTGCACCCAAACTGTAAAACAATAAAATTAGGAAGCTTTTAATTTAATTACAAAAATTTTATGAAAAGATAGAAACTTAATTAAGTGTAAAATCAAAATGATGAGGAGAAAAACTACAACAAAAAATAACTTGAATATTTTGAACTAATAGGCCTAAATTTAAAAAGGACTGAAGTAAAACCAATTAAAAACTTAAGCTTATTAATTAATAGTCTCCATAAACCTTATATAAGGCTTAAAAATGAATAAAATACATTTGTCTTACTCCGATCTTTAATCATAAAAATTAGATTTACGATGCACAAATAATTTTATCCTTATCCTATAGAATAAATAGGATTATTTTGAAATATTATTTCATCCTTGTTAATAAATTTTCCAATCATAATTTCAGAATATGTTTATAAATGAGTATTGAATTGACTATAGTATTATCTTTTTTAATTGATTTATTATCCATTGCATTATTTTTTATAATAAATTAGCCAATATTTTTAATAAATTGAGTCTTTTTTTTACATTAATCATATTGTATAAAGGCAATTTAGGGTATTTGATTTCAGATTTAAAGAATAGTGAAAAATTTTGATAAATAATAAAGTTTAATATATATTCGTTAATTAATTTATATTTACTTAGTGAAAAAAGGACTTAAAAGTTAACATAGACTAGTGACTTTAAAAAATCAATTATAAATGTAATTTTTGTTGATTTTACCTTTTGTGTCTTCATTTTCCATCAAGATGGATGATGATTTATCTGGTGCTATTACAAAATACACTTTAGATGTTTAATTATCAATCGACACATATAATTAAATTTTGATGATATTCCCCTAAAGTTATGAATTAAACGAACTAATGCAAATTTATTGTTGGTGTAATGATAATAAGTTTCAAGCAAAAATAAAAGATAACTAAATTTTAATGTTTGGTAATTTTATTCCCTCTTATACTTTGAATATTACTTTGGAAAATATTGAAAATGGTTATTATTCTTTTAATTAGGATAAGGAGTATATCTTAGAATTTTATTAGGATGAAAACTTAGTAGAGAGATAAACCTGCCATTACGCTCTAGCTTATTAGCAATAGTTGAGCATACAAGGAAGATATGAAAACTATTCCACTTTTGTTAAAACCACTTTATATTTTGAAATTAATTTTCTATTTCGAGTAAGAGCAGGGACTATTTTTGATATCACCTTTCCAATTATTAATATAGGAGCAACTACGATTGTATCAATGCTAACATAAGATACCTTCCCTCTTTTCTAAAACACTAATTTGGATTTTGTAATTAATCTTGCAGAAAATAAATTAACAATTTACAACCTATTTTAAAAATAATATCTTCCTGGTAATTCAATACTCCTTTAAATTAATAATATTTATACAAATAATTAATAACTGGATGGAGATTCTTTTTTGATACTTTATAAGACTACCTATAAAGGTCTTAGTATTGCTGAGGGTAAATTCTAGTAAAGCGAAATAAAAAGTGTTAGCCAATCTAAGGAATTTATATTAGAAAGTTCAAATTAATTTGTTTCACAATATACCTAATTATACTTTTCATTCGTGCCTAGATTGGCCTACCGCCAAGGAAGTCAAATTTATATCAAATTCTTAAATCTGTAATCGTAATCCTAAAGTAAATTTTAATTTAAATTTAGTATCACAAACTAAATTTTTACCAAAACAAAACATTAACCCAAGTTATGAATTCTCTATTGAAAATGAAGGTATCGTAATCAAAAATTTCAACCAATTCTATGAATCTATGAGATTTCAATTTTATCTCTAAGAAATTATGAATCCAACTGGGTTATCTACATTCAATATTGGATTCTATGTACTAACGCCTGAGAGAAATTAGATTGAATATTAAGAACATTAGATTGAAATACTTCCATAACCTATATCCTAAATCTCAATTGAAGCTACTAATACTACAGTTTTTGCCAGAACCGACATTGTTATTAAATTTGAATTAAAAAATGTTTAAACAAAATCAACTACCCTGACAGTTAAGATTCCCAGATAAATTCAAATAATTCGAGATTCTGTTTTTATACAGCCTGACTAATAGTAGGATATAGAGATAAATGGATAAGAACTAATATTTAAGAACTTTTTTAATACTCATCAAATTATGAATTAAATTGAAATAACTTTTATTGGAAAACTTTAAGGAACAGCTGGGATAACTGATGATTTTTTAATTTTCACAAATGATTTATCAGGCGCTTTAATAAGTCTATTAAAAAAACCTGCTTACTTAACAATTCAACCATCAAAATACCTCTTCATATCTTTGAATCCACAAATTTATGTTACTGATTATCTTACAAATTATTTGATTAAATTTTAAATACCACAAGTTTAAGAATAGAGTGTTTTGATCGTGGAATTGCCAATCTATTTTAAATAGTAACTCTGTTTTTGTTCTGCACAAATTGAAACAAATCAATAAATTTGTGAAGTTGGGAATGATAAAAATATCACAGTTACTTTGTTTGTTGGTGGAATCTTAGAAATTATTATTTATAACATCAAAACAGAGAGAAGTATTTAGTAGTATAGTTACTAGGTAATTGGAGAAATTAAATATCAATAATAGATTCAATCGATCCAATAAAATCAATTAGGATCCTATAATATTCTATTTCCTTAAACATTTTATGATTACTCTTTAAAATCTTCAAACTCATTTTACGGTGAATTAACTACACTGTAATTTTCTTTCAATTTATTGAGCACTATCTAACAGAACGATCTGCTATAAATTAGTTTCCCTATAAATATTGAAAAATTCTTGAGTTGTTCAAATATTATTGAGAAATAGATTGGTTAATAAATTTATCTCAAATAATTATAAAATGGTACTAATACATTGCTTTGCGAATTGTTTAATCCTATAGATGATGTTCAAATTTACCCATTTTAATTTACTATATTTACAGACGGAGGAGAGATAATAGCTTAGTATTAAGATGCGTTTGGTATAAGGGATGAATTAAGAGCCAATAAGATTGATTTTTCTATTAAATAATAGTCATTTTTCTTGAATGAAGAAACAAATATTACACTAAATTTTCATACAAATTTAGGAGTGTAATAATACGGTAAAATAAAAGCAATATTTTAACTCTCTCAAATTGTTGTTTTAGATTTTAAATGTATCCTCTAAATAAACTAAACCCAAGAATTAGAATATGATGAAGTTTTGTGTGAATCATACTTAGAGAATGAAAATTTGATTGTTATCACAAACTTTGTAAATTCTATTTAGTCAAACGTTTATCAGTTAATATTCTCCGGATTAACTTTTGTAGGAAATATTAGTAATTATGAAACAAATATAACACTTTAAAATATTAACTAATTTGGAAAAATTATTGAGGAATCTTAGAGAATTTGGAATTTTTCAATCAATTGCTCTGAAAATTGTAAAATTTGTGATAAAAAGTACAACCAATGTATTAAATGTAAGGAAGGGTTTATTTAATTTTAAAATATTTGTATCGAGAAATGTCCTGCAAATATGATTTTAACTTCTCAGGGCTGCAAAAAATGTCTAACAGATGCTAATTGTTTATAATGTGATTATTAGAATATTACTTA
The DNA here is from genome assembly GCA_905182995.1 of Paramecium octaurelia. Classification (NCBI taxonomy): domain Eukaryota; phylum Ciliophora; class Oligohymenophorea; order Peniculida; family Parameciidae; genus Paramecium; species Paramecium octaurelia. The sequence goes on from CAJJDP010000009.1 coordinate 76,659, forward strand.
GTGCATCAAATGCATTAATCAATTTTAATTAAAAAATGGATATTGCCTAAAATTAAGCAATAGTTCAAACTCAGATTCAGATAATCATGTAAATTAGAATAGCAGTAACAATCCTAATTAAAATGATTAAAGCATTTCTAATATTCATAGTAGATAAGGCGAAATCTATGATGGAGCACCAATCTTTATCATTATTATGGTTGGGATGCTTGCGGCTGTAATACTCAATAAGATTATCAAGCGAAAAGATGCATTGATAATAAAAACATATTATATATGTATTAGTTTGCTTGATATACCATTAGCCATCACCAGATTTATAAGGTATTATATAACTAATTTTAGATTTACTTTATTATAATTTCCAGGCTATTATATATTATCATTATCATGCTTAGCGGTGACTTTTTTTGTTTAAATCTTGAATAGTTCTTAATTAGAATTATTAAAGAAAACTAATCTATGCTTTTTTAAATACATTTCAACTAATAAACTTAAGAAATAATTAGCTACTTTGTTTCAATGGAGAATTATTTTATCAATTTTACCTAATTAAATTGAAACAAAAGTACTAAATGAAATAAAAAAATTGTTTCATAATTAAGCAATTTCACAAATACTTCCGATTATAGTTTAAATTTCATTTATGTGCAATTAGAATTAATTTTATCTCTTTTCTCTAGATGATATTGTTTACAATATAATTATGATCGCTCTGTCCAGCACAAATAATCTTTGGTTAATCCTGGAAATTAAAAACCAAAATCAAATTCATCCTGAATTAAAGGATTAAAGCATGTGCGTATAAGGACAATAACAAGCATTCAGGGAAGAAGATTAAGTAAATAATGATGATATCATTTACTACAGAAACTAACCAAAAATTAATGAACAAAAAGAAAATGAATAGGAATTTAAATGAATTACATAGAATAACTTTAAAATATAATTTATACATTTCATTCTATTTTTGAATATATATCATAGCTATTTTGGTCGAATATCACTCTGATTTATAAAGAACAACTTGGACATTATGCTATTTCGAATTTGTTTTTAATTTATTCCTAATGCTCTCATATAATATATACTAAAGTTATTTAAAATCTGTCTCCACAAGGACAAGGGTAATAAAATATCTTTGTACTAGGATCGAAATCCATATCCTCAATCTCAACTTCATCATAGACACTCATTATTTTTTATAATTATTTATTCTTTTTTATATTTAGGGGAAATAAAGCTATCGAAATTAGTATTAATAAAAAGAGATAGATGAAAATCTGTAAACGTAAGATAGTTTGATGTCGCAAGTTGTTTTAGTTTATATTATAAGAAGAATCAGAAAAAGACATAATAAATACAGCATTTGTTGTTTAAGAATTATATTAGTGATTTCCAAAAGGAATCTTTTGAACGAAGCCTTAATAAACGATTCAAATGAATGACTTATTAATTCTAAGATAGTTAAAAATGTTGAATTAGAATAAATGCCTGATTGTAAATCTAAATCAATAATGATAATATCCAATTAATTTTACAGGTCATCTAACTTAGAATGAATTTTAATATATTCCACATTATCAGAATGCTCGAATTATTAGGGACAACGTAACAATACCCCTTATGAAGAAAATACAATCTTTTATCAATGAAATCAAAAATACTTATTTTTTAGAGCAACTATAATAATCTGTAATTTCAAATCTAATCAACCCTTCCTTTATACCGAACAATAGGTAGTTCACTTCATCTTATAATTAATGAAATGGAAATTAAGTGGCTAATTTGATATTTTAAAAAACCTTTAAATTTTTAACAGCAAGACAAAGGAAAACAATTAATTATAGTGATTAAATTACTACAAATATTTAAATGTTAGAATTCAATATACAGTAACTGATTTCTCTTTATATTTCAAATTTTAACATTAGATGATTTTTCCTTTTGAAAATCTTGCTTACATGATTAAATCCTTATTAAAATATGCTAATCCAATCCCACAGTATTAATCTTAATTGAATTCTCCATCAAATATAAGTTCTAAATTACTCTGTTATTCTTTGTATAGTTTTCCTTTACCTTATTTTTATGAGTTCTCAAAATTTCCTTAGTAGACATAATTAAATAATTAATGATTACTATTATTATAATAAGTTCTAACTCCATATCCAATAATTTTATTTTTGCTTATTAAACCAATATGTTTTTACTACTTTATGAAATGTTGATTTACGATTTTGAACCACTCCAATACACTTTCTCCTTCCTTAGTTTGATCATCATTTAATTTACCTTAGAAAATTTATATTTATCCTTTATTATTTAGTTCAATCATTATACATTACAAAATGATGCTACTTTCGAAAATTCCAAATATTAATTTCCAGTTTTTTTATTTAATATATTTGATTCCTATCCCATGTGGGAGATTATCCTTTTAATATCCTTAGTAAATAAATTATTTATTTGATATCTTTAATATTTAGCTTTTATAATTAATTAAATGAGATAAAGAATGATTAAGCTTTAACTCATAATCCATATGAATTTAGCTTTCGTTAAAAAATTATTTCAAAACATCATTTTACATAAATTCCTCATCCCAAAATAATTTGATAATAGTGGCTAGATTTAATTAGTTAGCCTTATTATTTAAAAATGAATCTTGAATGTTATTTTAATTTATATATGATTGTTACATAGAGATTTCTTAATATTGGTTTTTTTCTAAAGAAAATTGATTATCTCTTATGCAATTAACATGCTAAATTTTTTCATATTTGGTTTTCTCATTTAAATGCATCTCTTTAAGCTAATTTTGATTAAGCATAATAACATTTGATGGATCTTTTAGAAAAAATGTAAATTAGTTATCGTTCAAGTTATCTGAAGAATGCAAAAATTACATCTTATCTAACTTCTCATCATCAATACTTTTCTTACTGTTATTAGGAGCCGTTGTCAAGATATTATTGGAGTTCATTTAATAATCAACTTATTCTTTTTCTTTCATTTTGATTTCAGCAATTGATACATAATAATAATTATTTGTCACTGCAATCCTTTGAGCAGTTGATTTCCTTTCTGTATTATCATTTAGTGGGTCTAACCTCATTATTAAAGGTTTTATTTTCGAAACAGAAGTTTTAAATGAGGATGTTATTTCAATTAATGTATTATATGCGACATTTAATCCTAACCTTTATTCTATTAATTTATTACAAAATATATATAATTGTGGAAATTGATTTCTTACTTATTTCAGCAACTCTTTTATTCTGTATGAATTAAAACTAAAAAAGTCTTCATAATTTTTAATTTTTATGTCAAATTGTTTTGTGATAATTTAACAAATTATTAAGCTTAATGACCATTCGTCATTTTTTTGAAAAATTGAATTTTATAGCAATTCATCTTACACAATTTCTTAAAATGATAAATCTTACTCATCAAAATTATCCATCATTTTAATTTTTAACATTGAAGCAGATTAATAGAAATGATATTGATGCTTTTGTTCTTCAGAACATTTTTATGAATAATAATAATTGTGTATTACTCTGGAACTACCAAAGTCAGTTAGCTTAATAAATCCGTTTACATATATCAAATTTTTTGGTGTTATATTTAAATGAAAAATCTTTCTGCGTTATAATTCAATTCCTATAAGTAAGATCTAATAGATGATGTTTATCTACTTTTCTTGACTTATTGTATTATTTTTTATGTATAATTCTAAATTTTAACAATTACTCATGTTTTCATAAATTATCCAAACTCTATACATTTACTTTTAGAATTCCTCAACCCAATTCTAAATTTTGAGAAACGAATTTGGTTTACATTCGTTTAGAATATTTTAAAGCTCAATCTCTTATACAAAATGCTCTCTCCATGATTTCCATTCATTTTCTGTAAATGTTTATTCTTTTATCATTTATCCTTACTTTGATACAGATATTGATGAAGATGATCCCTTTTAGTTTATTGTTGGTTTTATTGGAAAGTATATATTCACAAATTAATCATAATTTAATTACATAGTGAAAGCATAAATCTGAATCAATTCTTAAAGATATTGTTTTTTTCTATTTAGATTTTATCCTATTATCAAGAAGATTTAAGTCTCATAATCCCTCAGTCATCAAGAATTATTGAAAATAGATTTTTTCAACTTTACAATAAAATGAATTTCTTTGACTAGGCTCAATAATTGTTGTACCAGAAACATTAGTCAAAAATACGAAAAAATGCTATTTATTTTGAAGATTCCTTTGTATTTATGTTGTTATAAATTGCAATTCTTTAAGATATTGATGATTTATTTTTGAAAACTTTTTAAAAACATCTAAATTCTATTTGAAAAAAAACAATAAAACCTAGATATATATTAGAACAAAAATTCATTTTTTCTCTAATCTCTTTTACAACAACAGATCAGTTACTAATTGGTGATAATAATGGGCTAGCATGATGCTGTAGTGTTGATGAATCGAGAAAAGATGAAGGTTACAAATGCTACAATTATCAAAGGGCTCCTAGACTTTATTAGTTCCTATTTTATATTGACTATTAAGCAAGAAGAGAAGGTTCGGCTAAAATCTATGGATGCAGGGAGAAATGAAAGTAAGAATGTATCTAAATTTTTTGGCATTTAATTTATCAGAAACCTCTTGGATAGCTTTGGGATGATTAGTTATAGACTTTCTGCAAAGATGAGAAATGGTGAGACTTCAAGAGGATGTAGTGGAAACATTTTCAGTTTATTATGAATTGAAGGTTGAATAGAATCTTTGACATTTAAGAATGAATGGATATAAATTAATTCATTAACAATCTAGCTTAGTTATGTAAATGGGAAGAAATTATGGCACTTCTAGTATGAATGAAAACAGATATATTGGTATAAAGTATTTCTTGATATTAGTATTTTGATAAAATGTATATTTAAATAGTATATTAAATAATTAATTACGTGTAATTATGATTTAATTATACCTTGCATTTCTATTTCTAGGTGTAACCCAATCTGCGTATATAATTGATTCTGCTGTTGATCAAGTATTTTGGTGTGGAGGGTCAATTATTGTTACGTCCGATGATGATGTAGTGGAGTAGAAAAATGAGGCTAAACAACATAGGAAAATATTATTTGTTCACTCAAACAAGGGAATTGCTTATAGATCGGTTGATTACGGATAAAAATGGGAAAATGTTACATAATAATTAATAGATTAGTAAAAATTAGATAGCAATTATAAATTTAAAGACATCATTTAATCTCCTGCAGATTCTTTTACCATGTACTTCATAGGATATAATCAATCTTTCATCAGTCAAGATTGTGGGAGAACTTACAGAACATTTAATGATAATAGACTTTATGGCTTTAGATTTAATAAATTAAATAAGGATTAAATATTAGCATTCCAAGAAAAGAAATGCAATAAAACAGACAAGAGCTGCAAAGAACAATATAAGAGGGAGCTTTGGGTGACAAACAATGGAGGTTAAATATGGTAACCAGTGTTGGATCATGTTAGAGATGCAGCATGGGATAAATTAATTCACTATGAAATGGTACCAGATATGAGAATAATCGTATCTCATGTTGATAATCAAGGGGAATTGAAGGTTTCTTATTCAGATGACTTTTTTAAAACCATCAAGTAGATAGAAAAGGATTGTTTTGGATTTTACTAGACACCAACTTATCTATTTTTACTAGTGAGACCTGACTAATATAGTGTGGGATATGACTTAAAAATGTCTCCTCATTTGGGTGAAACCTATTTCCCTTAAGAAATAGTATTGCCAATTGATGACTAAAGCAAACACACATTCACTGTTTTGGATGTGACTGATAGTATAGTCTACATGTCAGTTGCACATGCTGAAGAATTATCAAAAGTCACTAATATTTACATGAGTGATGGCAATGAATTCACTGTGTCACTGTTGGGAAATGTTAGAAGTCAAGACACTGGACATTGTGACTTTGAGAAAATCAAAAGTATGAAAGGTGTTTACATTGCTAATATTTTTGATTATGACGAAATCGAAAAGACAAAATCAAGAAGAAAAAGAATCAACTCAGAAAGGGAAATGAAACTTTAAAGTTCAGACAGATTAGACTAATATAAAAAATCCGTTATTACTTTTGATTTGGGAGCTGAATGGCATTCATTGAAGGCTCCAAAATATTCATATGCTGGACAGCCTTTAAATTGTAATGGAGATTGCAGTCTTCATTTGAAAGGGAGAACAGAAACAACATCTTTAATCTATAGTAGCGAACAGGCAGTAGGAATAATTATTGGAACAGGGAACACAGGACTATATCTTGATGGTCAAGAGACTAACACTTATTTATCAAGAGACGGAGGTCACAATTGGTATGAGATATTAAATGGAACTTATATTTATGAGATAGGAGATCATGGTGGACTTATAGTATTTGCAGAATCAGAGTCCTACACAAATGTGGCTAAATTTACCTAAGATGAAGGCATGACCTTTTAAGATATCAAATTAAATATCTCATTGGATATTGATAATATTGTTACCGAACCATCAAACGAGGAATAGAAGTTCTTGATTTATGGCAGAATAAAACAATCAGATAATCCTTAAGAAGATTTTTGGAATAAATATGAATCGATAATTGGGGTCTTAATTCCCATTGATCTTTCCAATGTATACCAAAGAGTCTGCAAAGGTAGTGAAAATCCTGAGGACCCAGATTCCGATTATGAATATTGGTCTCCATAGAATTATCAATAATAGAAATGTTTGTTCGGTTAAAAGGTGAAGTATTAGAGGAAAAAAAGGGAAGCTAAATGCAAGAACCCAGAAATAGTGAAGAAATTGCTAGTAGAAAATTGCCCCTGTACAGCTGAAGATTGGGAATGTGATTTAGGATTTATGAGGAAAATAGATGGTGGTGAGTGTGTTCCAATGACGTATGGATTTTCATCCTAGCCACCTCCAATCAAATGTACAGGAACATATATGAAATCATAAGGCTATAGGAAAATCCCTGGAGATGAATGTGAAGGAGGGTAAAAATAAAGATAAATAATAGAGTTTATTTAGGGCCAATTGAATAGGAATGCCCAACAGAAAAAACAAACATCTAGGTGAATCAAATTATTACTGATAAACCAATTGTGAAAAACGATTAGAAAAAGTAAGACAATCTAGACTCGCAAAGTCCAAACTATCAAAGTCAAACAGGATTATAATCTAAACCCTTTAACATTTTAGATTATGCTGAGTACATAATCCTTTCAATAATGATCGTAACCCTTTTGTATTTAAGAAACTTAATATGGGGTGTCGTTAAGCAAATATTCTCAGCTTCTTAAGTTAATAAAAACAGAAGTAAATATGATGTATTATACAAGAAAAGCGAAGCTATTATCCTCCCTCTGAGGAAGAATTGTAAGAGAAAAAATAAACAAGCAAAAAAAGACTATTTGGTATTTAGTCAACCAAAGATGAAGATGAAGAAGCAGGATTGTGAAATAATTATAATATATTTCTTCTATAAATAATACAGATGTAATTTAAGAATTTTCGTTCTGTTTTATGTTACTATTATTTATTTTATACTAAATGTAATAATTAATCTCTCAAGGTGCAGAAGCCAGGATTTACAAAATTTAGTTTTTGGGTGATTAGGCCATTTTAAAGGAGAGATTATCAAAATAATATCGATTGAAACAACTAGATGACAGAATTACTACTGAGAGAGTTAAAACTGTACGAAATATCACTTAATTAGGAATCAAGATTGTTGTGTAAGGCTAGATAGTTAGGAGTTAATGTTCCACACTTATATTATGTCGACAATAACTAGATAATTATGATGTTTATAGATGGGGTTAAACTAAAAGATTATTTGAATGCTTTAGAAAAGGAGTAAAAAGCAAATGAGATCTAGCAAATCCTAATTTTAGTTGCTCAAGATATTGCGAAATTGCACAATGGAGGGATTATTCATGGGGATTTGACCACTTCGAATATTTTGGTTTAGAATTCAAAACCATACTTTATTGATTTCGGATTGAGTTATACTAAGGTTGGATTTGTAGAGGATTATGCTGTTGATTTATATGTGCTGGAAAAAGCCTTTCTGAGCACTCATCCTACGTTGGAAGATGCATTCTAAATTTTATTAGAGGAGTACAAAAAATTATCGACGAAAGGGTAGCAAGTAATTGACAAGTTAAGGGAGGTTAGACAAAGAGGAAGAAAGAAGGTAGCATTTGGATGATATGATTGAGTTCAATAAAGGTTTATTAATAATTGATTACAAGTAATAATTATAAATTATATTTTGCATAATGTCAATATATGGTGGATTTGCTACAAGATAACTTGAATCTCAATATAACCAATTACTTCAACTACTTTTAGTCACTCTAAGCAAAAGGTTATTAAAATTTTATAATAATGAAGAATGCAATGAAGTTGGTTTCAAAAAAGCAATCTCTTCTACTGTTGGAGGAATGAAATAGCTCGAGTTAAGGTATAAAATTAAATATAGTAGCAAATATTTAGAGCCAAAGTTTTCTGAAAGCATCAAACCCTTAGAGGATTACTTATACAAACCGAAAGAATATTTAAAACAAACTCAACTCATTTTAAAAAACAATTTTTCGTAGGGTTCAGATATTAGTATGATTCGTTAAAATGAATAAATCATCACTCCTATCTCTTCCACAAAATAAAGAAAGAGACTACATAGCATCAGTTTGACAAAAAGAAAAGAAATTGAATTTCGATAGTAATTGTTACAGTTGGAAGAGGAATAACATCCTACTAATTATTTTATTAGAACAAGAAAATAATTGTGAATTTATTAAACATTGATTTTAATTTAATTACATAAACATAATTTATTTATTGAATGATTTCTGAAACTATTTTAGAAAAACTAAAACCCAGCAATTCCCAAATAGTCAAACCAACAGAAAAGACACTAACCAAATTAACAAAAAGCTAAAATAGTTTAAAGAGATATGATAAAGATGAAAAACACTCAGATGATCTTGTAAAATTTAAAGAAACTCTCTTATCAATAAATGCATCTTAGAAATCAGAAATTAATTCAAGCAGAGAGCCTAAATACGGCAAAAGAGTCTTATTAAAATCACTCAAAGGAGGTCCTTTGATCCCTATGCCAAAAAATGGAGCAAATAGACACGAAACACCTCCTTTGATTACTTAATCCTTGCCCTAACTAAAATTAAAAACACTAGGAAATCTCTAGCAAAGATAGATTTCAAGTTTGACAGAGAAAAACCAAAATCTCTCTAAATCATTACTAAACAATCCATAAATGATACAGGAAACGGAATAATCACTTTAATCGGATAATAGGTCGATGCTTTATAAAAAAGAGCCTTATCAAATTGTTTAATCTAAATAACCATAGGAGAGCAAGAATGAGCAAATTGTCGAACAATTAGAGTTGGAATCTGAAATTGCTTAAAACAAACAGAAACCCATTCAATAAGCATAAGAGGAACATCAAGAGGAAGAGTAATAATCATAATAAGTAAGTGAATAGGAACATATTTAATGTTTGGTGGAATAACATTTATCAGAACAAGAAGAATTTGTAAAGCATTTAGCTGGTAATTAGGTAATATACTAAAATTAGGAAAATGTATTTGCGTATAATGCCCATGTGGTAGATGTAAGTGCAAATTTCAATATAAACCCTTTGCCACAAATTTATGTTGGAATTCGAATTACAGATCAAGTTACAAAGAAAATCCCATTAAAGAACAGGATCTAAAGGTTGATTTAGAATAATTTAAAAAATTCAAATCAGTAGAGTCGTGTGAATATAAAACTACAATGGGATCTGATTTCAAATCCTATCAAATTATTCCACCAGAACAAAGGGTAGCTAAAACATACAAGCCATCTCTTGGTACCACACCAATGACATCATATAAAGTATTATATTGTTGATCTTAGAATTTCTATATGAATTACGGCGATCTTCATTATGAATAATTTAAGTAAAGTCATTACAAGACTGTAATACCGGAATTGCCGTTCAATCCCAATACAACTTACAAACAAAGTTTCAAGATGTAGCAATTATAAGATAATGGAGTATTTATGCAAATTATGTCTAGTACACTAAACCGCCCAATGGCAAGCCATTTCCAACTATTGATTTATTTTTAGGGTAGTCGCAGAATAAATAAGCATATCAACCAAAATAAGTTGAAAAGGCTAAGGCTATTGATTAGCATGGTGAAATTATGTAGGTTCCAGCCTATTAAGGATAATACACTAGCGTAACACATAATGATTATGTAAAAAAAGAAATCTTATGCGAAAAATATAAATGATGAAATATTATCATAAAAATTAATATTTATATCAAAATATAGATTATGAAGAAAGGACCAAAATTTATCAAATACGTAGTCAATAGTGGAGACAGAGGAAAGGCCAAAAGTTGTTAAATCTGTAATCAGTCTTTTTCTGCACTTTCGGCTAAAGAGCATCAATGTAAAAGGTAAATTACTTTATATATGCTTACTAAGATGCAAAAGGGCAGTGTGTGAAAAATGTTCTCCGTACAAAGCTTTCACGATCATTGATGGTGTTCCCTCTAAGACTGCACATAGATAATGCTATGTTTGCAAAGAGGAAAGCGAATCTTTAAAAAAGTTTATTCAGCAATACAAAATTGTATTCATGGAAGATACATATTCAAAGGAATGGCTGAAATCGTTTGGAAGCAGCGTTGAACAAGCAAACCTAGTATTTATATCTAATTATTCAGGATTTTGATTAATCGTAAAGAGAAGAGAGCAATTTAAGAAATAAAGAAGAAAGTGTGAAAATGAAGAGTGAGCTTCCATAAGTATTTTAGGAGATTGTTCACTTTAAAAATTATTCATTATCAGAATTTTTCTATTTAGTGATAAAGGATTTTAACATCACATTGATTTTGGATTCCATTAATCGAGTCCTTGGAACATTTTTGAAAATTTACCCAGAAGTAGGTTATGCTCCAGATTAAGTCTTCACAACTTTATTTCTGTTGTGTTTTTGCAGCGAAGCCTCTGCATATTAAATTTTGGTCTTTATGTATTCCCTAATTATTCCGCATTATACATACCCTTTGAGTTTGAGAAAGGAGAAGTGCGAATTCTTCACAGAAATAGATAAGACTATGTAAGTATTGACTTAGGCTTACAAAATCAGCTCCCAAGATTCACCTTATGTTAAAACATTTTTAAGATATAGATTGGTTCGTTATATATAATCTTTCACCATAAATTTCTTTTTATTTGAAACTACCTTTTTTATCATTAATTAACTGTTTTTGCAACCCTAAACTGGTTATGATGATTTAACTAAATATCTGGCAACCGCTTACAATGGATATATATAGATATTTCGCTAATAATCTTAAGATGAAATAGAATTGATATTATTAAGAAATGTTCGTTCCGTAAAAATCTAAGATGGATATTTCTTGACTAAATAAGTTGATTTCTCCAAAGTCATTCCAGCGGTCTAAAAATCTAATAGCAATATTTCAGCTAGGCAACCATCATTCTTACAAGATGGTGACTAAGGGACAGGCATAAAACAACAAGATTAAATTATTATTTTGAGGACTGAGGTTGAAAGATAATAAAAAGTTATTTAAGAATAACAAAGCAAAATAGAAAAGTAAAAATTGGAGATAGAAAACTTAGAATTGAAATTACAACAAACCTAATAAGTGATATCTTTGTATAAGTCTCCAGGAAAGGACATCAATTTGGATTAATACATTTCTCAATAGGATGAAGAATTGCAAAATCTGAGAAGAGTTACATAATAACAAAAGTAAAACAATTTTGATTTAGAAAAATAATAATTGTAGGCCTATATCAAAAAATTGGAGTCTTAAGTTTTTATTGAGTATAAGGCAAATATCCAATTAAAAGAACAATTAGAATAATCCTAATTAACCAAAAGTCAAGCATCTACAGCTAGCCAAGATTAGTACGAATATGAGATTTTAGAAAAAAATTTATAAAAGTACAAAAGAAAATATGAAAAATTAAAGGCTAAATAATCAAGTTCGGATTAAAATTAATAAAGATCGAAAAAGGATGAAATTGCAATAGCTGAATTAGAAGCAAAATTGCAATTAAAAGAAAAATAGATTTCAGAATTAGAATTAAAGTTGAATAAAAACAAATTCGATACGACGGCTAAAATAGTTGAATTAGAAAGTTCAATAGAACAATTAGAAAAACAAAATAAGTTATACAAGAAGTCTATTTAAGATATTGAAGTCAGATAATCAAGTTTATATAAACAGGATAATGGATTAGTTTAATAGCTATAGAGATAAATCACAGATTCATAGAATGAATCTAATTTTCAATTGAGACAAGTCCAAGAAAGGTTTAATCAATAAATACAATAGTTGCAATAACAAATATAAAAGGAATAAAAAGCAAAATTTTTGGCTGAATCATAACTCAAAGATCTAACAATTAAACTAGAAATCTAAGAAAAACAATAAAAATAGGTGACAGCATCAATACAAAATTCTAATCAAGATATAAGCAATGGGGCAGAACTTCAGAAAGAATTGTAGCGGCTCTAAGCATAATTAAAGGAGTAGGAGGAAAGATATTAATAATTAAAATCAAAACATTATGCTCACTTATAAATGATGATTCAAGTAGAAAAAGATAAATTAATTAATCCAGAAATCCAACTCAGTCTGATAAATAGTCAAGAAAAAGAGTTAACAGTATTGTAAGAAAAACTTGAGAAAAAGAAAATAAAGATTAAATAGTTAAAGTAAAAGGAAAAAGCTTGGATGAAAATTAATTAAGACAATGTTGTTAAAATTAATTAAACAACTGACGGTAAATAAATAGGAGAATTATTGACTAAAACAATTGTGCTTTTGAATTTAGATGGTAAAGTTTCAACTAATCATATAAACGATTAAGCAATTTCTCTAATAGTAGAGAAAATTAGTCATTTAATTGAGCAGTAAACTACGTTTTCAGAGGAATTCTCAAATATTTTTGAGGATGGTTAATTTGTATAGAAGTTGAATGAATTAATGGATGATGTGGAAGATTCATTTGTATTTGATTACAATTCTTTAAGAGCTTTAATTGAAAAAGTTAATAGTGTTTTTTCAAGAATTAATTCAACTAAATAAAAAATATTACAAATATTTAAATAAACTTTTGATTAAAATGACTTGAACTAAAACCCAAATTTGGACATTGTAATATTATAATTATAATAAAAACTATAATAATTTTAAATTGACAAAGAAGAATTAGAATCAAGAATTTAATAATTATAGCTATCTAAAAATAAATACTTGGAAGTTTAGGAGGAATCTAAAAGAGAAAAGAAAATTTTATAAGGAGTTAGAGATATAATTATAGATTTACCGATCTTTTCTCCTTCTGAAGTGTTTTCTTTTTCTGAATAGAGGTTCAAAAATAAGTAAGTTGATTAGGAAGATGCCAAATTGATTCTTGAAGTGAGAAATTAATAAATAACAACATTAAAATTGATTTTAACTGAAAAGTAAACGCAATTAGAGACTCTTAACAATGGGATGATAAAGTTAAAGGATTTAATGAGCAATTATTTTGTACAAATTATGAAATGATCCATGATTAATAATCATTTATTAAATATATATATTATTCTATATTTTACTAATGAATTGAATTATTATGCATATACCAGAATGAATCAAATTTTAAGTGATGAAATAAATCGAATTTCCTAAATATTTTTTATTTTCAAATCCAGATGTCAAAAAAACCTACAGTAGCTCTAATTAAAAGTGTTATCTTAAATGAGGTAAGAGGGAGGTTTAAAAAGTGTTAATTATGTTAAAAAGAGTTTACCCTCTTTCATAAAGAACATCAATGCAAGAGGTTGATAATATTATCTCAACATTAGGTGCCGAAGAGCTGTTTGTCAGACTTGTGCTAATTTTCATGGACCAGTACTAGGCGACGCTGGGTACTCGAAATAAACTCATAGAATTTGCAATACCTGCAAGGAGGAGAGCGAAACAATCAAAAAGTTTATTGAGTAATACAAATTAGGCATAGGAAAGGATACTTTCTCACTTGAATGGCTTAAATCATCGGGCTTAACTATAGATTTAGCTAAAAAAGTAGATTTATTGTATATCTTAGGAATATGATTTTGCTTAAAAAGAAAATGATCGAGCTAAAGATAAGGGAGAGTTTTTAAAAATGAAGCAGGAGTTACAATCAGTCATGATTGATTTTTGGCTTAATCTAAATTACTCATTGAGAGAGTTTCTGTTTAATGTTATGAACAATATTGAATTAGAACAATTACAATAACAAATTTGTAGAGTCTTAGGAGCACTTTTGTTATAATACCCAGAAATAGGATATAGCTCAGACTAGGTGTTGATAACAATATTCCTTTTGTGTTTTTGCTCTGAAGCATCAGCCTACACAATTTTAACTATTTTATACTCTGACATCATTCCTTCATATTTGTACCCCTTGAATTTAAGAAAGACCCCATATGATTATCAACATGAAACAGATTAAGTTCTTCAAGTGCTGGAACAAGGATTTAAAATTAAATAATAAGAATTATAGATCATCAAACCATTTGTCAGATCTAGAATCACAAGATATATTCTGACTTTTGGAATCAATTTTTATATGTTTTAGACATCCTTCTTTATGATTAATCTAATCTTATCATATCCAAAGACTGGATATGACAATTTTATCAAATGTTTGGCTGTTAGCTTTTGTCAATAATTTGAAGATATCAAAACTTTTGTAAATGCTCCTGAAGATGCTGAAGCTTAGATTCTAAGAAATGTGAAATCAACTTAATGTGAAAAAGACTTTACCATGACTAAGGTGATAATCTTTTTGCCTCAGAAAAGAGTGACTTAAAGTGTAGTCATATCGAGATCAAATGATAAAAAACTATCGAATTAGATATAGCCAGAGCATAATAGGGATATAAAGGTTGAAATTTCAATTAAAGGTAACCAAAATCTGTCTGAGACCGCAGTAAGTTCAGAGAAAAACATTTAGGATTCAAGAAGAAAGTCAGTTGAAATTAAAGCCAATCCTGAAGCTGACGAGGAAAAAGCAAACTTAAAATAATATATTGAGAAAATTGAGGAAACATTAATGACAAAGCATAAATTGGTGACTGAATTATAAAATAGAATCAAAGAATTATAAAATTAACCTCCTTAAATTACTAATAATGGAGATGTAGATAAAAAACTCTTAGAAGCTAATGAATAATTAAGAAAAAGAATTTCAGAGTAAGACACACAAATTTCATAATTAGAGGAGTAAAATAAATATTCCAACAAACTTCAAGAGGATGCTCAAGAGATGGTAACTTCAATATAAAAGTCAAACAAGGAATTAGAATAATAACTCGAGACATCTTTAAGAACAAATAAAGATTTGTATCTTCAGATAAAGGATTTAAAAAATTAAGGTTCTCAACAACTCTAACCTCCCTCTCCATTAACACCATCAAGAGAAAAAAACTATTAAATAAACATAGCTTTGATTTAAAAAAAAAATGAAGAAAAATTACAATAATAAATAGATGAACAGTAATAAAAAATAGTGTAATTGGAATTATCGATGAATTAATTGAACAAAGAGTTACTAGGTTTATAATAACTAAATTAAGACAAGCTCAAGATTATTGGAAATTTAGAAGTCAGATTGATTGAATTGGATTCAACAAAAAGAGAAAATGAAAAACTTATTCTTGAAATTGCAGCTCTCTTTAAAAAGATTGAACATCATGAATTAGTGATAATTTAATAACAAGAAGAACTTGATGATTTGAAAGCTAAATATGATTAATTATCTAAATAGCATGAAATCTAAAGTGAAGAGTTGGATTAAGTAAGAATTGAAAAAAGATAAAATTTAGAGGATTATGAAAGAAAAGAGAATGAATTACTTTTAATCATCGAAGACTTAAAAAACAGATTGGCAGAAATGTCTAAACAATATTAAACCACTTCAGATCAATTGAACCAATCTTTAGACCATAATAACTAAATGTAGAATTTGGTCAAAGAAAAAGATGAGACAATTAAACTACTTGAGACAGGCATAGCTAAAGGAATTAAGAAAATAGCTGAAATTGAAGCCAACCATCAAAAATAAAAAGAAGATGATAAAAAAACAATTGATGAATTGAAATAAATCATAGATCAAAATAATAAAAAAATCAAGGAACTTGAAGATAGTGTAGCAGAAAAAGATGCGAAACTTGAGGAGCACAAGAAGGAATTTAAGGCACTTAAAATCATATTTGTAGCTTTAGAGGAGAAGTGGACGAAATTAGACAATGACCATAAAGATTTAAGTGGTAAACACGAAAAGTTGATTGCAGAATGTGAAGAATGGAAAAAGAAATTTAATGATCTTGATGGTGAACATTCAAAATTAAAGGAAAAATATAGATTAATTGTTATAGAATACGAAAAAGTAAAAGAAAATACGAATGATAAAATGAATGAATTAAAATCACAAAATGAGGATCTCCAAAGAAAACTTAAAGCATTAGAGGATAAACATTAATTGCTGTAAAATTAGCATCAAGCATTAATGGATAGATTGGAGAAAGAAACCTAAAACCATATTAAAAAGGTTGGGGAACTTGATTTAATCATTATAGGATTGGAAAAGAAGGCTCATGAATTCAAAACTTTAAGTGAAAATTAAAAATTAGAAATTGATAATTTATAAGCTATTATTAAAGAATTAGAAGGTAAAATTGCCTAGGCAGAAAAAGACTAGCAACAAAGACATCAATAATTGCTTGTTCAAATAACTTAACATTTAGAGAAATTGACCAAATTAGAGAATAGAAATAGCAAACTTGAGTTGGATGTTACAGAATTAGAGAAGAGAATTTAAGAACTCATTTTGTATAATCAGGATTACAAGAATGAAATTATTAAACAAGACGAAAAGATTACAATTTTAATTAAGGAAGGATAGACCAAAGAATCAGAAATACTAAAACTTATTCAAGTGATTGAGAAGTAGAAACTTGATTTGATCGATTATGAGAAAATTATCAGAGAGTTAAAGTAGAAGATTTAAGAACTCGAGCTCATTATTATTGAAAAAGACAAGAAAATTGTGGAGCAAGAGAAGTCAATCAAAAAGCTATAGACTTTGCTTGTGTAATTTAAGACATTGTCAGAAGAAATGGCTTCTATTAATTGACATTATTTGCAATATTAAATAAATTATTATTCATATATCTAATGAAGAAAAATCAATCTCTTTTCAAAAGAGTCCTAATTTCAGGTGAAAGAGGGAAGTATAAAGCTTGTTAAATTTGCTCGAAAAAGTTTGGTACAGAGCACTAATGTAAAAGGTATATATAATATATATATATTGTAGATGCAAGAGAGCAGTTTGTGATAAGTGTTCTGCTTATAAAGGAAGAGTATTTACGGAGTCAGGATAAGAAGAAAAAGCCTTGCACAGATAATGTAAGGTTTGTAAAGATGAGAGTGAATCAATAAAAAAATTTGTGGATAGTAATCGTATCTAATTTCTTCAGGATACGAAGGCACTTGAGTGGCTGAATTAATTTGGGGTTACAAAAGAATAAGCCAAAACAGTATTTATATTGGTATATTCTAATTTAGGAATATTTGTAAGCGTAAAGTAAGATTTCGCAGAGTGAATAATCAGAAGTCCGAAAATTAAAAAATAACTTAAATATTGCATTTGCTGAAATACCTGGAGTGTTCAACTACTCATTAAGAGAGTTCATGTACTATGTTATCAAGGAAAATGAATATGAAACATTGAAATAAGTAACAGGAAGAGTTTTGGAGACTTTCCTATCAAATTATCATGAGGTCGGGTTTTCACCGGATTTAATAATGTTGACAGTATTCTTTCTCTGTTTTGGATCGGAAGCAGCTGCCTTTTCCTTGCTCAACATTTTTTTTGCAGAGATGATATAAGCTAATCTATATCCTGCCAATATCATGTCTTATGATAATGGGGAAGATATCGATAGAGTTCTTTTAGTCTTAAGTTCTTCATTTAAAATGTCTTAACAAGACAAGCCATTGATAACTAACTTCTTGAAGTCAAGATTAATAAAATATTAACAATGTTTTACAATAAATATGTTGTAATTTGAATCAACATATTATGTTATTGATTCTTTGTACTCCTTGCATTAACAAGCTTAGGATGAGTTTATTAAATTTATTGCATCTGCCTTATCACAAAATATTGCTGACGTAAAAGCCAATCAATTAAACATTGAAGAAATCGAAGTCATTTTGTTAAGATAAGTCAAATACTCTATGATCTAGGATGGGTACTTTAAAACCAAAAGCGTACAATTTTCACCATATACCAAAACAATGTCAATATCATAAATTACTAGCAGGTTTTCTTCTGTAATTTAAGATACAACATCAAGTAATATGGACTTTGATAGAGTGACTATTTTGAACAAAATAGTTGAAAATCAAAAGGAAGAAATCGCAAAGTTGAGTTCCCAATTGAATAATGGGCCTGAATTGGTTAGAAAGAAAACAGTCTAGATGAAACAGAAGGATCAAACCAATATATAAAGGGATTTGAAATAGGTGGAAGATGAAGACTTAGTGTTTTCTAATTTGAGAAGAAAGACTATGCATTTATTAAATTAAGAGGAAGTTGATGAGGATGTGGCTGTCTTAACTGATTACATTAATAAATTGGAGGAGGTGTTAATATTGAAACATAGAGTGGTGAAGGATTAGAACCTCAAAATCTTAGAAATGCAAGAAAAGAATGAAAAACTTTTTGAAGAAATATAAAGGCTTAAAAAAGAAGTCTAATTGTCTGAAGTTAAATTTATTGATTAAACTAAAATTACTCATTAGCTAGAAAAGGAAGTCAATGAAAAATCAAGAATAATTGATGAATATAAAAAAAAAAATAAGGAATTACATGAAAACTTGGTTTCAGCTTAAACTGAAAATAATAAATATAAAATATAATTACTTGAAGTCAAAGCTTTAGATGGAGGTTCAGCTAGGGGTGATGGGTAGAAATCAACGTCTTATTAAAGTGAAATTGTAAGAGTACAGGATGAGAATGCTAGACTATAGAAGAAGATTGCAGAATTGGAAAATCAAGTTTTAGAATCAAATTCCAAATCAAGTGATTAGAATGAAACAAGAAAGCTCTAAATTTAAATTACTTAACTCGAATAATCTAAATTTTTGATAAATGCTTAGTTGAGTCAGAGGGAGGCCACAATCACCTCATTGTAAAGATAAATTCAAGGACTTCTAGATGAAAACAACATGAAATCTGAAGGTGATTAAGTTATATAAGAGAGAAAAAAGAATGCTGAATTATAACTCTAATTAAGTAATTATCAAAATTCAGAAAAAGTTTGGAAGTCAAAATTGAGTGACATTGAACATAAACTAAAAGAGCAAACATTGATCAATTAGGAATTGAAAACTAAAGTTAACTCTTCAAATCCCTCCATTATAATAACAAAGGATGAAAATGATAGAAATTATGAAAGAATTAGAGAACAATTATAATCTGAATTGGAAGCTAAAACCACCTTAACTAAATAACTATTTTAATAAATAGAGGAATTATCTATAAAATTGAATTAAGAGAGATCCAAAAGTTAGAACTTATAGATTGAGTATGATCAACTATTAGAATAAACAAATTTCAGATAAAATAGATCTCAGACAATATAATAATAAAACTAATAAAAGGATTAAAGAATTCAAGACTTTTAAGCATAAATTGAATAATTACAATTGGAATTATCTAAAGCGAAATCATAATAATCATAACTGGCATCTATGCATTAAAATCTATAAGAGAACTTTAAAGCAGCGGAAATGAAAATTGTAGAACTGGAACATTAATAAAAAATGTATGTTAGAACTATATAAGAAAAAGTGGAGCAAGTGACTTCTCAGGAAACAAAAATCAAAGAATTAAACACTTAAAAAAATTCATTAGATGATCAATTGACAGAAAGTTTAAAAAAGTAAAGTGAATAAAAAGTGCTATTGGAGAGTTTGTAATTTTAAGTTGGAAATAAAGGAAAAGAATATGAAAATCTTAAGAAAAAAATCGAAGAATAGGAACTTATTATTTTAGGATAAAATGAAAAGATCCATAAAGTCAAGGAATCGAATGAAGCAGAATAAAATGAAAAGTCAATTCTCGGAACAGAACAAGAAAATCTGAAAAAATAATTATAAAATAAAGAAGAATAGATCCGCTCAAGATAAGAATAAATCAATGGTCTCAATGATTAAATTAGAACTTTGAATGAAAAGGTATCTAGTCTAGAATAGTAACGAACACTTTAACTCAAATAATTGAAACTTCAGGAAGATCAATTAAATTCTAAAGAAAGAGAACTCATGACAGAAAGATCAACCCTCACTTCTGAAAGAGATTTGTAGAAACAAAGGGTTATTGAAGCAGAGGCTCAGATATTGAAGTTGTAATAAAGTGATAAAAGATACAAAACTGAAATTTCAAATTTAAATGAAGAACTTCAACAATAATTATTAACTCTAGAACACTTGAACAAATAGATTAAAGACTATGAAATATAATAAAATTAATCTAGGGAATCTAATTTGGAAAATAGCAAAGTTCAATCAATAAGATTAGAAAAATTGGAACAATAAAATTAAAACATGAACATTAAAATTGAGGCTTAAAGTTAAGAAATTAAATAGTATACTGCTAAAATAGAAGAACAATTGACAACAATAACTGAGTTGAAATACAAGGTGTAGGAGGAGGAGAGCTTAAGAAAGGCAAAGGAAAAGTAAGTAAATGACAAAACCTAATAAATTGGTTAGCTTGAAAACTAATTAATAAAGATGCAAGAAAAATATAACTAAAGCAATAGATCATCATAAGATATACAAAATTAATACGATGATTTAAAGAAAAGATATGATGTTGAATTAAACACCATGCAATCTCTCTAAAGCAAGTCAATTGAATTTACCTCTTTATAATAAAGATACATGGAATAAAATTAAAAACTAAGCTCTTTAGAAAAACAATTGTTGGATTACAACGAAATATCTGATTAATATTAAAAGTAAAAGAAGGAACTTTAAAGTCTTACTGATTTACTTGATTCAAAGTTGGCGACTATTGTAGCTCATGAAACTAAAATAATTGATTTAACTAACTAATTAAAGGAATCAAACTCGTAGTTGCAATAAGTAAGAAGAGAAAATCATGAGATAATGCAGAAGAGAGCATAAGACATGTAGACTATGGCATAATTAAAATAAATAGAAGTAGAGAATGGAGAATTAAAGTAATAAGTATATTCACATGAAGCCACAATTTAAAATTAAGAAGCCTTATTATCAGTTCTGAAAGGAAACTAATTAAATTTAGAGTAGAGTTAGATGAAATTAAAAATTGATTATTAACATTTGGAGGAGAAGTATAATGAAAAGTTGATAGATTTGGATGAGAAATCGAAGGCTCTGTACAATTTATAAAATAAATTTGATTCATTGAGTTTTAGAGCTTAACAATCTGAAGAAAATCTAAGAGTTGTGGAAGATTAGAGAGATGATTATCAAAGTAGATATGAATTGGCCCTACAAGAGTTAGATATATATAAAGGAAAAGATAAGGAGATAAATTTGATGGCAGCCAACAAAATAGAATTGCAAGAACAAATGCATTCAGTTTAGAAGAAAAATAAAGTCTTAGAGAGAGAGCTTTAAGTATCTTAGAATGCTTTATAATCTAAAGAATCGGATATCCTATAACTATAACATACTATTTAGAAAAAGGAGTAACAAATAACTACATTAGAAGGCGCTATAGTAAAATTAAAGGCTGATTTGACTAATTCAAAAAATAGTTATGAATAATTATAACTAGAGTTGACTGAAATGAATTCAGAACAAACCTCATCTGGAGAATTGTTTTCATAAGTCAAAAAATTAACCAATGATAATCTAAATAAAAACACTTAAATTGATTAATTAAAATTGTAAATTAACGAACTTCAGGATAAAAATAGAAATCTTGAAAAATAATATAATAAATTAAGAAGTGATGCCCTAGTAGGTAACTCAGCTAATTCAGAATCCTTTGAACTTAGATCAAGGTTAGATGAATTGGAAGGATAATTTAAATAGTCTCAGAATGCAATCAAACAAAAGGATCAATAAATTCAAGAATTAAAGTAGTTGCTTGATAATCAAAGCTATCAACCCAATTAGAGAGAAAAAGAAAAATAAACTAATAATAAACCAATAAATAATAGTAATGATCATGATAATATGAAAATTTAAGAATATCAATTCATTATTGAATAACAAACAGAAGAAATAGAAAATATGAAGAGAAATTCATAAGGGCTGGGTGAAGAATTAACAGAATTGTTAACTTTAATTGTGAATGTGTTTTTAAAAAAGAAGATCAAGAAGGATCAATTAAATATTGCCACTGTTCTTGATTAAATTAAATTATTCTAAAAGGAAAATAAGACTCTTACTATAAGAGAAGAAGATGATGAATCATTAGTCTTATAGAAGCTGTAATAATATAGGGGAGATTATATCAACTTTAGATTCCGCGTAGAACAAAACTTAACAAGAATAACTGTACTAAAGTAACAAATGCTTTAAGTTATATCAGAAGCAAAAATCTAAGGAAAGAAGAAGGATGTCGATAAAAATATGGATGTAGAAAACTTAGTAATGTATTTTAAGTTGCTGTTGGATTCGTAAGCCGTCTAATACAGCAATCAATTGTAACTATGTTAGTAATATGAAGCTGAACTTAGGTCATACTAAAATAACACAAGTCCTCAAGGGTAAATAATATAATAAGTGAAAGAATTATTGTCTAAGGCTCCGTTTTTAACTTAATAATAAATATATTAATTTACAGAACCAAAGGTTTCAATTAAATTAAGAAAGGATTAAGATTAGGAAGACGCTAGATTATTATTAGAAGCTAGAAATCAATAAATTTAGTGGCTAAAGAACTTGATAAATGAAAAATAAGATCAATTAGCAGTTATGAACACATACTTAACAAATTTAAAACAGTTGATGGATAAATATCATTTGAAATGAAAATTATCAATATTTAAATAGAATAAGCATTAAAATAAATAAAATTAATCAACGATATATTCTAGATTCTGCAAGATTAGTTTCAAAATTAATAAACTTGTTTTCAGAGACTCCTCTAGGTCTATATTAAGATTTTGTCAGATTTTCTTTATTCAACGGCTTAGTGTATCTGTTATTATTATTTAATTTTTATAATTCAGATAATTGGACATATAATTTTTATATTTCTTAATCCTTATATTAACTATCGAATTCATTTTTATTTTAATATCTTTATCTTAAAACTTATAATTGCTAGATATAGTTATTGTTCTAATTATTTTAAAGAGTGCATTAATTGAAATTTTAAAAACCATCAGGTTATGTGTCATTAATATTGGATTATAAATTCATGACAGTTTTACTTAATTTAATGTTAAGTTCTTATTGATCTATCAATTTGAGTGTTATTACTTATTTTTACTATTCTGATTGCTAAAGCCTTTAGTTAAGTTATAGAATTTCTTATCTTAAGTAATTATTTTCTTCAATTAATTTCTAATCTGTAGATTTTCTAAATGTAAAATTTATTCTGTACTAATCAAGTTCTTCATACAAGGATTGTAACTCTGAACGCAGCAACACATTCTCATTTTCTAATTCCAAGACTTTGTTAATGTCCATTTACTTAAAGAAATATATGTAATTAATATTTCAGTTAATTGTTTATAAATAAAGAAAATTTCATTTACTTTTTAATTTGTTTTTGTAAATATTTTTGAAAGCAGTGAGTAATTTTATTATATATTCCTTATCTCCTTTTAGTAACTTCTCTTACTCTATAACTAGTTCCAAAGGCATGTCTAATTTGTCTTTCAAAACACTGAAGGCCTTTCTTATATTCACCAAACAGCCTGCGTTAGTATTTGGTTTAGGTTATAATCCTTTAAATTAGATATTTTCAAGCTTTTATACTATGGAGCAAATTATCAAACTAATACGTTATTTATAATAATTACCCATCTTTGAATTCTTCTAAAACCTCATTATTCCAATTAATTTTGTAACCAAAGCTATTGAGCCATTCGAATTAGGGAGGATCATCAAAAATTAACTTTTTGGTTACCTATTATGGCTAAGTGAAGCTACTTTCTTTTTAAATGAGAGAAAAAGGCTCTTACTAAATTAAATTTCCTATTTTAGAACCTCCCTTGCTTTAGACAATAGATTTTTTTAAGTAAGGGCCATCTTCAAAATATGAATCCCCTTGCCTTTGAGGTAGGCCATCAAAGTATCTCCTTAAATCCTCAAACAAACCCAGAATTATTAATTAATCTCCTTCATATATTAATTTTTCAGACCAAACGAATCTCTGCCCTATTGGTTTTCCTTTTAAATAATCCAAAGCCTTTCTAATATTTGCTATGCATTGTTTTTCTCCAATTGGTTTAGTATAAATAGGAGTGATTTTCTATTGAAATATTTCTGTTTCCACTTAACATAACAAGATTCCAGTTTAACATTGGAAAATTAGATCATTAAAATTTTATATCGTAGATGTGTATTCTCTAGCAAAGTGAAGGGTCATCAGTTTCAATTAGTCAATCTCTTCTTATCTGTAGGGAAGTGTAAAGGAATTAGTAATGGGTTCTATCTTTTTGGTTTACTATTTTAATAGCCACCAATACAAGCCCATTGCGGATTTATCTAATTACATAATGCTTGATTTATTTATTTTTCCAATCCATGCTGGCAAATTTCCGGCATCCACTATGGCTTTTGTTGCTTATAAGGCTGTGTCCACATTGAATTCAACTTCTAAAATAGACTTAAAATTGTTATGAGTGATTGGTTATTCTAATAATTATAGTAAATAGTTTCCATTACGAATAGGATCTGTAAACAGACTAAATATAATAAAGAACATACTTATCATTATTGTAAAGACCTTTTTATTTAAAATAAGTCTAAACATACAATTCCATCTCTCTAGTCACACAATTTTTACTCATTGATGTAGATCGAGCTTTTTATTATTATTTTGAGCTGCTGAAATTTCTAGAATGTTACAAAGACTAATTAACAGGAGTGCCATTTTAAGAGCCAATATTTGATTTTTTCATTAGAGAATTCAAAGATCTATTGACGCTATCGTATTCTTATTTCATATTATGAATTCTTGAATAGGGACCCACAGGTGATCTGTTTGCAGTGCTGGGTTTTACAGATTTCGATTATTGAGGTTGATCTATTGTGATTTCTAATTAAGTATCTGCAAAAGAATGTTTATGCTACTGTTTTTTTTAAGAAAGTGTGATTTGTTATTGTAACTTGGATTAAGAATGCTATTAAAATGATTACGTATTTTGTTAAACTGGTTATTATTTTTAAGTCTATCTCAGTGAGGTATCAACAGATTAAGAATGATTTGCAATAGCTACATTTCCACAATTAGCATAATACACTTTTATATCATGCATTAAACCCCAAAAGGCTTCCTCATCTCCATCAACCAGCTATTATTCTGAATTTAAGTATTTGTAACTCATTCTTTCAAGTTATTTTAAGTATTCAAGAACTCGTCTATAATTATGTCTGATTTCTCTAACACTTTTTGGATTTCTTAAAGCTCCCTTTAAAACTTCGTCTCTGCCAGTTAGTCTATTAATTAAATCAAAGAAAATGACTCCATTTTTACAGATTTTAGGTAGTTTATTTTCTAATCCTTATGCATTTGATTTAATTAGTCGAATTTATTTAAGCCAATCAATTAATTGTTATTTTTATTCACTAGTAACAGAATTTTATAATTGTTATTATTACTATTAGTATTATTGCTATTATTATTATTAATTGAAATCTTAATTTACTAATTCGTGTTAACTTAAGCTTTCCTAACTATGCTTAGATTTATTTTCTCTAATTTTTTTTTATTAGAGATTCTATTATTCCTTTACAATTTGATTTTCTAATACTTATAGTTCCTACTTTAATTTCTAATTGTATGACTCTTTGTTATTAGATTTAATTGGCGTCAAATTGCTAATTGAATCACTTGATTAATTTTATGGTTTGGATCTATTTGAAGTTTCAGCATATTCAGTTTAATGTGTTTGCGATCTTTATTGATAATTGTTTATCTCTTGATAAGGGCTATTGGGTTTAATCATTTTGTATTTGTTTGCAATAATTTCTTCATTAGAAGTGATCTGGATTGATTAATTTGGTTAGACTAAATTTTCATCAACATAGAATAACGGATCGTCTTATTTTTGAGGTGCTTTAGGTGGTTTTGATGAAGCTGAGGATACAGATTTCGATCTATAAAATTATTAGAGAATCTAAAAAATCTTTAATGGATTTTGGTATAGCATTTATCCAGTTAAATGCTTCACTGATATCTATTGGCTTTCCTCTAACAAAGACAATGCAAAGGTTAAATTCCTTATACAACTTTAGTAGTCTTGTTTTGTGCAATTTATTACTCTTATCTTTAATTCACATTATCTTTTGTCTTAAAATAATTCTTTCGATATTATCTAACATAATGCAACACCTTGAATTTTTATCAAAAGATACCTGTTTTTAGATCATCAATACTCTTTGTGTTTTCAAATGTATTAGCCCAGTCTATTATTTCTTATTCCATTCAAATTTAATATAACAGTTAATAATAATAATTTATTTATCATTTTTATATTTGCAATTTGTTATATTAATCTTCTAACTATGCCAAGAGTCTTTCGAAATCGTTAACTCTGAATGAAGTAAAAAATCTGGATTTAGTTGTAATTATTGGAACACCCCTCGGATTTTATTATCTCTCTTGATCTAAAACCTTAAGATTCATTTTAGTAGCTAGATTATTAATCAATTCAAATACTGTCTAATTTTTAAGTGTACTTAGAATAGTACGCTCTTTCCAATTCGTCAAGTTGGATTGACTGCCTTTTTTACTATTGATTAGCTTGTTGACTGGGATTGATTTGAAATTAGGATTAATTCTCTTGCATTAATTAAACCTATACATGTAACGGACCCTATGATTTGCTCTATTAAATCTATTGTTATTGTTATATTAGCTATTATTATTATAATAATTATTATTAGTAATTTAATGGTAAATCTGTTCCCTTTTATTCAAATCGTCTAGAGGGAGATTTATTGTTAATATAGGCTTTAGGACTTTAGGGAACGTCTTCATTACCATCAAGTTCTGGATCTTCAATTGTATTTCCAGCATTCCAACAATTTTTAACTTTTGATTTAACCGTTTTAGGATCTACTTTTGGGTTTTTTAAAGGTATCTATTTAGATTTTCTTTTTAAAAAATTTTTTGGTTTTTGATCTGAACCATCATCTTTGGGAGAGCCTTCTTCAATTTATTCTTTCCTGGGTGTTTATTTTTCAGGAGTAGCACTAAGATTATTTTTACTTGACTTTGGTGATGATTATGATTGTTTCTCTTACAGATTTTTTTATGATAACACTTACTTTTTAGAGGGTATTTATTATTATTATTATGGTTGAACTTCTTTCTCTTCTATCACTTCTTCAACATCCACTGATTCTAGTTATTATTGTTCTTCTTGTTTTTTCTTAGCTTCTTAGATTGCTTTTCTTGGATCATATTTTGTTCTCTTTTTGAGATTCTCCAAGAGTTTAGGATCCTTCTTTTTTGGTTTTGGTTTCTCTTGATCATTTTAATCTTCATTTTAGACTCTTCCAAAGGGTGGTTCATTTTCATTTTAATTATCATACATATCCTATTATGGAACATCCATTTATTTATAATCCTTCTTTTGCTCCTTTTTTTTCTTAGGTGGTTACTTTTACCTCTTAGGAGGAGCTTCTTCTTCGAACTCACCATAAGTACCCTTTCCACTAATGGGCATATCATCAGCAGGTATATTATATTGTCCTTTACCCCCTAATGGTCTTTCATCTTCAAATTATTAATATTTGCCTGTGCTAGCTATTGGCCTATCATCATTTGGAAACTATTCTTAATCTAGTTAATATTTATCTTTTCCAGATTTGATTGGTCTTTCATCCTCATATTGGTTATAGGTGTTAGTGTTTTTGGCTGTTATTGGTCTTTCATCTTCATAATAATTATTGGTATTCTTTGCATTTATAGGTCTTTCATCTTCATAAAAATTCTATGTGTTATGGTTTTTTGCACCTATTGGTCTATTATCCTCTTGGTATTAGTACTTGCCTTTTCCACAAATCGGTCTATCGTCCTCATATGAATTCCGTTCAGGGGTTGTCCTTTCCTAAACCTGATAATTGCTTTGATTTTTTGATTTAATTGGTCTTTCATCTTAATAATAATCATATCTTTAAGATTAATTATACTATCCGGACAGATTTGAGTTAGAATGACTTTTATCACGAATTTATGATTGCTACTGCATATACTCTTGATAATAAGGCTATGGCTATTCTGTATATTCGTTTTGAATTAATTAATCGTAGTATTATTGTTCGACTTAATTTTATTTGGGTAGTTATTTTTAAGGTTTTTTGTAATAATTTTATTAGTAGTTTTAGTCTTAATTAACAAATTCGTTATCCATCCATTGATTACGAACGAATTATTTTTAAGAACTTTTGACTCTTTTTAGTTTTTTATAGAATTGGCCATTCTGCAAATAGTTATCAATCATTCTTATCAAGGTTATCTTTTTTTATCTTATTTATGGATTTCCATATGCTTGATATATACATTTATATATGTACTTCCATCATCAGTTTCGATAATATTTTATCTCAACTTAGCCACATCAGGAACTTTCATTATTTATCTTGTCCTATATCCTAATAAAATGGAATTGATGAATAACCTTGAATAAATCCATTTAAAATAGCCTTGAATCTTCTGATGTGCATCATAATAATTTTATGTCTCTATCTCTAAATGTATCCCTTCACATTCTTTTAAATCAAAGTGGCGCAAAAGTTAAGGAATTTAACAATCATTTCCTGATTCTTTTATTAGTCTTATCGTTACATTATAATTTTTAATAAAATTTGATTTAATAAAATGCTAAAATCATTCACTTGCCTCAATTATGTTTATTTGTGTAGTGGCAAAATTGTGCAGTCTCAAATCCAGTCCTATTTCATCTAAAGTGTTTTATGCCTTCTATCTGGCAGTCTTAATTCTTTTATCGATTTCACTGAAATCCACTGGATCACATCCTGTAATACCAGATTTAGAAGGCGATCCTTGAGTGTGAAACGAATGAAGTTGTGACTCCAACATTTCTAACATAAGCAACTTTGATACCTCTTTGCTTCCCAATCGGATTAAGGAAAGTAGCAAAACTGTCTAGTAGTGGATGCAGAATCTGCAATAGACTTTAATAGTTGGGTCTGCCTTCATTATGCAATTTGAGCATGGATTGAATAGTTGATTTGAAGAAATCGCTATATTAGTATCTCGAACAATATTTGTCAATTAGTTGATTTACGTAGTCTCTTTTAAAGAATAGTTTCTCTTGATTGTAGAATTCAACGCATCGTTGCCCACTCATTAGGCTGACCATCAGAAGGCCCAGACAAAAGATATTTACTAATTCTTAATCTGTAGTATCATTTTTATCTCGAGCTGCCAAGAGAATCAGCTGTTCTGGAGCTACATACTCTAAATCTCTTTGGTTAAAGAGAACCTGGTAATAATTGCTAATTCTTGAATTTTCAAGGAACTAATCGAAGTGTTTGATTTATCTTTGATCATCAATTAGGATCCTAGATGGGTAAATATCGATTATTTCATTATTCATCGTTTTCATATAATGGCATAGATTTGAGATCTCATATATAATGTAGCATAGCTCTTGTTCCGAATATGTGGTCTTATGGACCTTTCTGAGAAGGATGTCATTATGTAATGTGTCATTCAAGTATTCAACTGTTATTGATAATACTACGTATGAGCTGCAAAAGTCATCCATATTTCCACTATCAAAGGATAATATTTTAACCAGGCATTTATGATTCAATTGCAATCTTACTTAAATTCTACAGATTACCTTTTTACTAAACTGGCTTTTATTGATTCGACTGATGTATCGCTTAAGAAAACCTACTTAATTTCAGCAAATATTAAATTGTTAGCTTTATTCTTATAGATACTAATTTCTCCATAGTTGGGATCTAATTTCTTTTCTAGAAACTCGCTTTAAGATTCGCTTTATTATTAATTACCCATTTTTAATTGTTTTATTTTAAATTAAATTTATTTTCTGCAATTATATTGATGCAAGAAGTCATTTTAACAAACGACGCAAAAGCAAAAATCCTCCATGATTACTTATCCCAAACATATGTTCCATAACTCAGTGATCATCTTTTTAAGACAGATGAGTATTTAAAGAAAGAAGCAGAAGATTTTGAAAAGTCATGTTGATTACTATTTTAGGATTATTAATCAAAGTGATGAATTAACAGAAGAGTTGGTCGAAAAAAAAACAGTGATAAGTAGAACTGTCAAACAGCTCATAGATAAAATATAATCTGAATAGGTATGTCCTATATTTATATTTAGGAAAAACTCAAAAAAAGCGAAACCTATAAAAAAGGCAAGAAAGATGAATTGGCTGCTATTCAAAAAGCTATAGATTCCATCTCAAGTGCTATGAAAGAAACCTGTTCAAAAGTAATTCGTTATATCACCATATACAGATTGATTCAAAGGAACTGAATAAAATTGGTCAATTACCATAAGGAATGGATTAATTCATGTCAAAATTGTTCCACATCATCTACAATGAAGATCAAGCCAAATTCAATTGGGCTGATTTCAAAAAGAAAGTGTATTATTCATTAATTAAATTTTCAGTTTTGATTAAGATAAAGGGGCTGATTTTTAAAGTAGATTAGCTAACTTTTAATTTAAAGGAGTAAGTCAAGAGAAAGAAAACTTATTACTCGAGATGAAGGCTGATCCACAATTTTAGAAGGTCTTTTAAGATCCTCAATACACAAAAGCATTCTTGGACATAGCTGATTGGGTATATATTATGACAACTAAAATAGATTCACTTTGCCGTTTCAGGTATTGAGAATTAAAAAAAGAAGGATCAATCAGCAGTAGAATTTGAAAGAATCGACAAAGAATTTGCAGGCAGAAAGGTTGAATTAGAAAGCTATTAAAGAACCCATGTAAACATTCGTTATTAGCTATAGGATTTTTGGGTTTCATAACTTAAATACGTTGAGGATTAACAAGTTTTATTGCATTAATTGTAACCAAACATTAAGCAAGTGGCTCAAGAAATATAAGGTAGCAAAGGGTTATTGGAACAACACATTGGAAAATTCATTTAGGGAGCTGAGAAAATTAATGAGTTAATGATTCCAAACATTTGATAGTATAATAAAAACAATAATTTATAAGTCATAATTCTTACAAAAACAATGTTATCATTTATCTGTTCTGGATGACAATTTTAGTTTATTCCAATATTTACCATATCTCGATTTATGTAAATCCGACATCGTTTATCTTAGTCTTTCCTTCTATAGATTTTAATATTCAAGTAAACTTAATTCTGCTTTATGCTATTATTTTATTTCTTCAAGAGATTCCACTCTTGTTTCTTGTCCTGCATCCATTCTTTAAAGCAACTATTTCATAAAGTCCTCTCCTTTCTTGTCGTCTTTCCGATATTAGGGTATTAATTTAGCTTTTTCATTGAACTTTTCATACTTAGTGATCATTCTCTCTATCTTTCCTTCCTAAAACAACATGAAATTAATTTTTTTTGTCAATCCTTCCTCAACTCTATGTTCTATGCTTAATAGGATGCATACTTGATTATCTCGATGATATATTCTCACTGTAATTCGCATATTTATTTTTCATGTATTGCTTCTATCTAAAATCTAACTAAGGCAAAACTGCTTGCGAGTGGATATCTCTATTTCCATAGTGATAGATTCTTTATCCTACCTTCTGCATTTCCTTTTAAACAAATAAGGGTTGTTTCTAAAATTTAGTCTCAAGAAATTCGATAATTTACTCGGGAGACTTTAACCTATTTTGCATTAAAGATGCATAATTATCTAATTGGTCTTGTGCTTTAAGCTCTTTATCAAAGAAATGAGCCAAACTATCTATTAATTAGATGTTTGCGTTTACCTTAACTTTCTTTGACTTGAACTGGTTTTTGGGGTTGTCTGTTTTATTCTCTCAGCTATTCTTGTAGTTCCCTTCCTTTTTGAGTCACTGTGATTCTCTAAGATAATGACATATTAATAATTTTCTTTTGATATTATATATATATATTTATTTTAATGGCTCAAACAATGTTAAATCTAAATAACTTGCTTTTTTCTTATAATGCTTATCGAGTGAAATCAGAATAAGAATTAAATGAAAGATACAATCTTTTTCAATAAGCCATAAATGAAAAGCATTCTGAATAGTTTTTTCTTTTGAACTCAAAATATAATGGATTATATGAAAAAATTTGCAGGGAGTGCAAGCAGTCAAAGAAAGCCTTCAAAATCTCTTTCTTAATAACAAAAGACCAAGATTATACA
Source organism: Paramecium octaurelia (assembly GCA_905182995.1). Taxonomy (NCBI): domain Eukaryota; phylum Ciliophora; class Oligohymenophorea; order Peniculida; family Parameciidae; genus Paramecium; species Paramecium octaurelia. The sequence continues at coordinate 109,402 of CAJJDP010000009.1, forward strand.
TTGTTTATTTACATTAACGAAAATGATAAACAAGTCAAAATCGAATATTTACCTCTTAATACTCTGAGATAGATATCAAAAACAATTTACAAAGTTGTGCATATTGAGAATTAATTCGACTCACCCGAAGCTCATATTCCAAAGGAAGAGTAGAATAAGCACGATAAACTCGACTACTTTGGACAAAGCCTGCTTTTGTTGCCGAATTAAAATATGTATATTTTATAAATTTATTTCTATTAGAGTGAAAGGACGATTTAGCGAAACAGGGATTCCGATTTAAATTCCAACAAAAATAATTTACAATGGAAGCAATTGTTTTGACTTAAACTTTGCGACAGATAAGTATATACCGAACATAAATGCTTTAACGATGCAGTCTCAATACAAAGGGGAAGTTAATGATAGATTAGCTCCAATAGGTGAAGGAACCTTTTCCAATCCCAACTTTAAAATAAGTGCAGTTTTTCAAGAAGGCTTTTACTAAGGTCCCATTAAGATTGTTACTCTCCCAGAAAATACTATAAAGTCAGTGACAAGAATTAATGATAAAACTTTATTGCCTATTTGCTATCAAAAGGAAAATCTCATTGACTATTACGTATTCCAAACTATTTTTGAGGGTAGATGGATCAATCAAAAGGTTATAGATTACTACCTATATTATGCGAGTAGAGATATAATTAGAATACATGAGAGTGAAATTGGAAATTCTAAATATCAAAACTATATTATAAACTCTTGCGATTCTTCAGATATATTTTCTAGTGACATTTTTGAGCAATTATATTTCTCAACAGAATTTTGGACGTCTTATAAGAAAAATTATAATATTGATATTCTTAATAAGAAGAATAGATACATATTCGCCTTAAATATTGGAAGATCTCATTTTGTTGTTTTAGTGTTAGAACAGAATCAGAAGGGAGAAGGAATTCTGTACTTGCTGGATTCGATACCCAACGATTTCACTGAAAGTTAATAGGAAGTAGCAATCAAGAACATAAATAACATATTTCCTCATTTAAAAATAATAGATGAAAAAAAATTATATAGAATAAAAAATATTGAATAGTAGAGAAATGGCTATGATTGTGGAGTACATTGCATCTATAACTCCCTTTTGGTATTTAAGGAGTGGAATAAAGATATAAAAGAAATAGATTTTGAGATAAAAAAGAAAGAGTTTATGGATATGAAAGTTGATTAGAATAAGAATTATGATAATAAGGATAAAACTAAAATAAGCAAGTTGCGCAGACATATATATTTTACAATGATTAACAATTATGCACATAGCTTGCATTATTGAGAACATCATTGAATAATTTGAAGTTAGTTTATAATATAATATAATGAAATTTGATAAGCTGCATTCTCATAATCCATCACCAAAAACTCTTGAATTCACTTCCACGACCAAATCAACATTTGTACCTCCACCTCTTGGTTTAGAAATTGTTACGATGCCCAACAACAAAATTTTCGATCTCTTTCTAAAAGGATCTATAAGTGCAAAGTAGATGTTGTAAATGGATAATAACGATATTGAGAAATCCCCAAGAACTCCTCCTAGACGTCAACAAACAAGGCATAAATCCATTAAAAAAAATTAAGCTGACTAAATCTTCAATCTTGTTGAGAGATTTTAACAATAAAGGAAATAATCTATTATAATACCATAGAATCCACAACCCAAAAATCCACCAAAATTAGTAAGGAAGGAAACATTAATGCAATTGACATCAAGTACCAAGGAACTGCTTCAACCAATTGCATAATCTAGATTCAGAGCAGTGAATAGAAAATTTACTTAAAGGAGCATGTCTGGCACTAAGGAAGAATAATTGATTAAGAGATGTGAAAAACTCAGTGGTGAACGTTTGAAGGAGGAAGAAAAAGAATTATTATTAAAAAAGGAAATAACTGATGAAGATGCATGGAGAATGATGAATGTATTTCAAAAGAAGAAATGGTTTTTTGATTATGTGCATAGAAATCTAGATTAGTAAAAATAAAATTCAAGTTAACAAGAAATCAAGTAGTAAGTTTAACCTATTTCGCTCTTTTAAAAATTAAGAAACACAGTTCTCAAACAAACAGAAGTCAAAAGAAAACCTGAAAAACAATGTTAGGAATACTACAATCACATTTAAAAGTATATGTATTAGTGATATAGTATTGAAGATTAAATTAAATACCATGTATTCAATAGAAATTTGCCTGAAAAAATCAGAAATCAATAAAAACAAAATGTCAAAATGTTCAGATCTGAATCTGAAGTTTCCAAATTAAATATTAGAAATAAGTTTCTAGAGGTAGCAGACAAATTTAGCATCAATTAATCCAATCCATAAATTCTAAAGGAATTCTTTGAAAATGGTAGTCAAACCAGCAGACCCCAACAGAAATTCCAAAAGAGTTAATTTACGACCAGAAGAGTTCAAAGGCCATAATTATCAAGGGAAAATGATATTTCTCATGAAAGCTAAGGAGATTCATATAAAAGTATAACTGAATTCAGACTCAATGAGTTGTATCATGAAAGTAAATAAAGATAAAAATAATATAAATAAAAATATGATACTCCTTTCATTGACAATGGGGATTAACTATAAAGAAAAGTCAAGAATTTGGTCAAATTGGGAAATTTATAGAATACCATTTTAAATGTAGTTTAATTTAAACTTTAGTAATGAAACTTTTCCTTGTTATAATTATGAATATGCCATTTTTATTAATATTTGATATATGCTTTAAAACAAAATTTATTAGCTAAATACACCTAGGAGAGGAGTTTCTCGTTCTGAATCAATCAAGAAAAAACTATTCAAACTAAATCTTGATTCATTGAAAACTCATGAAACTGAAACTTAAATGAATAGCGATCTGCTAACAACGAGTAGAGCTCATCATTATAAATCCATTAGTTCAACATTATTCTAAAGAAGAAACAGTAAATACCCAGCAATTTTGTAACAGTTATAATAATAATACTCAACAGCATTCAAAAGTAAAGAACTTGATAAAGCAATCGATGCAGTTGTAGATGTTATGATTTTACAAGTTGTTAGAGACAACATTTTAGGACTACTAAATACTTACATATTGGTGGCTGAAACCTATTTAAAATTTACATATTATTCTTCAGCTATTCAAACCTATACATAATTAGTAATTAAAATCATTATTTTAGTTGCATTTATGCGATATTTGTAATGATGTTGAAGAAGTCTAGAAATCATTTAGATTGAAGGTGTTACTTAAACTAAGTATCATTGCACATAACTTAAAAATGCACGAGACAGCAGTCAAAATATTAAAGAAATTACTGCAATATTCATGGCATTTTAAAGATAAGTATTTAGAGGTTGTGTGCTTTGATAAACTTGGGTAAGAAGCCTACTTGCAAGCAAATTTAGAGAAAGCATAGTTTTATCATTGCAGAGCTATTTGGGGGAGATCAGAGCCTGAAAATTCTAATCATTATCAGATATCAACTTAAAATATTGGGTAGTATCTAAAAAAACTCCCTAAAGGAATTCAACATATTGATTAGAATTTAGTAAGTAAAGCTACTTTTCTACCATTCACATTTATAAGTTAAACACAGAATCAATAAAATAATAACAATAATAATTCCTCTTAATATTATTGTGGTATTGAAGTTACTAATTACTATTTGAAAAACATGAATGTTATTAAACAGCCACATAGATTTCTATCTCATGTTACTCCAGAAGCATGTTTCTAAAAATTATTCATTACTTCCTAATTTGAGTTTGAGATTTCTACTCCCAGACAAGCGAAGTAGGATTCTCATTCCAATGATCTATTAAGAATCAATCCATAAGATTTGTTTATTTCAGTCTTATAAAATTCAAACGATAGAGAGGAAATCCTATACATGAATAAAGTGAAATAATAAAATAAAATGGGAGGATTTGTATGATATAATTCATATTTTAGATTCCTCCTTCATCATATCGAATTTAAAAGAAGGATTAACCTAAGATTGATAAAAAGTTATTGAAATAGCCATTAATCAAAATGATAAATGAAAGGTTAACCAGCCAACCAAATTTTACAGAAATCATAGAAGAAAGATACCGTGCTGCCAGAATGAATCATAGTAGAGTTCCTCTTAAGGATTAAGTGAGGATTTCTCATTTGAGTCCAAACAGAGATTTATTGAATTACGGAGAATGCTTATAGGCAACTGCTGACCCAGATTAAATGTTTATTTCTAATGTACTATTTTGAAGAGATGTTTGATTGTTTGATTTTTCAATTCTTTTTAACTCAAAACAATGATAAGTAAATTATTAGAGTTTCTTTATAAATTTAGAATAGATAGAAATCATAAACATCATTAATTATTATTTTTTCATAATTCGCTTAGTATCTATTAATATTATTTTAAAGGATAAGGTGTATTTTAATATATTTTACACAATCACTTATGTCATTTATTTTAAGAAAAATATATTAATTACTATTAAATATAATATTTTAATTGCATGAAAGGATTTCTGTAAAAATTGATGGGCTAGATAAAATAGGAGCCTAATTTAACCCAAGCTGGGCAATTCTTTAAGAAGGTGAGCGGGACTAGTAGTCAGAAATAGAATGCAAATAATCCTCATTTAATAGATAGAATTGATCAATTGAATAGAATAATAATTTAAGGGCAATAAAGGGATTTTTTGATGCTGAGAATTAGATAAGTAATCACTGAGGCATAATTGGGACATAACATATCTCCAAAACTCCAGGATGCTTGCGAGGTTGTTCATTATGCTTTATTAAATAATATTCCAGTTTTGGTATCGAAAGTAAAATTAGTGCATCCAGAGTTTGATCTATCAGATTAGGTTATATTATGATTAAATGAAATAGATCATAGTTGATGAGAAGGAATTTGAGAAACAAAAAGAGGAAGCGAATCCAGAGTTGAAATCAGAAATAGAGGTGGACACATTTGCAAATAAGGATTAGAGTGAATATTATGACAATTAAAGGCATAAATGGAAAGAGTAATAGAGAAAGAAGAGATGAATATAAAAATTGAAATTTTTTATTTATATGTAATATAATTATAGAAATATATTAAAGCACTTAAAATTGATCATCTATGCAATCCGCAATCAAAGAAAAAGTGAATTTCTAAGAGTATGTTGAATGGGCATTTAAAGAAAACACAAACACAATGAAAAATTAGGAAGAGAAAGATATATAATTCCATAGTTATCATGAGATAGATGGAGAAGAAATGGGTCAAGTCTTATGGTTGTTTAGAAAATGTGTATCAATAAGCAAAATCTAAAAACTTAAAAAATTGTTTCTAGACTATTTGTTTATATTGAATCACATTATTAATTTTCTATTAACAATAATACATTATAGCTAACCAACGAAAGAATAAATATCAAGATTAATGAAGTCTATAGGAATAATTTAAACTGAAGAAGAATTACAACTTGTTAAATTGGAAAATAATGAACTTTTATCAATAGTATATTAGAAGGAGGTAGTACAATCGCTTGAAAAAATCACTAAAGAAGATTTTAAAACATTATTCTAAATTATTTTTGATTTAAAAGATATTTCTACAGAGGAAATTAAAAAAATTTCTGAACTTGGAATGTTATTCGATTAAGAGAACAACAAATAGGAATACTAGCCTTCGAAATTAAAATAAGATTTTGGTATTATTATGGCAAATATAATTCAAATTGAAAAAATTGAAGTTGATTAAAAAACATTACTTTAGAGGAGTATAAAAATGGAACAGAGAAAAAAAGAAAAGGCTTATGCAAAAAAACTTTAAGATTTGTCAGAACATAAACAACAAATACTCAAATTTAGTAAATTGATTTATCATTAATAACCATAGAGAAAATTATTACTGTATGATGGAACGATGTATTTATATTTTATTAGTAATTTATAGAATAACTGCAAACATTTGGTACTCTAAAAAAGATTAATATTGCGTCCCTATATCACTTTAGATTGACACAAATGTGAATTATTTTAGCTTTCGTATTGAGTATTTGAATGATGAGGATGTATTAAGATAAGATCAGGTATTAACCTACAGAGGACCTGTGAATGATAATTTTGATCCAAATGTCAAAAAGACATAATATGATTTGGGAATCAAAGGAGAATTAAGTTTACAATAGAATAGTTACAGAGGATGTTTTAGTGATGGATTATTCGATGGTATTGGGAGTATATACTTTGGAAATAAATTATATTTTGACGGAGAATTTAAGGTAGGCATAAAAAATGGATTAGGAAGAGAATTATAAACTAATGATGGAGATTATTTGGAAGGGAATTATGAGAATGGTAAGAAAATTGGATTATTTTAACATATACAGTTACATGAAGGGAAAAGGTTTTTAAATCCATCCAAGCCACACATATGCTTTTAGAATGGAAAAGAGGTCAAATATTTGAACCAAGAATTTTAACTGTAGAAAAAGAGGTCAAATTTAAATCCAAACCGCTATCTCTTAAATTTTAGAGATTGTGGAATAAATAATTATTAACTTTAATCTTTGTAAACAGGAAGATGGCTTAATTCGAGTATCATAGATCTTGTGATTTCTCAAATTTAAACTCTTAGGCAGTTAATCTCTAACAGTTATATAAACGATTAAACCACTGTCTTTATCAATTGCAGCTAATCTTAAGACATTTTTGGTAGTCTAATAACAAAGAACGAAGAGATATAAACTGAGTAAAATTATATATATATATTAATATTAGAGTGTTTAAGGAAATAATTGATAATAGTAAGAAGAAACAGCCTTCAAGATTTGTTTTTTACTTAAATTTAGATCGAAGTCATTTTTTATCTGTGGTTTATGAAAATTAACATTTGTATTTGATAGATTCAATGAAAGATAAAAGGGCAGATTTATTTTATTAAATGGTTAAATTGTTGAGTCACTTTAATTTTACTGTTTATGGATTTTGGTAAGATCTTGAAGTAAGTTAATAATATAATTCATATGATTGCGGGATGTTTACGATTTATTACGTATCCTAAATAATAAAGAATATAGACTTAAGTATTCCGTAAATGATTGAAAAACAATGCTTTAATGTTTAATAATCAAGAATTGATTATGCAAGATATCTACTTGCTAACAGATTCTTCCAATTAGGAATTGAGCTCTTGGATTTGTGATTATCAATGTTCCAGCTTATTCAATTAATATCCTTTTTTTTCATATTATTCATCTACAAATATTATTATAATCTCTATAAATTTATATCTATTAATGAATAAACCCTAAGAAAGTATTCAGGAGTATATGAATAAGTATGTTAAGCCAATCTTTGATGGTCTACTTTGTTAGATCCTAAAAGTGAGACCAGATGATGTTATAGGTTGGAGCATTAATTGGCTTAAGAAATCATGTATGAAATGTGTGATTATTAGAATCACAAAGTTAGAAATAATATTAGTCATATCAAAGTGATGAAGAGGAGGGGTAACAAGTACCATTTTACTTAGTAGCAAAAATAATAAGTAAACCACAAAATCGAATGCTGGCTTCCATGAAGAATTTGACAAAAATGAAAAGTTTAAACAACATGTCATTGAAAAAACTAAAGATTAAATAGAGAAAATTAAAAAAAAAATTTTAAATTCTTTTCTATTTAAAGTCTTAGATGAACAAAATTTAGAAACTGTTATTTGTGCAATGGAAGTGAAGAAGTTTTAGTAACCATTCTAATTTATGATTATTTTTTAGAGCTGGAGACATTGTAATTCGCCAAGGAGATGATGGAAATGAATTATATGTAATTGATGAAGGTGAATTAGAATGCACAAAGAAATTTCCTAATAAACATTAAGAATAAAAACTGAAAACCTATTTGCCTGGTGAATGCTTTGGCGAACTTGCTCTATTGTATAATGCTCCTCGTGCTGCTACTATTAGGGCAACTAAGCCTGTAGTGGCTTTTACTTTAGATAGGCAAACTTTTGACTTATATGTGAAGGATGTAGCCATTAGAAAGAGAGAATAGATGGAATAAATAATAAATACAATCGATTTGTTAAAATCTTTAGATTCATATGAGAAATTACAGTTTTGCGATGTCTTGGAGGAGAAAAAATATAGCAAAGGAGAAAAAGTTATCAATTAAGTTTTTATTTACTAATATTTTAATTTAATAGGAAGAGTAAGGAGATACAATCTACCTAATTGCTGAAGGAGAACTAGAAGCTTATAAAGATGGGTACTAAGATAAAGTTTATTCATATCAATCAGGGGATTATTTTGGGGAGCTAGCCTTATTATAAAACAGTCCACGACAGGCTACTATTCAAGCAATAGTACATATACCTTTAATGATTTCTTTAGACTGATTGTACTCTCTACTATTGTGATTTTAAATCCTTTACTAGATTGATGGGTCCTTTGGAGTAGATTCTAAGAAGAAATGTTGCAAGGTATAAGCATTAACTTTAATGAATTTTTTATTGATCAAATTATGTACAATATCTATACTCTTATTTACTCAAAGTCTATCTTTCATAATATTATTTTTAATTATTTTAATAATAAAAAATTAATTCATTAATTGGAATTAACATGCATGCTAATAACACTTCCATCAATGATCACACACCTACATTCGCAGAAAATTAAGACTGTCTGAATGTGGATCAATGTTTAAATGGAATTTCTGATTTTCTGCTTTATACGTCAACACTCAAATTAGATTAAGTAAAATCTTTATATTTAAAAGAGTAATCATTTAACAAATTACTTTTTAGAAGATAAATAGGCATCGAAAAACTTTTCTAACTCGGTCAATGATATTGAATTTTCAGAATTAATTAGGTCGTGTAGGTTACATCGCTATTATAATAAACTAAATTAATTGAATAATTCTGTTATAGTAGAATCACATCATTAAAAAAAAGCATTATCCAGCAATCGTCAAAGTCAGCCTTAAGTTGTTATTAAGATTATGGGGACTTCTCCACCTAAATTTGAAAACAAAAAATACTCCTAAATTGAAAGCAGGTACTCCCCCAAAAATTTGAAATTCTACTTAAAATAGGAATAATAGAGTACTGATTCATAGATCTCATAGAGCAGACGAATATCTTAATCAGTACATCAATCAAGATCATCCTCTTTCACAATGAGTTCAATAACCTCCAATTTTAAGTTTTAATAAGTTTATCAAAATCAGAAGAGACAAAAACCTGGTCCCAAAAATTATTAATTTTGCTTACTATCTTAGAAACACTAGGAATTAACCAAATTAAAACAAAAAAATGAGCCAAACAAAATGTTAAATTTATCTTTAAATTCCTTATCCTCAAAGATTGAAAAGAATAAATGAATAATATTCCATTATGTTATTTAATTATAATTTCATCCTTATTCTTGTAACGCATCTTATTTTATTTTCTTCAATAATTCCGCTCTCTTTTTTAATTCTTACTTCTTCAACTCCAACTCCTAAGCTCTCTTTTGGTCAGCCACAAATTCAGTCTAAATATATATATATATTTGATGTATTTACCATATCCACTACTAGAGGACCTTTCTCCTATTGCTCAGGTTTTTATTCTTGTTGTTCACCCTAATTTAAGTATTACAATTGATTTACATCTTAATATTTCTTCAATTCATCTTGTCTCTCTTTAATTTTTTTCTACTTAATTAATTCTCTTTGTTATTACAATCTTTATTTTCTTTATTCCAATGTCTCTTAATCTTATTAATTTTTGATATTTTATTTAAAAGTTTCTTCCTACCCAATAAATCAAAAAATTACAATTTCCTTTAAATTTTCTTTTAATTGATTTCCTTAAGCAAGTAATGCTTCCCTTTCTTGAGCCAAAGACATCACTTCAACTTTTTATTAGACAATCTGTGGTAGGGGCTCTCGTTATTTAATTGGTGCAGGCTCTTATTTTTCTTATGGTTTTGTTTATGGTTGAACAATTTTGGATGGGACATCCTCATCAAAAATCAATATGGATTCAGGCTTTTAATCAGGTTAAGGTTGTGGTTATTGATTTTGGATTGGGGCCTAATGATTGACAACCTATGGTTACTACTATACTTGGCTTAGTAAAATTTCTTCCTCTAAATATGGTATTAGAATAGATACACTATTTTTCATATGCTATTTAACTTTATCTGATTGCTTCAATGAATTCCTCCTCTTCTTGAATTTAGATTTTGGCCTTCTCGTTTTCAACAGCTATCGACATTGCAACAGCATGTTCAATTTCCATTCTTTCTTTTTCAAGTTCAGCTTGCTTCACTTTGATTTCCATTTCAGGATTTTTTCCACCCTATCATAGAAGATTTCTGTATACATCTATTTTCTACAATTCCTTTAAGGCTTCATATTCCAATTCCTTGTTTCTTTTCAACATCAACTTTTTAAAGACTAAGAAATTCTCAACAATCAGCAATTACTCAAAATACTTTCTATGTTTTTTATTTTTCAATCCTATTTCAATTACCTTTCTCAATTATTCTTCATCCTCCACTCCTATGTCGACCATCAATTATTCAATCATCGCCTCAATCATACTTTTGAATTTCTAGCATACAATTTAAAATAACCTTATGTATCTCTTGATACACAATCTTATTCTCCTCCTCATCATCAAAAATAATGCAATTCTCATCCAAAAAGTCTGATATCGGATTCCTCCATATTGGTGAAGCCAAATACTACAAAATCAAATCATACATCCAAATCTAGGATTCATACATATTGAATTACATCATCAGTCACTTCGACTGGCTTCTATTTCACATTTTTCTATTAGGCCTGAGCTCTTTAAGGTTGCTGCTTCTGAGGTTCTTACTTTTTATCTTTAGATTACTTTGGACCCATCTATAAACTTGAATTTATTATTTAATTTAGAAATGAATAAAGCGCAATTTAGAAGATTGTTGTCTTTGATTCCAGATAGGCAACAATCTCCTATCAACACTAAATTATTTGAAATTGATTTAACTATTCAATAACCCAAGATCAAACCGAAATAACTGTTCATAGAAGAGCTCCCTTTATTTTTGAATCAACAACACATATAAATATTACCTTTCGTTCCGCAAAGAATGAAAACTGAAGTTTACAAAAAGATCTAACAAAACTTTAGTAAACCCTTTAAGAGTGAGGACGAAAGATATAATACAATTGATGTAGTTAGATCCAAATCTCGTAAACCAACGGAAGTTAGAAAGGTTTCTTGCACCAATTCGTACTAAATACAACAATAGCAAAATAAAATGAGAAAGCTAAGATACTCTTATGAATCAAGAAGAAGATAAAATAGCAATAATAAATTTAATTTTGAAGCTCACTTTTATATTTTTGTCAATGCTAATCCAAGTTTGAATATCAATAAAATTAGAGTCAACAAATAAATCATTTTCTAAAAGTTGGTAGACAAATATCGAATAGGAATAAGTTAAAAAATTATCAACTTTTTTGAAATCCCCTAATATATAGATTTTCAATTTTGGAAATCATTAACATAGAAACTATTAACCATCAATTAGGAATAAATAATCGTTTTCATATATCGTTTGATTCACAATCATAGACATCTATCATCAACTGATTTATTTCAATTAGGTTTAACTACTTAAAGCGAGGCTATTTAGAAAGATATTTAAACTATCTTAACATACATACAATAATCACTAAACACTGAAAGTATTGATAATGAGGAAATCGAGTATTTGAGAAAATCCTCAATTTTTAAAGATAATTTGACCCTAACTAATCTACTAACATGGACAGAAATATATTAAATCGATGTACTTTATATTATTTACGAATTTTAGCAATCAAAAACTATTAAATAAACTAAAGGATTAAACTATAGAAAATCAGTACCCATAGATTAATTTATTAGTATTTATATGACAGAGGATAAAGAAGACTCAATCAATTACAAATCAATAATATCCAAATATCCAAATAAATACGAATAAAACGAACCATTTTCTATAAATTTTCCAATCTTTCGACGCATTTTTTAGAATTAAAAAATTCATCTATGGAATGACATTTACTCTTTTTTTACAGGTTAAATTTGTTGAAGATTTGATTAAAATTATAAAATTACAGGTTTCAAAATTGCCATCAAAAAGATTAATATGAGCATCATTTTCAAATTAAATATCTGTTTTAAAGCAATATTGATAAGCGGAGCCATATTCAATTATTTTTAAACATAATTAATTCCTTAGACTAACTCGAAGATGAGGAGTATTCTTTTTGACAATTTGTTACTATATCGAAGTTTCTATTATCAATATTATCTTGATAATTATATGGGGATTACGTTCTTGTCAAATTATAAGTCTTAAATTCTAACTATTTTCATGAATCAAATTTGAATGCATTATAGTATATCATCTAATTCAATAATATAGCAAAATTTAAAATTTTGGTTCTGTTTTCACTAATATTTTGATCATTTTTGATTAATCCCTATAAAGGTTGATTTACATAATCAATATATATTTTATCAAAAGTGGAAGGTAAAAATTAAAATATTTTCATTAATATATAGATTGTTTCAAAAATTTCAATTTGTTTAGACATTAAAAATACTCTTAAATTCTTATCTAGGTAGTATTTATAAAATTCTCTTTTTATTCAATCTGAATTAAATATATTTAAAATATTCTTTATTGTTTTCACAAAAATTAAAAATATACTATTTTAATTTATTTTTAGAATCTATTCCAAGTTCATAATTAATATTTAGTAGCATTTTGTTATTCTTAAGTATTTTATTAAATCAAACATTTGAAATAAGTGTGATTAACATAATATATAAATTTTCTCCAGACAATAAATTCATATAATTAAATAAAAGATATTAAATTATGGGTGTTAGAGTGACATATAGAAGAAGAACATCATACAACACTAGATCTAATAAAATTAGAAAGGTTAAGACACCAGGTATGTTGATATGAATATCATATAGGTGGCAATGTTGTTGTTCAATATCCAAATAAGAAAACTAGTGCCTCAACATGTGCTGACTCAAATTTGAATGTTGTTCTTAATGGTCTTAAAAGAATTAGACCAACCAAGCTTAAGCAACTTGCAAGAAGACAAAGAACAGTTTCAAGACCATATGGCGGTGTTTTAAGTGCTGGTGCTTTAAAAAACAGAATAATTAGAGCATTTTTGGTTGAAGAAGTCAAAATTGTCAAATAAATCAAAAAATGATACAAATATGTTCTATGTTTTAGTACATTAAATACACAATACATGTTCTTTTTAGAAATCTGTATATATTTTTCAATTGTTCAAGAAAATAATAAGAAAAATTAGTGTGAATTGAAGTAAAAAATATGAAGTAATCATTAAAATCTATCTGTCTATGATTTCTCTAGAAAGCCAACGCAGTTTTCCTTTCTTTATTGCTAACATTATTATTCAATTCTTTGTTTCAATACTTTTTCATTTTTTTTTCTCAACCATTCCTCTTATTTTGAATGAAAGTCTTGAGATCTTTGTCTACTTATTTTTTTCTCATTTTTGGGAATTCTAATTTCCTTGACTGGTTATTATGATATTTTCCTCTATTTAATATTTAATGCATAATATTTACAGCGAATTTAGTAAAATTAATGTACTCAATATTTTCTAATTCTTTAGCTGGCTTTACGTTTTCTAATTGTTCCAAAGGTTATCTCAAAATTTCAGGTTCCTTATTAGGTTTTTGTATTTATTTCTGTTCTTACTCTTACAGTATTGGCTTTGGGGAATTCTAACGAACTCTACAATTTGGAGTTAAAGCTTTTGTTAAGCTTTCGACAATCTCTTTTGAAATTCTCTAAAGGCCAAGCATAGTACCCTTATGAGAATGCTGGCTATCTTTTATATTTAAGGAGATTTTACTTCTTGGACTATGAATATTAGATTTAGGATCTTTGCTCATGGCATTTCCAGATAAAACTAGATTGAATATTACATTATACTTCGTTTTGATCTATGTTCAGAACTAGCGTACACTTGTTTCCAATTCATTTATAGAAAGAGGTTATTAATAAGTATTAGATATAAATTATTAATAAAAGAAAAAAGACCTTTGCTTTCTTCTATTTTCATTAATTGATTGTGATTTTCTCATCCTTCTGATTGTCTTCCCGCTTATCTTCATCAATAAAGACTTGATGCTTGCTTTCTTCTTCGCACTTAAAATTCTTTTCCCTTGGCCTTCCCCTACTTCCATAATGCTTATCACTTGGTATTTAAGTCCCCGCAGGAGGTTACCCTTCATGTTTAATCCTTTATAAGATATGAATAGAATTACTTCAAATGAGTATACAATGCTGGATAGCTGTAGTAACCACGCCCACAACCACATTTATAGGGACGAGGAGTCTCATCATGTTTAGTGCATCTTCTAATTCTTTTCTTTGCACTTGGTGGGTCTTGTTACTAAGACATCTAATAATTATTAATTTATTTATATAAATTTCAATGATCATTTTTATATATTTATCATTTTACTATCATAATAGATTACTGTTCAAAATAAACCTAGATACATTGATGGTTCAAGTTCCCCAATGTAATTTTTCAAAGATTTTATCACTTTTTGATCAAAATGATATAAAAAATATTAATATTTTCAATATTTTAATTAAGATAGATGAAATTTGAAGAAAAAATAAGTTCTCTTGTCTAATATAGAATTTGGGACATATTTAAATTGCTATTGATATTGAAAATTACTATAAATGATTTATAAATTATCGGAAACAATGAAAGAGGAAATTTTTCATCATCAAATATTGGCTGTAAATGGGATTTTCATTTCTTTTAATAAAAATAAAACTGATCAAAATCATGTTAAATAATCTAATATTAATTAATTTATAGAAAAAGTAATCTATATTAGAATGAAATCTGCAGATTCAAATTATCGACACTATTTTTATGTAGAACACCTTATAAGTTAAGCTAATTAAATTTACTATTTTGTAAAGTAATGAAAATTTTGCCATTAATTTAAATTTAATATTGCATCATGATTTGATTATATTTATACCGCATAAGTATATTATCGAATTAAGTGCGCACTTAATCTGTTATAAGCTGTAAACCATATAATGATTAAATGTTTTAAATAAAATGACTGAAAGAACATAATGGATTTATAAAAGCAAGGAAGTTTTAAAACCAATTTTGGAAACTCAATTAATTGGAGTGTCGAGAGCTATTGTAGGATTACCAATGGATCATTTCTTCGATCGCTTTAAGACTTTGATCTAGGCTTCTTAAAATAACAATTTTAAACAAGTAAACCATTAAAAGCCACAAATAGCTATTTCTTGAAAGTTATTATCGGAATGGAATTTTCAGGGGAATATTCGCTGGTTTTTCATCATAAATAAGCATTTAATTATTTAAATAGTACTATAGGTAAATTCGTAAGCTAGTATTTGTAGATGGCCCATGATGATTTTGATTCCAAAGCTCTATATGCAAATTTTGCCTCAAAAGGTTAAAGAAAGTGCTCCAGCTTTACACAAAGGATTAGCAGGAATAACTATTGCTTTGTTTGAGTCTTTTGTAACTTGTCCTTTCGAGAGAGTTAAATGTCAAATGATGACTTAATAATAATCCAAGTCTGGTAAGAGATTCTAGATATATAACTTTAGTTCTCAAATATATGTGGGAACATGATGGAGGAATTCGAGGATTTACTAGAGATTTGTTTACTGGCATGGAAGTCATGATTCTAAAATAAGTTGTTTCATGGACTAATTATTTATATTGGGATCACAGGGTTAGATATTATTTCAAAGGGGAACCATCTCATAAATTGACAATGTAAGAGATTGTCCTATGTTCTATTGTAACAGCAATTCCAAATATCATCATTGTTCAACCGTTTGATATGATTAAAACATAATTTTAAATGGAAAATAATGATTAAATAAAAAATCTATCAATTTGGAATGCCTTTAAAAAAGTGTATGAAGAAAAGGGAGTACACGGGTTTTATGCTGGTTGGTAAATGAGATTCTGTTAATTCATGTTCTAAGCATTACTAACTACTCCTGTTATGGATTACTTGGAAAGATTACATGGTATCCCATAGAAATAGTAGTGAGAATTTATATCTAATTGATTTTATTTTGAAAGATAAATTCAAAATCTGTTTTTCCCAGTGATCATATTCCAAATATGTAAACTATTTTTCTAATTTATATAAAAAAATAAATTAAATGAATATTAGACAGTATATGTTCTAAAAGTTATTGATCATTCAATTAACTAATTATATCAAATAAAGAAATAGTGTGATTGGCTTTCAAACTGTTGAATTAAGAGAAAAAGGGGCTTATTTCATTAATATCAAATAAACATCAATACCAAATGCTATGATCAATTTAAATGAGAGGACAACTCTGGCAGACTTATAATTAAATCCATTGGAAATAGAAATAATAAAGAAAAAGTTTGAGGATAATTTGGAAGTAGAAAAGAGGAAAGAATGGAAAAATGAAAATACAGTAAATGAATTAGCAGGATTATATTGATGTTGAATTGCCATAATTGTAAATCATTAATCATCTGGATCTGCTTACTAGTCTTATCCATCCTAACCATCTTGACCTTCGACTTTTTCTGGCTCAGGGGGTTTTGGTGGATTTTTAGGATTTGGTTCAGGAAATTCTGATTTATCTTCTGGTTCCAATTATAAGTCATTGTTTTGGATGGGCACATAAGCTGCTTGAGTATCTTTGAATCCATAACCAACATAAAAAGATGCCCATTGATTTTGCTAAAAGAATTGTTGTTAATAATACATTGGCTACTGTAACAGCCCCACTCCAAGTGTAGTTTTTTAGTATGACAGTTGCATAGACATTGTTGCCAGAATTATCGTCCTTAGGATTATATATCATTTAATCTCCAACAGTTTTAATCAGCCAATTAGTTTAATAAAATGGTTCGAGTGGACGATCTTCAGCAATTCCCTTTAATCTGGTTGTTTCACTATCAAGATCTGGATTAGCCTCAAGCAAAGCATTTTTTGCTTCCTCAGATAATCCATCTGTGTATAATGTTATTCTTCCTTATTTTAATATTTGTGCAGGAACATGAACCCAACTGTCTGGATTTTACAATTCAGCAAATTCTGGGATTTTGAAATCTTCTACAAATTCCAATTCCTTAGCTAAATAGATTAATGTATTGATATACGATTGTCCTCTTTTTATTGATAAAGTCCTTTTGGTGCAATTAGATTAGCATGTAAAATCCTTACTAATTGTGCTTTTAAATAATGTTTTTCTTTTCCAGGGAAAGGAGGATAAGTTTTTAATTCTTAATTCAAATTTCCTGTGCAAACATATTTTATTTCTCTAGCCACCTTCACTTATTCTGGGGTTACCAATGGTAATTCATTCCAATCAGTCAATACTAAGGATTAAAGGGTTTATTACTATCGTTTGTGACCCAGAAAGTATAGTAATTTACACCATCTCCTCTAGGTTCAGCATTAGGGGCTAAATAATCGGTTGGTAATTTGGGGACTACTCCTCTGGCTACATAATAATCAGAATTTCTGCATAGTATCTTTCCAAAGAATGTCATTTCAGTTGCATTAGTTTCAATCTGAAAATAGATGTTGATATTTACACTTAATTACTTAATACTTAATTGGATCTAGTAGGTTTCTTCCTCTCCAAAACCATAACCTGCAGCTTCTAACAATCTAGCTGATGCAACAAAGTCTTATAAAATAGTAGGCATTTATGCAACTGTTTGACCCTACAATTTAATAGCCATTATACTTTCAGTAATTGTGAAACCCTCTTTACCCAATCCGCAAATTCAGGGATTTTGTCTTTCAGATTATTTACTTCACTTTCAGATGACAATTTTTTGAAAAGAAATCTATTTTTTTTTGTGAAATCCGATAAGAGTTCTATTGAGTTCATATCCTTGTGATTGCTTGACAAGACTTCATTAATGAAGCTGTTGATGTGATCGAAAAGGGTGACCCCATTGACATCCGTGTGAGATTTCAAAACCTACGATAATTTGCTCATTAATATATTTATAATAAAATTTCATATCAGTTATTTAAATCATCAAAATAGGAATGCTTCAAAGCTTCTTCTGCCGTGATTCTTGCATAAGGATCGTAAACAATCATCTTAGCAAGTAGATCTAATCCTAATGGACATAAATTTGTAATGTCCCTCCCCAAAGTGGCAGCTGGATTAGTAGGAGTTGGCCATCTTGGAAAAGTACTCTTAAAGTCAGGCAGAGTGCTGACTCCTGGCCAAGTAGACTCCTTTGGAGTTCCCATGATCTTAAATATCTTGAATAACTAATCAATCTCGGAATCTCCACAAAATAGTGGTCGTTTCTAAGCCATCTCAGCAAATATACAACCCAAAGACCAAATGTCCACTGGAGTTGAATATTGTCTCTATCCCAATAGAATTTCTGGGGCTCTGTACCATAATGTAATAACTTCGTGGGTGTAGGTTTTTAGAGGAAGGCCAAATGCTCTTGCCAATCCAAAATCTGCTATTTGAGTGTTTTGTTATTTTATGTCAACTAAAATATTCTAAGGCTTTAAGTCTCTATGAATAACTCTATTTTAATGGCAATAATTTAGAGCTTATAACATTTAGTGAATAAATTTCTTCACTTGAACTCTATCTAACTAAGGTACACTTTCCATGTACTTTTTTAAGTCTAAATCGACAAAGTCAAAGATTAAGTACAACCTTGACTCATCATAAACTACATCTTTCAGAGGAACAATGTTTGGATGTTAGACCTGATATTTCTATGCATTCTTACTTCCTTCAATAAAGAAATCTCTCTGATGGCAGTTGACGGAACTCCTTCATCTTCATGATCCATTCTAATTTTCTTCAATGCCACTATCTCTCCTGTCTGATTATCTTTGGCCTTATAAACTAATCCGTAGGTTCCTTCTCCTATTTTCTCTAATTTCTAATATCTCTCCTCACTTTAAACGAAATCCATAAATAACTGCAATTCGTTAATTTTAATAATTATATTCTGCCCAAAGCTTTTAGGTTTATTTATTATTATAATTCTTTCAACAATTTAAATCTTCTTAACACTCTAAATAATTTAGTATTATGATAAAAAATATAATAAATATGCTAAAATCATAGAACATGAATTTGGTTTTTAGTCGTAGTTGTTGTCACAATGCTCTTTCTTGTCTACATCTTTTTGGTAGCTTCGTTTTCAGCCTCTAACATAACAATTTTTTCATTAAGATCACTATTTAATCCATTCAACTTTTTAAATTTTTGCTTCATCTCTTCTAGTTAATGCTCTTAATCATAACTTGTTGATTCGATTCTTGTCTCCTATTCCTATAATTGTTAAAACAATTTCATTTTATCATTATAATCCTCATCCATTTACCTACAATAACAGATCTTTATACTTCAATTGTTATTCGAGTTTTTCTATTTCACTCTCCATTTCATCGCATTATTAATTAACCTCATTTTAAGTAATCTAACAATTCTCAGTCTTCTGATATCCATTCAGTTTTCTATTTTGTGTCTCTAAAGTTAATGCTACATATTTTCTCTCCAAATCCAAAGCTAATTAACGCCAAGGTTCTTCGATTGATTCAATGTAAACAATCTAAATAGGCCTCGGCACTAAATGCTTTTCCATAATATTGGGAACCTACTCATAATGTCTTATCAAAATATTTCCATTTAATGTGGTTCCTGTTTTAACAACAATTCCGTATTTCTCATCAGGGAGCATTTAATTTAACAAATAAAATTTATATATTTTATTAATAAATTTTAAAACCAATGCTAATTCATATTTATGTGAATTAAATTACAACTTAAATCAATGCACCTTAAAAATCAATTAATTATAATTATTATCCAAATTACTATTGTATATTTATTTTCTCTCTGGCTATTCTTTGTTTATTGAATAAAGCAAATGGTTTGTAAAACGAATACCGATTTTTAATTTACTACTCTCCTCAATCCCCAAATCGTTTATTAAAAATACGTAAGACAAACAATTGTATAGTTATAACCCCTAATACAATTTATAAAAAATTATGAATTACTGCGAAAAAACTCAAGGTTCAAGAAATAGCCTTTATAATAAAATCTTAGTATTTATTTATTTTGTTTATATAAAATCAGTTTCAGTTCGCTAACACTCATTATTATCTAGCTTATGATTTTTCTGGGTTATTCTACAGCAAAAATTGAGCAATAAATTCAATAGGATTAGGAGGTCTTAATAAATAGAAAAAACTAACCTCACTTTTGCT
This sequence comes from Paramecium octaurelia, assembly GCA_905182995.1. Taxonomy (NCBI): domain Eukaryota; phylum Ciliophora; class Oligohymenophorea; order Peniculida; family Parameciidae; genus Paramecium; species Paramecium octaurelia. Next base: position 129,773 of record CAJJDP010000009.1, read on the forward strand.
ACTTCAGTCATTGCCTACAATAGGAGGGGTACCACAGTTTAATCTAAGTAGTTTCTAATTGGAAGGGCTTACAACTATTTCATTTTCTAGAAGAATAGATGTGATAAAGTACTTCCTCTTCACTTGACATGTATTTATATTTGAAATTTAATTAATATCATTTGTTTAATAAAGATAATACTATATATTACAATATAAGTATATACAAATAATGCGAAAAATGATCAAATCATCTCATTAATTAAGGCATATTATTGAAACCTAAAAATATAATCGCCATTGTTTTTTTTCACTATTATTCTTTTTATGGACTCTCATATTATTAAAATTATCCATATAGATAATTAATTTGGATTAATCTTCATTTGATAATTATTACATTAACATATCAGTTTTAATTTCATTAAATCTGATTGATATAGAATTTACATAAACTCATTATCTAAAACCTTATTTAATTTTTAGTTGAGTCAAAACTCTACTTATTAATTTAAATTTTCAGAGTATAATGAATTTTTCGTTTTGAATATTAATGAATTAAGTTGCTTGATTCCATTTTTAATTTAATCAATCATTTTTCAATGGTAAATTGATCATATCATATTTTGCAATCATAAAGAGTAGAATTTCGATAGAAAATTAATAATAGTTTTAGTTTAAGTGTAGCAGAGATACCTATGTATTATAAACCATATATTAGAATAAATATTTTATCATAATTAATTAAAGAACTTCATTCAATCTCTTAATGGGTATTGAACTTATTTATTTCTTCAATTAGTTCTTCTATTAGCCACGATTAGGATTCGGATATCGCTTTAATTGAGGAAAGCTATTCTTCTACTTCCACGGGATCATTCTGAATTATTTCTATAATATATTATTCATCTTCTCTTTTTGCTTTGTGCTTAGTTCTTTTTTATTTAATGCCCTTTTCAGAATGATTTTAGATATATTTTTCGCCAACCTCACTCACAATCACTTTACGAATTTTATTGCATAATTGTTCTATTGAGTTGGATGATTCTTCTTGATTTTAAGATGAAACCTTCCTTTTTGATAGCATTCTCTCTGATAATAATTACAAATTTAATAAATTACAATATATTATTAACTTAATCTAACATAATTAAAAGAAGAAAATAATTTATAATTAAATTGAATTACAGAAGAACAGAGCTCAATACATCTTTAACACTTTTGAATAAGAATTCAAAATATCAACAACAATTTATGAAAATTGAACATCTTCCCTGCAAATCTTAATTCCTTGACTTTCTGGGAATTTCAGCAATGCCTCATTCAATTCTTGTATTTTTTCGCTATTGAATATACATACTAATATATACATTAAGTAATTTTTTTTTTAGCATTTTTTTAAGTCAATCAATTACAAAATCTGCCAGAACACCATCTTAATTAAGTGAACTTACTTGTTCTCAATTAGATTTTTGGTTAACTCTTTGATATTGAGGTTTGATAATGCCTGATTAATCTCATTTAGATTAACTTATTCTTATCTCATCGATTATTGAGTTTATTAAAATATTTCTATCAAATAGAATCGATAAAAATATGTAAACTATCTACAATCTTTGGCACAACTCTTAATTCTTGAATGCAAGGTTTCCAAGTTCCTTACTTATAATTGTCTTTTTTCAATTTAGGACCCTAATTTAATCACGCAGTATTAGTTAACAATCACACAACTTAATATGTATACAAGCTGTGTCTCATGATATAGATAAATGGCTGTTTCTAATAGGGTTTCCGTATATTGATTTAGCAATTACTTCAAATATATGCTCATTTCATCTAATTTTAAAATCAAGACAGTATGACAATCATTAATTTAATTCATAGTAGATGATTTCTCTAATTGTTACTAAAATTCTTTTAATGAATTGTGTAAGCTCTTCTCAAAGAATAAATGAACCATCTCATTTGTAATATTTAGTAAATCCTCTTTACCAAAAATGACTTCTAGATTCTCTCTAAAGGTTTTGTCCATCAAAACTTATGTAACATGATTGGATTTTTATAATAGGTTGGCAATTGCTTCAATATTGTAAGTACTAACACTCATTACTAAACACGACACAAGAGGAATCTTATTTTAAGTGTAATTAACAAGGTTATCAATGATGTTTTTCTTTTGTTCTTCAGCTGTTGCATTCTTTTATATTTTCATATTCAATGCTGTAAGTACTGTGTCTAAGACGAAATACTCCACTTAAGAAAGACATTAGTTTTAGTACTTGTATAGCTCACTCAAAATGTAATCATACCTTTGCAATATAATGTTGATTCTCAGACTTACTGTGGATTGTGGTATGTTTTCATGGAGATCTATAAGTTTCCAATGAAAGAAAGCCTTTTTTGATTCTTGATCAGATCTTTCATAAATTACAAATTCATCAGAACAATGAGTTGTTTTCAATGTAAACCATATGTAAAAGTCTCTATCTTTTTGGAATTATGTTTATTCAAATACATCGTAAGCATCACTAACATCTAATAGCAACCAATAACATTGTTGCAATAAGATATCACAATATTGTTGTCTTGATTTCTCTTCCACATCATTTTAGTTGAGAATTTCTTGCTTTTGTAAATCGAAAAAACTTAAAAATTACTAAGCTATTTTTTAATCACTTGATATCAATCCAGATAGAATCTTTTATGCTTCATTAACCTTCCCACACCTGATCAATAAAAAGAGGATTCCACTTGGGAAAAATTGCCCTATTTAATACAATTCAGTAGTTTATAGATAAGGAAGGTAAAACTCTTTGAATTTTCGATTTAAATTCTATAAATCTAAGTGACCAATTTATTTAAGCATGTCATTTTCTAAATGCGTGACTGTATTTCGAATAATTTTCTCACTATATTTTAATTGAATTTGAGTACCATTTTTGTTATTAATTCAATGAATTTGATATATTCTTAAACTAATCTGCTAATAATCTCATCTCCACATTGTGAGTGGTCTCAAAAAGCTCCAAAGTTCTAAAAAGTTTCTCATATATTGATAAATCATTCTTATTTTTGATAAAATTCAAGAGTGCTTAATATAAATGGTTTTCGGTAAACAATTTTGACAAAATTACTTCACTATATTAATTTAGTTAAATTTCATGTGACACTAATTTTTCAGTTCTATTTGAAGAAGTGAGGATGTCTGCTAATTTCTCCTTTTGTCTTGTCATAGTCTTGAGCTCTGTCTTGTGAAAGGAATTGTAAATCTAATTTGTTTATTCGAAGTATTTTACTTATTTATTTTTTTAGAACTCTTGCTAAATAGATGAAAAATTTCTGAAATTATCAATTTATATGCTTGAATGATATTACTCCTATTTTTTTTTCATTTCTTGGTTAATTCTATCTCCTAATCTTTTAATGTGGTCACTCAGATAATCGACATTGCTTTAATTTAGATGAGATTTTTTGAAGAGGGAATCCACCTTTAATCCTATATCCTCAATCATAAAGTCTAACTAGAGTTAATAAATTACTTTAGGTTTTTTTAAGCTTAATAGGTAAATTAAAAATGTTTGAGATTCTTTTTCTAAGATGATCTGTCTATTATGCAATTATGGCTAGATCTTAATCCTACGCTTATTTGTTTTACTATGTCTGTTGTTTATTTTGAGCAATTTATTTCAAAACTTAAGAAGTAGGCATATTAAAATTTTAAGTGCCACCAATTCCCGCATTCAACCCATTACTATTTATTTGCATATTTTATTTTTAATTAATCAAATAATTTATTCACATATTTTATTTTCTAGACCAATGTATGATTATAATCCCTTCATTTATGAATACTAATTGAAAAGGATTCAAAATTTAATTGAGCATCCATATCCTCTTTATAATATTGAATGTGTCCTTTCATATTTTAATACATTAATATAATTGTTTGTTTCTTCCATTTATATTATCCTAACGATTTAATTAAGCATGGAGAAAGGAGAGATAAAATTAAAAAACTTATTAAATGTGCGAAGTAATAATAAAATGAAAATTCCAATTTTTTGGGTATTTTATGCTATGAAGATTATCGGAAGATTTTTGCTAATAAATAGTATCTCAGTCATTAAGAAATGTATTTGAAGGGTGTGTTTAATGATTTTTATATAATCAGCATCAAATATATGCGATGATTCCATTAATTTCTTTACAGTTTTTCACTTTAGCTTTTATTCTCAATCTAAGACATGATGAAATCAAAATTTACTTTTCAGAGGAACTGACATCCTTTCCTTGGACTGTGACTTTGCAAAATTCTCCTGATTCACTCAATTTTTCTGGGTTTGCACAAACATTTGGGATTTTAGTTTCTTTTGAATCAGGATACTCAGCATTGATTCGTGGATCTTTTTATTAGACAAAGTATCTGACTCTTGAAAATTAGAATACCTATCTAATTGTCTTAACAATATTCATAATTAAATTAATACAAAATTTTGTAATAATTCCTTAGTTGAGTTAATTACATTTATTAACAAAAATGATTGCAATTGTTTAGACCCCAAGTACTGTACCATCAACTAGATAAAGTAAAACAGTAACTTATTAATTTCACCTTGATTAGCCTGGAGAATACGATCACTTCAGAAGAATCTTAAAAACTAGATAGAGATTCCCATCAAGTGCAGATTGCAAATTCAGGAAATCTGTAAGCAGTCCATTAAAAAAATAAAGTGCCAATCAACCTACAGAGAAGCGAGTCCTTCTTACTTTGTAAGATAGACCCAAAACTTAAGCAGATTTACCAGAGAGACCTCCTGAATATTACAATTTGTTCAACCTACCATATAAAAACTACAAATATTAAAAGCCTCCTGGATAAATCAATGTAGCAGAGTACCTTGAGGGAACATATAAATTAGGGAAAACCATAGGGATATGGGATAAAAATACACTGCACAAGAAATTAAATGTGAACAAGTATTCGATGATTAAATGAAATTAGCCTTTAGATTAAAAGAAGCAATTACACATCTGATCATCTTATAAAGGCAAGAAAGCCATAAGGTCCATCGAGTTGTTTGGAAACTATTTACATAGCTAAATTGCAATTAGATAATGAACAAACCTAAGAAGGGTTGGTTAAGATGAAGGCAATGGAAGACACTCTAAAATAGGATATTCAAAGGTATCTTGTTGAAGGATCATCGACTCAGCTTTAAATAAAATTTCCATCATAATCATACATTTTGAATAGATGGACAAGACAATCAATTGGTTAAGAGCCACCTCAATGCTCAAAATGTGAATTGATTCCTAAATTCTCTTTTCAAAAAAACCAAGTTAACAATAGTGTTGAATCACTGAGGAGATCTATGATATAATTTCAAGCTCAGGAGACTTCTTCATAAATTACAGAATTGCCACAACAAATGAAATTTTATAAATTTGAGTAAGGCTTTACTATTGATAGTGCAGTCCAAAAATTAACTCATTTTGGCATCTCTACAAAACTAAAGGAATGACTATTGAATCTTTAAAGGAGGGCTTTTAGATCTTAAAGAAGCCAATCATAGGTGATAGACTATTATTAAGTTTTGACTTAACTCCTATAAATAATGAGGAAAGGGTATCATACAAATAATTCTGCTATTTTGTGAGAGTGTTCATTTACAAGAAGGCCAGTTTAAAGGAGATGATAGACAGTGTACTTAATGTAGGTGAATTATTTAATAATAATAGTTTTATGATCCAGAGAGATAATATAGAGTTACAAACAGAGAGTTTATTAATATCAATAGGATACTTTGTGAATAGTTTATGGAGAAACATCCAACAGTGAAACCAATCTATCAAGAGTTAATCTAAAATTTTAAACTGTCGAAAGTAATTAATGATGAAAATGACGCTTATTTTGATTAAAAAGCATTTAAGCATGTCTTCATTTCGAATTAGATGCATATTTAAGATATTATAGAATTGATTAGTGATGAGTGATTAATTAATAAATAAATTAAATTTTATAAACATGATGAAAGTATTATTCAACAATATTGTAGATAGAAGAAGTGAAATCGACAACCAAAACCTAGAGAATTGCACATCACAGTCACATTAAGGGATTGGGTTTGTAAGAAGATGGAACTGCTTTAGAAAATGCATCTGGCATGGTTGGATAGTAAATAGCAAGAGAGGTAATTAAAGCAAATTATTTATGAAAAGGCAGCAGGAATATTTGTTGATTTGGTTAAATCCAAAAAACTTGCAGGAAGAGCATTACTAATGGCAGGACCACCAGGAACTGGAAAAACCGCCATAGCTTTGGCAGTGGCCTAAGAATTGGGATCTAAAGTACCATTTTATCCAATGGTTGGGTCTGAAGTGTATTCGGCTGAAGTTAAAAAGACAGAGGTGCTTATGGAGAATTTTAGAAGGGCTATTGGACTAAGAATTAAGGAAACCAAGGAAGTTTGGGAAGGAGAAGTTATTGAATTAAAAACAGAAGAAAAGGATGATCAAACAGGGTATGGATATATTCAATAAATTAGATATGGAAAAGTAGTATCAGCAGTAGTAATTACATTGAAAACATCTAAAGGATCTAAAACATTAAAGTTAGATCCATCCATTCATGAAAATTTGACTAGAGAGAAAGTTACAATTGGCGATGTCATTTATATTGAAGCTAATAGTGGAAATGTCAAAAGAGTAGGAAGATGCGATGTTTACAATAGCGAATATGATTTGGAAGCAGAAGAATATGTTCCATTGCCCAAGGGTGATGTTCATAAAAAGAAGGAGATTGTCCAAGATGTCACTTTACATGATTTGGATGTGGCTAATGCAAAACCTCAAGGAGGTCATGATTTCGTTTCTCTGATGAATTAATTGAATAAAAAGAAGAAAACTGATATCACAGACAAATTGAGAGGTGAAATCAATAAAGTAGTCAGCAAATACATTGACTAAGGTGTTGCAGAATTAGTTCCAGGAGTGTTATTTATTGATGAATGCCACATGCTGGATATAGAAGCATTTACTTTCTTGAATAGAGCCTTAGAATCTACACTAGCTCCTATCGTTATTTTAGCTACTAATAGAGGTTACTCTTAAATTAGAGGGACTGATATCAATAGTCCTCATGGATTACCAGTTGATCTCTTGGACAGGTATTGAAATACTCATTATACTAAGATTATTGATCATTAGAACTACTCCATATAACTTAGAAGACATCATTAAAATATTAGCAATCAGAGCCTAAACTGAGGGACTTAAGATAACAGAAGAAGCATTATAAGAGTTGAGTAGTATTGGTAATCAATCATCATTAAGGTATTCAATAAGTATATTAACTTAGATTTGCTATTCTTCTGCTAACACCTGCGAATATATTAGCTCAAACTTCAGGCAGGGAAGAGATTGCCATTTAGGATATATAGGAAGTTCATGAACTTTTTTTACATGCAAAATAAAGTGCTAAAGTATTAGAATAATAAGCGGATAAATATATTAGTTGAGTTTTATGTTGAAAATTGTATAAGTAATTTGTATATAATACGAATTCCTCTTTTATAAACCGATTGTTCTTTATTATATTTTAAAATCAGGAGATATAACTTAAATAAATTATTATTCATTTTATGAATACTGCCAAATTTCACAATCGAAGTTTGTCTTACTCTAAATTAAAAAGTACCAATAGAATTATTAATGGATAATTCAGCGAACCTAATCAATTAAGTTCCAGCATTTTGTAATAAACTCATGAGCAACATTCATTCCCAAAAGCCAAAAGATTTCCATCAGTTTCAAGAGAATCAACACCTAAAATGCTGTTGTTAAGTGATACAAAAACTAAAAGGTCCACATCCTTTGGATTTGGTACAAAACTCATCAAACCTTTGGACTTGGAAAGGAGAGATCGATTAAATCCTGCTCCTGGAGACTATTAAGTAAAGGTTTTATAAAGTACAAAATCGTTTTCCTTTGGAAATAAACTAGCTAAAATTGATCGCTAAGAAGTGCCTGGTCCAGGATAATATCAATTTAAACTATTATCAAAAACTCCTTAATTTAGCATATATGGAAAGATAATGTATCATTATATAAATATGCTTAGGGATAAACAGGTATTGCCCAAGTAATAGGCATCCTTTGTTACCTATAATCCAAAAGAGGCTTTGACTTTGAATTAACGATTTAATAAGATATCCTTTGGAATAGGAGAGAGACCAAAACAAACCTTTAATGAATAAATTCCTGGACCAGGATCCTATCAATGCAAATCCTTATTCGATTTGATTTGCGAAAGGAGAAAATAAAAAGGTTCTCCTTGAGACCTCACTAATTTTGATTCTTATAGTTTTCCCTTAAAAAATTTCATACCCAAACATGTATATATAATTCAGAAATATTTAATTAAACCATTCTATTCAATCAGGCTCAAGTACTCGCTTTTGATATTCACTCCTATTTATCCTATTGCACTCTAGTTTCCATTATAAAGCACGCAATTATCAAAGACTAATAACATGTCTGTATGAAATTCTCTAAAGTTTTTATATGCATTCACATTTAATTTATTCTATTTATTTGTCATATAGATTTACTTTTATAGTTCCAAAATCCATTGGTTTTTTTACGATTTCAAAGTAATCGGTAATATGAAATTCCTTTTGATCAACTGGTTTATGGAAAAAGTAGGCTCCTTTTGCTTTCCAAATTAATGCTGTTAATTCATAAATACCAAATAATACCTATTATTTTTTTGGCCTACTTTTCCCAAGTTTCGTCTTCCTTACATTAATTTATCATATTTTCATCAATAAAATCATCGGCATTTAAAATAAGGGATGCAATCTCAGGATATTAAATTGAAAATTGTTAAAAGTCATCATTTGTTAATTCTCTTTGTTGTCCTTTGTCATCAGTATGCAATATTTTATATTGCTATTTTGGAACTTCCTTCTACTTTTTCTTATTCTATTTTTATTCCCCTCCTTTAACACTCTCCTCCTTTTTCTAATGAACATCTTCCTTTTGCTTTTGCATACTAGCAGTAATCAAATCAATAACTTCTTTTTTCTGGGATTGTTTAGCAAAATACAGCGCTGTTTTCTTTTTATTATCTTAATGGTTAACAGGACATCCCGCCTAAATTAAATACCCATATTTTTTACTTCTATCAATAATTTACAAGCTTCATAATGCCCTTTGCTTGCTGCATAAAATAAGGCTGTCTAACATGATAAAGTATCAAGATGTGCTACATCACTGCCCAATTTAATAAATCTAAATGGTTGATTGCAATGATTACCTTGAAATAATGTCAATTCTATTTTCTCTTGAAGCATAGAATAATGGAGTTTAACCATATGAATCAGTATCAGAAATGTTGATTCCTTATGATACTAAATAATCAAATAGTTTAGTCCTTCCATCTCTGCAAATATAAAAAAGGATGGATTATTTTAGGTTGTCTTTATAGTGTATGTTTGCTCCTAATTCGCATAAGTACTTCAATAATTGCAATGAAACATCTTCATCTGAACCTATTATTGCAATGAATGTTGAAATTTATCGAGTCTATGGATCAATTCGATTCACTAGATCAATGTCCTTTTGATACGTAGCTAAGTTAAATCAAATCAATGCGATACTTAATATTTGCCTAACCTTTTCTATGTTCTAAAAATGCAAGGCTTAGCGAAATTCTGCATATATTGCATAAATTTATTCGGATGTGAGCTTCTACATTGGGATTTCTTATTCTATGGGTTAGAGCAATTATTGAAACTAATTAATGTCTATTTAGTTAATGCTGATACCTATTTCGGAGGTGATCTATGAAACAATTGAATTAATCTATGACTGAGTATAATTTAAACTTTGTAAAATAGTAACTACTTGATCCGAATTTACCCTCTCGTTTATAGCAGCCATTTTAAATCTGGTGAGGGCCGTTTGGAGGAAATTTTAATGATTCATATTCAATAAATTTAATAATGAATGAAATTCCTCCAATAATTAACTTATATTATTGAATTTTATATGTTAGTAATGTTGTATAATTTTATTTGATAAATTATTTTTATATTTGAATTAAGTTCAATTGAATTAAAGAATATCAAATATATATTTATTTTCCAATAAATCAAACATATCAATGTTTTTTTGCATATTTCAATGTGAATTCTCTAGCTTTCATTAGTGCTTGGGCTTCATTTGCTTTCCATAAATTGGCTGCTTCATTGTTTAATGGATCATCCTTAAGTTATAGAAAATTAAATTACAGGATTAGGTGAGCTCAGTAACACCTAAATTGATAGCAAAATTGATCTTATTTATAATGCAGGAGACCACTTGTCTTTTAACACATCCAAACAAATTCTTCCTAAATTATCAATATTTGGATGATAGATCTTTGTATTGAATACACATTTTGGTGGGGACTAACGATGTAAGTAATAAACGTACCATAGGATAATCATCTGGTAATAACAATTCAACATCAAAAACTCCGCCTTCATATGGAGTATTGGGAGGCCCTGAAATTATAACAAAAAAATGTTTGAAATTTGCAGGATTAGGAGTCACTTCAATACCTTAAACCTTGTCTTTTGCTAAGTTTTATGTCTCTTTTATGATTCTTGGAGTTGGCTATGCCATTATTTATATTAGAAATTAGATATAAAATTTTAATTTTTTAATGATAATTATTCTGATTGATAACATTTCTATATCAATATTCTTACATATCAAATGGAAGAGAAATATTAACAACTTGATTTCTATCTATGCAAAATATAGTAGTATGATTTTAACTTCATTCATCGAATTTCTAAAGTCTATGGAATGTCAAGAATTTTAGATTTTTGAAGGTTAATCAAAATATAAAATTTTATCAGACTAAAATCAAAATCTAGGAAGCACTTAATTTCTAAGAAAATTTTGATTTCTTACTTTAGTATTCTTTTTAACATTAATTAGTTTATAGTTTACTTTATTTAAATGAAAGTTAATATTTTCTAAAAATAAAAAGTTCTTTTGAAAAAACTGAATGTTTATTTATAATTGTTGGATATCAAATTTAAATAAGAAATAAATTTATTTATACATACATATGTTTAATAGTTCACCTTTAAGTTAAAAAGCTTAGTACAGTATCGCACAATCTAAGATAACCCAAGATGTGAGTTCTAAAGGTTAGCAACTCTCAGCTTTTCCCAATTAATCGCAATAAACCTTGTCATAATAATAGGTACAGTAGTTTTTTTACTAGGTAAAATAGACTTAAACTTTGTAAGTTTAAAGTACAGCTTCTTTACAAGGGATAGTTGCTAAGTAGTCATTCCAATCAATCAGATCAGTGAGAATTAATCAAGTGTCGATTAAATCAGCCGATCATTAAGTACTAATCCATTCGATATTTTTAGGTGGAATCCCAAGCCTATGTGGGCAATATTATTGCACCTCCACCACAAGAGTCTTAGCAGCAATCCCCTTAGATTAGAGTGGAGGGTTCAAAGTCATTAAGAAATTACGTCACCTCTTCTCCTCAAGCCCCTTTATCATATAAATCTAATAATAGTTTTCCTCTTTCAAAACCTTCCTTCGTTGAGTACTACCCTCCAGTATATGTGCCTCACGTAGAGCCTATATATACCCAAACAATAATCACTAATCCGATTCAAGTGGTTGACTTAATCAAGTTTGAAGAAATTTGGAGTAGAAGAATAAAAGTACTCGAACAAATGTTAGAGTAAAAAAGTTAAGTGAATGTTGAAACTTAAAACTATGAGTTAAGAGCATCATATAGCGATGATAGACAGACCATTACCGACCTATAAACTGAACTCTTTAGTGTGAAAACTTAATTAGAAGATAGAGAGGCAGTAATTACTTTACTGAAACAACAATTATAAAATGCAACAGAATAAGCTGAGTTTGCAAACAGTATATTTAGAAATATAAATTTAGAGTAACACAGGAGTACTTCCAATATTTTGACCTAAGAAATGCAGATTAAAATTACAACTCTACAATAAACCATTGATAAATTATAATTAAATTTGACATCAGTTTAAGAAATGGTAGAGAAATATAAATAAGAAAACTATTCATTACAATGTGAACTCAAAAAGCAACTTGCAACATTGAATGAAAAAGAGGAAATCATAATTAAATTAAGATAATAATTAAAATTGACTCTTGATTAGTATAATTTAGATGCATGTAATTATTTAATTTATTTTAGAATCGAACAAGAATGTTTCTTAATAAAAAATATCTGAGTTATAAATTGAGGTGACTTCCCTTGAGCAAACCATAGCAAATTTACAATCAAATTTGAATTCAAAAGATAATTAGCTTGAGAGATTGAGAATTGAAATCAACCAACTTTAAATTGAAAAATAACAAATCCATGACTTATGCATTCAGAAGGATGGTACAATATCTAATTTGTAAACTGAATTAAATGAACTCTATTAATAAGTAGATTAAATGAGTGAAGAAATCACAACAACTTAGTCTATCAAAACCTTTGAAGAAGAAGCTAAAATGTGGAAATAAAAGTTTAAGGAATTAAATGATACTTATCATGCTTGCTAAGAAAAATTAATGGTTAGAGATGCAGAATATGAATCATTAATTAAATAACAAAGTCAATAAAAAATAGTTACTTTAAGCACAGTGATAAAGTAAAATAGTTCGCGATCTGTTTTAAATGTAATCAATTTCTTATATTAAAGAATTCTGACTATAGATCAAGCAGTATGATATAGAATGAGGTTGATAAAACTTAAACCATCCAAAAATCCCTTAGGATGTGAGATTTATTCGTGTTAAACATAGATGTTATATTTTATAAATTGTATAGAAAAAATCATTTTTTATTCTTCTTTGTTGATGCAAAATCTATTGAAATAATGTAATTTATTACTTTATCCCTCAACATCCTTTAAAGCTTGTTTAGCCATGTCATGAAATTCAGTGTAGTTTAGAAACTTTTAAAATTCCTGCCCCTCTTCATTTCCCTAAGAAGGTAACACTGACGATTAATTTAATTATTATTTAGATTTGAATTCTTTTGTGGGTATTTCTTCCAATAGTAATCCAGTTATAAATTTATTTTAATTTAATCCATCTCTTCTAATTTTGTTGGATTTATATAAGACCAACATGTTTATATAGCCTTCCATTTCAGCTAATAATATAATCAAGAAATTCACCTAAATACTGATCAATATTGGATTCATTTAATTAAAATCCACCTTAAAATGTATACACTCTAGTATGATCTTGGTTAAATTTGGTTTTAATCATTTTATTTAAAATACTCTCAATGATTGGTTAGATCTATGATAATTTATTACTAAATTCGTTAATCTCATTTTATCTATGAATGATATTGGACAGTTTTACTTTTAATCAATAATCCTTTAGATTTATTTTCTCTTTCTTTCACCGTCTGGAGTTGCTGATAAAATTCTCTCTCTCTCTTTATTTTCTTTTTTCTATATTTCACATTTTTCCTTTAGTTCTAAATTATTATCTTCTAGAGCATCTATTTCTTAATTTAGTACATCAACATATGTCCATAATGAATAGTTCTACTCTTCGCTTTTTATAAAGTTATTTTTGATTTCTTCAATATCAGTTAATCCAGTGGCTTCTTTAATCTAATTAAATGCTTCATCTATAATTCTCATATTTCTTTAATATGTATCAATCATTTTAACTTTTTCTTTGTTATTGGCAATAATTCTTTATAATCTTCTTTTTAATAATGTTCCAGTATCGAAAGTAGAATAATTGGTGGCCTTGAGTCTATTGTTTTTTGATATTTTGTCTTTTTCATTTTATTTTTCTTATTTCTCTTTTAATTCAGCCTTTAGTTTATCGAATTTTTCTTAAAATTCACTTTTATCAATTTCATTCTTGGTTTTCAAATCGAACATTTGTTATTAGGTAATTTCTAACAATATTTCTAATTATTACAAGCATCATGAACCTTTCTTTGAGCCTGTGATTATGTTGATATCAATCTACTATGGATTTGCTCATGATTCTACTCAATTTCCTTCATAGCTTGCAACAATTAATTGCGTTCTTTTCTGATTATATCAATATTCGATTTCATAATTTCAATGTTCGCAACAGACTTACATAATTTTTTGTCGAACTATATTGGATTATGGAATTACTTAATCAATTTAAAATTGTAGACTTTTTGATTCTGCCTGATCTTTGTTCAAAACCTTTTTAATGGAATCCATTTTCAATTTTTTGACTGATTGCACCTTATTTTTAACTTCTTCCTGTAACTATCTATGTTATTGTTCTAAATTAAAGAGCTTTCTAAAATAATATATCTGTTAAATGAAACCTTCTTTCAATTTCCACTTTTCTGGTGTAATTGTCTATCTCTCTTTATAATGTAATAATGATTGGCTCATTTAACTATCCTTGTTTACCATGGGAAAAGGATCGGTTTGATACTTTGCTTGAACGAGGCATATGTTTTAATAAATAATTGAAAAATTATATATTATATTTTTGAACTTGAGATTGTTAAGATATCATTATTATAGTTTAAATATTAATGATGATTAAGTATAATTCGCAACAACATTAAAATCATAAATAGAAAAAATAATATTTATTTCTTGACCCTTATTTATATAGACGCTAGAAAATCTTACTTCTCATTTCATTATGGATTATAACCACATATGTATGTTCAAAAATAAATCTATAAGATTATCAGAATGGCAGATTTAAGATTTTATTAAATATATTTATTTACAATGAACTCTTTACTAAAAGCAGAATAACCATATTTGGATCAGCAACGCAAATCTACAATCAGTCCAGAGATACGAAATAATATCTAAAGCACTCTCCATAGAAGGATAAATCATTCTTAAGTGGATTTAATAACTCCTATTACAGTTAAACAAAATCACAAAAAGTAGGCTATAACGTAAGGTTTGCAATAATTGTTAAAATCAAGTCCATATTCAAAATTAGTTCAATAAAAATCTTAATAATAACTCTAAATCTTAGACAGCTTCTCTTAACAATATTTGAACGGATATGCTCCCACACCCAATTAATTATCATCGCAAATACTTTTCAAGCCAGACATCCGCACTCCTTCCTTAAATTCTACTACGTCAAGCAGCATTAAGCCAAGGATCAGAAACAACACAAAAGAGCTAATTCAAAAGAAATCATTTGATTCTATTAATGCTACTTCCAACAGAGAAAAAGAGAGATAAACGATTTCCCAATTATAAAATATCATTCAAAGATCCTCAATAATATTAAAATCCTACAAGGATGAATTGCAAAGGCATATAAATGAAAAGTAGGACTTAATCAAACAAATTTAATTATTAGAACAAATTAGAATTAAGCAATGATTATAATATTTAATACTTATATATTCGAAGCAAGTTTATCAGGCAACATTGCAATACTCGTTGAATAGACTCAAGAACCCTAAGTATTGATTTTGTACTCGCATATTAATGTGTTTCATTTGTATTGATACTTCTATTTCTCTCATTATTAAATGAATATCCTTTTTTTTAGTGAATTTCAAACTTAACTCTTGTTTTTCCTTTTCTTATGAATTTGAGCATATGTTTTATTATGACTTCAATAATTTGATTGTTATGGTGAAGTTACAAGTGGATCTTAAATTACACTGACTTATACAATTTATATTCTGAATATAAAATAAAATTAAGGTAAATAAAAATTAATAATTTAATATCTAATGTTGAATTAATAAAGACTTGATCAATAAGAGACTTTAAGAAATGAGTATTAATAGACAAGACCAATTTCTTAGTAGTTTGTATACACAAGTGGAGTATAACAAGTAAAATTAACTAATTAATTATGATAGGTTCCTTTTGTTGGTCAATAAGTATAGCAAGAGGAATTTGTATTTGACGGAAGAAATTAAGCATTTAATCAATAAGGAGTTCAATTTCCTAATAACTTTGTAACAGCATAAGTCACAAACTATCCCACCATTAATGTAATATTAATCTATTAAAATGTTAGCCTTGCAATCCTTGTTAGGCATCACCATTACATATGCAAATCGTAGTTGTAAACAGAGAAGAAATAGAGGCTCCCTGGAGATTGGAGTGCGAGTATCTTCAATCAGTTATCACTGAACTTGAAGCCAGATAATTAGAAACAAAAATCGTTGAAAAAGTAATTGAAAAGGAGAAGATTGTTAAGGATACTGAATCCATTTCCTAATTAGAGAATGAATTGAATAGATTAAGATTAAGTAATTAACAGGAAGTAAGCGATTTGAGAAGATAAATTTCTGAATTGCAGATGTAAAATGCAAATTTGAATAATTAATTAAAATAAAAGGATTAAGAACTATTACTCATTAAGACAAGTTCAAGTTCTAGCGAATCAAGATATAAGCAATTGGAAGCTGAGTTGTAAAATTGGAAGAATCAATGCAGAAGCAAAGATTAAGAATTGGCTATGTTAAGAGATTAAGTCTAGGACTTATAAGATGCAAATAGTAAATTACAAATGGAATTGAGTTCACTGAGGTTGATCATCCAATAAAAGGATAATGAATTAGAAAAATATAGAGTTACATCACTTGAATTGAGATCAGCAGCCAATGAGAGTAGAGATGCTTAATCAAGAATTAGGGAATTGGAAATGGAAGTTAATAATTTGAAGGGTTTATTGTATTAGAGAACTACTGAATGTGAAGACTTAAGAAATCAATTAGCACTTAATGACAAAGAATATAGTTCTAAACTTAATTAATACAGATTCTAAATTAGTGATTTGGAGTAAGAAATTTTGAGATTGAAAACTGAAATTGAAAAATTAAGATAATTGTTAGCCAATAAGGATCATGAAATTGATGATTTGCATATGAGAATCTAATATTTGGAAGAATAAGGAACTACCGTTGTCTAAGAAAAGGTCACTTTCTTAAGTTCAGAAATTGAAGTCTGGAAATAGAAGTTCATCAAAATTAATCATGATTATAATGAATGTTAAGAACAATTGATGATGGCATAAGCAGAATTAGAGGCTCTTCAGAAGTAATAAAAGAAGGTATGATTCAATATTTATAGTAATTAGGAAGTAGTTGTGGAAAAGAGAACTGTAACAAGATCAACAGTTGGTAGCAGCAGTATTCAAAAATAATATTGATAATGAATCATACAATATATAATAATAAATAAATAACAACATCTTGTCATTCTCTATCCAAATATATATATATACATTTAAAATTCTGGAAAGATGAAATTATTTATTTAATATTTCATAAAATATATTAATCATTATTGAATTCATAATGATTCTAATGCACTTTTTGCTTAGTATTTAACCTCTGCATCTTAATCATCACAAAGAGA